>JARFJB010001983.1:347500-607500 GCA_036346205.1 Vesta saturnalis
AACAGTCTCCACCTAAACATTAGGAAAATTATGTCTGATTTATTTGCATGTTCAATTACACACACACAAAATTGTTTCATAGAAACGTGTTCATTAACATTAAAAGGACTGGAAAACAATAACTACTTATATACAACATAGAGTTAAATTAAATTAACATGTTTTTAAGAATATCAAATTGATATAATGGAAATAAAAGGAAAAAGGTTTTAATGGTTTATTATTAATTATTATACGCGAATTAACAATAGGGCATGTTTATAAATCTAAACTCCTATTTTATGGCTGACGTATTTTCTCCTAAGACGGCTGCTGCACACAAGACCCAAGGCCAGCAACATTCTCGTTTCTTGTGCGTTTCGCTCTTTAAAGTGTCATCGAGTGAGCATTATTATAATGTATTCTCCTGTTTATGAGCCAACATCAGCGGACATTAGAGATTTTACTGACTTATTAATAAACTATTACAACATAATCGTTCAAGATGATGATGAAAACGATGACGTGGATGAGCTGAATGTATCTCACATCCAAGGTGATGGTAATGATTCACAGAAGAGGAAGAAGAGCGATGAGGTAGAGGAGAAGGACGAATCTCAAAACCATGATGAGGATAGCGACGAATTACGGTTCAAGAAGAAGAAGACCGATGTGATTAAATAAAAATGATGTATTGTTGTTTATAATAACAATAATATATTTTCAAACGCTAAGCTTTCCTTCAATTTTATTAATAAACTTGTTTTTTCTAACGGTGTTTGAACCTGCACTAACAATGCTGCAGTTAATGCGACAGTGCGGTTAGATGGGTAGCTACAATAAGTGTGAGATTGTCTTTCCTTTGCACTTTGTGCGTTCAATCATACTGCTATTTTTTGAATTGTGAGCTGATTTTGTATGATTAAGTTAAATTGGTTTGGTATCTAATTTAATTGATTTGATAAATTTGATTTGAGTAATTGATTTGTATGTTTGAGAAAGAGAAGAGGGAGAGACGAACACGATCAACCCCTATTACAGAAAACATTCATTAGCCTTTATGCCACTATATTGCACCACAAACAACCTTAATTAGTCCTAGAAATATACCGGTAGGTGGCGCCGCCTCTATTACAGAAAACATTCGCTAGTTTAAAAATATACCACTAGATGGTGCCACAAACAAAACGCTGATTAGTCCTAGAAATATAATGCTAGATGGTGCCACCTTTATTACAGAATATATTGATTAGGCCATACACAACTAGATGACGATACAAATTCAAGTTTCCCAATAATTCCTATGTTTTGTATTATAAGCTAGCAATAGGTCCCTTATTAGAATAGTTCAAATTTCTCGCAATAAGTAATCAGAATGTAAACACTTAAACACAAATCCAAATTCAAGTATCCCGCCAAGGGGCCAGAGGCTAAGACCCGAAAGTAAGTAAGTTGCGAATCCCTATGTCTGTCTTATTAGGCCTCCTTATTATTGTAATACAAGTTCAGATTTCCCTTCATAGATGGCGTTACAAACAAATTCAAATTTTTGGTCGAGGGGCGAGGGTCTGAAAGTAAGTTGCTAAGCCCTACATCTGTCTTACAAGTTAGCATTATACCCCTTATTATAATACAGATTCATATTTCCAGCCATAACCTGCAGAGACTTAAATACAAACTCAAATTCAAATTTTCCGCCATTGGGGCGCGACAAGGGACAAAGCCCCGAGAGCAAGTAGCCCTACACCTGTCTTACAAGTTAGCATTAGGATTCTTATTATTATAATACAAATTCAAATTTTCCGGCAAGGGTACCACGACAATACACGAAGGTGTATGATCACAACAAGGGACAAAGACCCGAGAACAAGTTGCGATACCCTACACCTGTCTTACAATCTCGGTTATGCTCGGGGAGGGTTAAACTGGGATCGCAGAAACAGCCTTCGCCGAAATCCTCGCGTCACGAAATTTTACGTATATGATACATGTTAACTAAAAAAAAAATCCAAGGCCGACCGCTTCTATAAAATAAAAATAATCTTGGCACATGTTAACTGGTTAGATTAATTGAATAAAATCTTTTATTATAAAATACTTGTCATTATCTTTACACGTCTTTGTGCTTTATTAGAGTAAAATTTTTATAACAGAGGATACTTTTGCAACCTCGTTATAATAAATCCTATTACAAAACTCACATTGTAAAACTAGAAAATGTTAATTGATTGCTTACTTAATTAGGTACTCGTTTATTTAAAGCAATTTGTGTGTACATATACAATCTAAAAACACAATTTGAAGACTGTTATTTATTTATAACACTTAGGTGATATTTTTGCTGGTACACAATATAAAGAAAACTGATGAAGGCTGGCTTTTACACGATCAAAGTGAAAATCATTTTTTTTAAAGCATGTTATCCTCGTTTTTTTATTTTGAATGTAAATTTATAAGTACAATATAAATGCTAAATACGAGTTGCAGTAATCAGGTTTTGTGTATTACTTTCTAAATTAGTTAATAAGGGAAAGCAATAGCTAGTTTATAGCCAGCCATTCATAAGTAGAAAACGTGTTTAATGAGCTGTATAAAAATATTTCAGTTCAATATATGGTTATTTTTAGTTGAAAGAAAAAAACACATCGGAAGGTATGCATATTATTTTTTAATATATGTTTTACTTGCTAGTGCTAACAAAAATGTCGATAAAGATTTTTAAAAAAGTATTATTACTCTTATAGGATGACGTCATAAAATCAGATCTACAATAGCTGGTTGTTAATTCGCGTATAATAATAAACAATTAAAACCTTTTGCCTTTTATTTCCATTATATCAATTTGATATTCTTAAAAACATGTTAAATTAGTTTAACTCTATGTTATATATAAGTAGTTATTACTTTCCAGTCCTTTTAATGAGGTTTTTATAACTGTTAATGAACACGTTTCTATGAAACAATTTTGTGTGTATGTAATTGAACATGCAAATAAATCAAACATAATTTTCCGAATGTTTAGGTGGAGACTGTTTAGAAAGAGAATCTGCCTCTATAAAAAGCATCGTTGCATTAGAGTAGAAATTATTTATTATTTCACGTCATATTTACTTTAGACTTAAATGTATTCAGTTTTGAACTGTAAGCTGGTTTCCGCAAACCGTAAGACATGATTTATTGATTTTCATTGATTGATTGAGATTGATCTGATTGATTTGATCGAGCATGATTTGTTTGAGATTGATTGATTAATTAATTGATTTGTTTGTGTGTGAGAAAGAGCCGAAAGAGAGAGAGGGAGAGAGAGAGAAACGGATAAACGAGAGAGAGAAAGAGAGAGGTGTGACATGATCAACTTCTGTTACAGAAAATGTTCGTTAGTCGATACGCCACTAGATGGCGCTAAAAATCAATTTTTACTTAAAGAGGGCCGGGGAACAGTACCCTGACACAGGTCCTGTCTTACAAGGCTAGGTCCAGCTTATTAGAATACAAATTTTTTATGACGGGGGGCGAAGGCCTACAACTGTAAGATTAGGTTAGAACCTACATACAATTGCAGCAAGAGGGCCACGATAAGGGCCAAGGCCCAAGAGCTAGTTTCTGCACTTATATATAAGGTTAGAGCCCCATACCATTTACAACCAGGGCCGCGACATGGAGTGAAGGTCCGATAATAAGTTTTGAAGATCTACACATGTCTTACAAGTAAGCATTAGGACCCCTTATTAGAATACAAATTCAAATTCTCCACTAATCAGAGTGCAGAGGTTTAGCTCCTCCAATCAGGGTACAGAGTCAAGAAAACAAAATGGTCTACGAGATAATTACCAAAAATAGCGATAAAAGGTCGACAAAAGGACCTTAATTAGGGGTTAAACTCCGCCCAAAAGGCCCCCGAAAAGAAGCCAACATCCTGCCCCAACCCCAAATCAAAGACTAAGGCCTAAATGTGCCTCTCACGTGAGCAAGTACAAAAAAAGTGCATGGCTGTCAAATTTTCTGGAACGGCGACGAGAAGGAATGCCTCGGATAAGTATACTAGTATAGACTTTCTATAACTATTTCCTGTTCTAAACCTCTATATCTCCCACTTGGTCTATACCTCCTTAAGTTAGAGAAGTTCCATTCTACTACTGCATAATATGAGCCCCACTATCGTTGTACTGGCACTTGTGACGACCAAAGGTATACGCCTTTCTTTTCATTTCAGGCGAAAGAAAACGGGACAGTTCACACAGTACCAACTCCAGTAGCTACAACAACCACACGACGATCTTTTTTTTTGAAAACCAACAAACTACACGATCTCAATAGGCATACCATCAACATCACGGAACCCAACAACCACACAACCCACGCGCTGATGAAGACGAGTACTCTTGAGCTGCGCACCACCAACATAATACGATATTTTGTAAATTTTATTTAGTTATAAGTGTACTTTGTATTATAATATATATATGTATGTATATATATATATATATATATATATATATATATATATATATATATATATATATATATATATATATATATATATATATATATATATTGAATTGAGCGTAACACTTATTCAAACATGTTTAGCAAAAAGGTGTGCGGGATTTCTCAAAACTTTTAAACACGCTTTCAATCTGTCACCTTGCATAACCCAAAGAAAATTGATCACTGAGTCGATTATTGCGCGTAAAAAACGAGTTAACTTTTCCAAATAAGCCTAATTTTACTTTAACAAATATCATCTGTATTTGTTTAGGAACCTTGTTTCTTACAATTATTTGAAATTGGATAATCGTTAATATTCACTTCAAGCACAAAGGTATCCAAAACAAACATAACTGGTAAGCCTCTTATAACCTGATAAATCAAATTTTGTTTTCCGTTGATCCTACCCTCAGGCTTTTATTTAATTTTCGCAACCAAAATAAGTCATCTCTATCCTATTTTTATTTTGAAAATAATAATCGCTTTAACTAGGGTCAAGGGGAACACAAATTATGAAAGTTTCTAACTAGTGTAAGATGCGAGAAGCATTAATAATATTTATAACGAAATACGTTTAATGTTTAAACATTTCTATTAACGACTGATCGACACTTTATCACAGTGTAAACTTAAACAAGAATATTAAATAACCGTTACACAAACGTAGGTTCCTATTAAATAATAGACAATACAAAAATAAGTAAAACGTACTGCTTAACTGTGAACTCGAAACGTATGTGTATCTCTTTTCGAGCATTTTCCGCATTAAAATACGGAAACAAACGCGTAAAGCGGATCACCCTTTCAAAGCTCATTCAATGAGATGACAGAAGCACTGTGTTTGCTGATACGTTGTCTGCCATCGCGTATTACATTCCACATTCTATGGTATACAATTACATTACAATTACATATGACTGAGAATATCGATTCAAATACAAATATGTAGCCTTGAGGCTACAAGATATGTAAATGTAAACCCGGAATTCAAAATAAAAACTTAAATCGCTGGCGGTTCGAACTTTATTCGTGTACATGAAGTCGGTGGTGGTCCCAGGCGGTTCCAAGATCCCTTTTAGGTCAGAGTAAGGGCTTAGCATAACATCTGGCGGGACTTTCTCCTTTGACGCAATAAAATATATTCTCGCTAAAAAGCTCCAACCCTTACAATTCACCACGGTAAAATATGTGGGGGTTTATGCCATACTGTATTTTCTGTATTGTAGCATCCAGTTGGTATTTAAATATGAATATTAAATATCTCCCTGAGCTCTTTACTGTAATAAACACCCAGTCTGAAGTTTGTGTATCAACATTTCAGTAGTGCATTTTTTTTACCACTGATATTAAAATTGTAATTCTCACTTTCCAAAACAAAAACTAACACCAATTAGGGATAGATAATTAAAAGATCATTACTATTTTGATAAATTTTGTCTTGCAGACTTTGCATTCAAAGAAAATCGCTCAAGTCCTTTGTTCCATAAACTTTAGTTGTTTAAAATTTTGAAACAAAATTCAATTTTAGAAATTATGATATGAAGAGAGTTGACGAAATCTGGTGTTAACGTGTTTATAATGGAACATGTTATTGATCGAATCGTTTCGTATAGGGTATATGAATGACTCTTGACGTATGCGTGGGGTTTTTCGAATACGATATGTTCTATATAACTAGATGTATTGATGACAGATCAGTCATTAATAACATGTCCAAAACAAGAATTTCGGTTATAGCTTTGCGCAATAATTAATAAATTTTTATGGAATAGAAGTCATAGATCTTTCTAAAAATAAGCGTATTCAATTTAATTCAAGTATGTTTATTTAATGCAGCGTTCTATTTGGTGCAATAATCATTTTGCGGTTAAAGAAAACGATTATGTATAATACAAACGATTTCATCTTTTATTTCATGTACAATATTAAAACTAGAGCAATGAGAAATGGAGTGATTAAAACCGCAATTCAACAAGTTTTTCGCCAAATAGATAGATATACGGTTAGGGCACATCTCTGGTTACCACGAAAATCTTAAAATTATTTTATTCCGTGCCATGCATTTCCAAAGATCCCTGAAACTTCGAAATGGGAATAAGGGCAAGTCGAAAGTATGATACACATTGCATATGCACGCAAATATATACAAACACCGCCGAACAGTGCAAAGCTCTCGGTGTAAAATAGTAAATCGTAAACAATAATAAACAACTTAATAACAACGGTACATTCTTATCTTTCTGCTCATAAAGTAGCTGTGTCAAGATGCAACAGAAAAACGGATAACATATAACAAACGTAGCTATAATAAAATAATTAACCTACACAGTAGCTTCACTTATAGGCTTTATAAGAGAACAAGTGAACTAACCTACCTTAGCGAATGACAGTTGAACGCAAACCTCAGTGCGCCACATACAAGGCAACAGAATAAATAAATCACTTGTATGCTGAATACAATAGCAGCACCCATAACCTTTTAGCTCTGCACTAGTAGTATCCCCAAATTAGCCTATTAAAGAAATACGTCTACTTTAATAAATATGTATTCGTATATAATACCTGAATAATTATAAGCAATCAATCAATTATATAATCATTCATTAGTTTATATGATGCTCAGGTACGAATCTGCCAAAATTTATTGTACATACACACACGCACGCACGCACGCATGCACGCACCCACGTACACACGCACTTACGCGCTCACCCACGCACGAACGCACGCACGCGCGGTCACGCACGCAAGCACGCACGCGCGAGCGGGTACACGCACGCACGAACGCACGAACACACACGCGCGCACGCACGCAAGCGCAAACGCTCACGCACACGCACACGCACACACGCACACGCACACGCACACGCACATGCACACGCACACGCATACGACACGCACACGCACACGCACACGCACACGCACAAGCACACCACACACATGCACACGCACACGTACACGCACACGCGCGCACACACGCACACACACCACACGCACACGTACAAGCACACGCACACGCCCACGCTCACGCAAGATCACACTGAAAACATTTGTATGTAACTATATAGTTGTAATTGCAGCAAATTGAACCAAACCGCACATGGAAAAAGGTGTGTGATGCCTTACTGGCATGAAAGCATTAAAGCAAAATATGCGAGTAATATATAAGGGTATCTATTTGTTTCATACAGTACAATAACCAGGATACTATTTCTGACATTTGGCACAATAAACGAAATATTGGCACCAAGTCTAAACTATCTGTGTATCATTAAATGTTTATTTTGAGAGCACATTAACAGGTCAGGCGCGCGCACACGCACACACACACACACGCACACGCACACGCACACGCACGCGCACACGCACACGCACACGCACACGCACACGCACACGCACACGCACACGCACACGCACACGCACACGCACACGCACACGCACACGCTCACGCACTCGCACACGCACACGCACACGCACGCGCTGACGCACACACACCACACGCACACGTACAAACACACGCACACGCACACGATCATTCACACGAACACGCACACGTGCACACGCGCACACACGCACACGTGTACGCCGCGCACACGCGCGAATGCGCGCACACCAACTTTTGTAATGCACTAATGGCACAAAAAATGAAGCAGTTATGATCACACTGAAAGTCTCAGAACCAAATCTAAAATATCTATGTATCATTAAATGTTTATTTTGAGACCACATTAACAGGTCTGGCACAAAATGAGAAAAGTCGTCAACAGAATGATAGCGTTAACTGACAAAAAATGGGGTGTGTCGCCCTAGCTATAAAAGGTGCTCTATTTGAAAGCGATCCTTCCACCTATATTATATGGGTTGAAGATTAGAGAAATTGACATAATGACCCATGATTTTATATCGTCCTTAGCACGATATTAAGGACATTTCTGTTTAGAACCCCAAAGACGTATAAACAACAGCCTGCGGCTCTGCCTTAATTTTACATGGAATAAGTAACACAATTTAAAAAGGCATTATGCGCGAAAACCAGAATAAGCAGATATTACTACCAAATAAAGATAACATCCAGATGAGAAGAATTACGATATTAATACTTATGCTTTTTACGGTTTCTCTGTGAAAGGCTTAAGAAGAAAGGCAAAGCAGTACGATTACATCTTTGTTTAGGTGGACAGGACTGGGGGCGATGTACGGCTGTGCGGATGTTATGATGCGCATGGTTTTCGCACATTTTGCTAGCTGCCTGACAAGAAAAGCAATTACATGACCTTTGAAAGGCTTACTAAGCTTACATATCTATCAGATAACTTGAAAACAATAAACGCCACACCTCCCATGCCTAGAAAAAGCGTTGGAAGACAAAGTGGAAAATATCACCAAAGTGGAAAACATCAAACCGCAATTAAAGCAGTGATGGAGAAGAGGTAGAAAATAAAGGACTAATGAGCTACGAATGTAGCTGTGATAACATGATGTGAGTTCTAGGCAGCAAAATAAATAAATTTAGTTATTACTGAGTAAACCTCAATAATAAGTAAATTTATGTCTTGGGTTAAGTAAATAAGCTTAAATCCAAGTGTCTTCAGTTTTATTTCATCATAAACTTGTTGTCATAAGAATATTACTTAAAATGTATATTTTCGTCCGTCAGTGGTACTTTTCAATTTGCCCTTTAAAACGGTATGTTGACTTTTCCCTTGATAATTGATTGCTACAGTTGTTAGGAACAAACATAACTAGTAAGTGATTATTTACCGATCTACAGAACTGTGAGTCGAAATAAGTAGCCTCAAACAATATTGGAATCTTCAAACATTATCTTCGACCTGCGAACTACCCTGATTGTTCTTAAATACTTAATATACAGTATTGGTAATATCGTAAGTAAGGATGTAAACTTCTAAAGCAACCAATATTTGGTTCATATTGGCAATTTCGAGCAGACCGCCAGATGAATGGATATTTATATCTTCTCGTTTTTGAATTTTGGGATTCCCAACAGTATCTCCTAGGAATATTCCGCGGGCATTGACTTACCTGAAATGTTCCATCATTAATATTTTTCACTCTGTGTTGTAGAGGCAGCGGAAAGTATATATTGTGGATATAGTATAATAAATTACTAGTACCACTGTAGAATGTGGTATTTATGTAATTCAAGTGAAAATTTGGTATGAAAAACTTTTTGTAAGATACTTTTAGTTTCGTTGCATGAGTATATTTTGAGGTACAGCCAATAATTAGTCATCGCTATTATGTTTGTCGTACGTTCTACTTACGTATGAAGAATTAATGCAGTTGGCTTCTAACAAATATTTGGTGTGGTTATTACAGAGCCTTTCTCACAGTTAATAGACCACTATCAATTAACCTTATCAAGATTTAACATTTAATGTCACTTTGTACCTATCTAACGTCCTTAGTTACATACTAATAACGTAAGCTTTCATGTCAGACCAAAATCGTAATTTTTTCACTTATCAATGGTACAGAAAAATGTATAGCCCCTATTCTACCACTTTCCTGCTTTTATATCTATTACCTATTTTTAATTAAAATGTTTCTGTGGATGTGTGTCGTGAAGATTCGTTTTTCCCTTTTTTTAGTCCGTCAACAAAAAAATCGTAATTAAGTCCGTAAATTAATTAAGTACTCACCGATGAATATTGATAAGAGTAAAATTAAGTTATTTATTGACTCGTAATAAAGGTCAAATAATTATAGTGCAAAAGTTAGTTATTCAAAATAAATTCATTTATTTTAAACAGAAATTAAAAAGATCTAAGAGATTGCCGTTAATTGTAAATAGAGATTTTTCTTTATTTCAAAATTAAAACTTATCGAGTACTATAAATAACCGTTAATATAAATGCAAGTTTTCGTTTTGTTATTCCGAAATTAAAACTTGATAAGTAGAAATTCAGTTTATATTCAGACGCACATGTTAAATGGAAAATTCCATTCAAAACCTTTTATATTAATATAAGAGATAAGAAACCAAAGCATTCAAATAGACTTTAAAATCCGACCAACCTAATTAAGAGTGTTTTAAATTAATATAAACACGTAATAATTAACACCGTCCTTATAAATGAGTTAATTAATTTAGTGAAAATTGCATTGTTTTTACTATTGTATAAAATTTTGTATGTTTAAATAACAAGAACACCGACATATGTGCCAATCAGTAACTAGCTTCTGGAATTGCATGATTTCCAGTTGATGTAAGTCTTATTAATTACTAATTAAATCGTTAGATAGAATAAGTATTTTTCTTAATGGAAACTGGCCGACTTTTATATCAATCGTTCTGTTATTTCACAAATAATAATTTTAGCACGATGAAAGAATTGTTAATTCAGTAGTTAATTTAATGTCAATTAAAACAAATGGTTACGTTGTCGCCTCATTGTTAAAGTTATGAAATTTCCATCCGTTCCTCCCTTTTAAATGTCTTACTCTATACAGGTAAGTGCTTTTATCAAAATGATTACCTTTCGTTCTCACTGCGTACGTACAGACGAAAATTGAAATTGTTAATTGATATGAGGTAAAAAGTAGTAAGTAAAGATTAATTAACAGAATTCAACTTAGTAAATACTTGCTGTGTAAACTAGTGTTAAAATGTAGTTAAATTTGTTTCGATAAGTAGCAAGGAAATTACTTTTCTACGGACCACCGTTTTGCTTAAACCGTAATCGAAATTTGAATAATTAATAGAGTTCATATTTATTAAGAATCATTCCTTTTCATCAATCATTGGTGAAGGAATTTTGTTTGTCAAGGGGATCTGTGACCTTTGTCTACCATATCCACCGTCCATCCGTATTAATTGAGTTTTAGGTACATCTTCTATCATACGGATCAGACCCTGAATTTTTATCCTTCACTGGGAAACCCGACGCAGCCGTTCAGAAGTGGACCCAAAGATCGCCTGAACGATAGTTTATCTTTGGGTGGCGCCGAATCCGTTTTCTAACCCCTGGAGCAAACGACCACTGTCCGCAATCTTCCAGGAGTATTACATAATATCACCTAGCGTAACATAATTTTCATAAAATAAAATTTGTTTTTTCCAAACGAGTCTTAATTTTTGTATTGGACTTCGTTGAGGGCAAGCTTCAATTGCCACCACCGAAAATCCCTTACAGTGTTTATGGTGCCGAATTAAAATCCTCTTAAACATTGAACATACGATTAAAGGGACCAGAATATGTATTCAGTTACGAAGATAAGACCCGTCTGTGAATCGCTCATAACGAATGATATTGAAAATGCGTTTGCACCTGCTTTTCTTCCTTTTGCGACTATTGTTACAGACATTATTGAAGAAAGTGTAATTGGCATTAGGAATACTTTTGAAGCTACAAGATGTATTAAAGAACGTTTAAGATTGCCACAAAGGTGTTTCTAATCTACTGCGAGCATTCAAGAAATATAAGTTTCGTTGATCTTTTGGATGGTATACATTGGAACCACAAAATGTAGCTTTGAAACTAGATGTAAATAATAAGATTTTGTTGCTTAAGTCAACCAGAATGATTTGCAGTGGCTGAACATGCCTGAAGTCATAAATGTCTATTTTGATAGTATGGAAACTTGATCAAAGTAAACTATGTTCGTTATGCCATTTTGTAATTAAAAACCGGAAGAATGGTACATCTCAATTTTAATTTTAAAACAGCTAAGTTTTTGCTTTTTTTCTTAAGCCTTGCAGTAAATGCTTTGCCCATTAAATATGCTTAGTAATCACAGTATTGCAATGGTTTAACGTATGCTTTTATGCTATTAAGGAGTGAAAAATGTTTTTAATTTTTTGGATTCGCTATTATTTTACTAAATCTTTAATTGATATGTGTAAGTTTTTAGTTGTGAATGAATGCTCTTACCATCTTCAAATAGTTTTTATAACTTTGCAACGAATTTACACTGTGATCACATTTTCTTAAATATGTTATTTATAAAGAACATAAATAAAAATACACGATTTCATACCCAAAAGATAAGTATTTTAATTCTGACTGAACTATAAATTTCTGGTATTTACTTCTTTGATATTTTTCGACAGCAACTGCGTATAATTTCTAGAGATAATAAGTATGTGTAAACTTGTTTGGGTAGTTGTGGCACATGCTGACTTTGCAAACATGTTTGTGTAAACAATATATATATATATATATATATATATATATATATATATATATATATATATATATATATATATATATGTATAAAGAAACATTCAATAACACACTTTTTGAAAGACTGTATTGTGCCATCAAAACCATAAAAATACCATGTGTACCATTATCATGTACAATTATAATTATTCAACCAATTTTCGATAATAATTTTACAAAGAATTTGTATTACCTTTCGAGTACACCATGTCGCCTATGCGTAGACATACGCGATGGATACATAAGGAAGGTATTGTGAACGGGTTTGAAAAAAAAATGTTTTGACCTCTATTTTTTTGCTTTCCTTGAGGTTTCGGTACATTTTAAGACCAACTTGTGTCTACCTATACACTTTGTGAACGAAATTCCAGCTATATTGCTGAATGGATTTCAGTGAAACTTTATATTTCGGATCAGATTAGTGCTTATACGACCTGAGCAGCATTGTCTCATACATGCGCATAGTTTACTTCAGCAAAAAAATTATTTTTTTCAAGAAAATGTGTAATAATATCCATTTTTCTAGAAGTTCTATTCGAACTCAGATAATTGCAATATTTTGATGACGATAATGTAATTCACTTACACTATATACACTATACACACTATAATACCAGCCGACATTACTAAAATATAGTATTTAATGGTGTAATACTAATCATAAGCAGTGGGGTTTATAAAGCGACATGCGAGTACTTACGTACGTAAAGTTTCAGCTAGATACTAGTTCAGAGAACATGAGACTGTATTCCATTTTAAAGGTTTGGCTGTGAAGTGATTGGAAGTAAGTAAATCATTCGAAGGGGACCTCCATAAAAGGAATGCAAACTGGCTGTGAAGGAGGTAGTATTGACATTCAAATACCGAATGCTCTATTTGCTCTATTTTTATAACGAAATGAGCGTATAAAAGTTTTGGATATTATGATGAGACCGTAAAACCATAAAATTTAGTTCTTGCCCATCGCGACAATGCGCTGTCGCTTTCTCAACAAACCTGGTGTATAGTAAATAACACCATAAAACTACAATATGTAGTTGTGGGATAACGAGGAGATAAGTATAGTCGTTTTCACAATTAAGTTGGTGTATAAATAAAGTTTTTGGACATCTTTGGTGCCAAATGATGGACAAGACTGTAAAACTGCAATATTTAGATCTTGCCACTGAGACAATTCGTTTAGCCGTTATCAGAACGAAATTGGTGTATAACCAAATCTTTTGGGTATATTTGGTCCCAAATGACCAACACATTTTTTTTTCAAGTAAATTTAGTCGTAGAAAGAGAGCTATCAATTTTAAATTTCTGAAAAACTAATGAAATTTCAAGCTAATTGGGGCACTAGAAGTGGTATTTAAATAAAAAACTATTTTTGTATATATTGAGACTTTTAACCAACATTTGCGACTGGGATTCATCAACAACAACAATTCAATAATATACTTACAATATAAGTAATTGGACTAATAAATCAAGGAAGGAGAGTTCCAACTCCGGGTAAGCAAAATTTTTTGTGAAAATTGTTTTAAATTTTATTTTAACACGCATTTAAACTTTAAAATGGCGCACTTATTCAAACTTTTGTACAATCATTGAAAATTAGAAACAAGTTAGAACTTTTTGTTTTAAATAGAAGACATTACCTACATTAATATTTGAAAGTGCATCTTAAAACACTATTATAATCTGTGTTAAAGGGAACCGAGCTAGTGGAGTTACGGTCACGTGATCTGCTCAGCATTCGGGAGGTAACGGGTTCGTGTCCCGTTACCGTGTACCCTGTATGAGGTTTTTTTAGGGGGCTTTCCTCATACACATGTAGTGACATGGTTACTTTGTATACGCATGTCGTGTGCGACGATTTAAGTGAATGTTGGGGTAGTATCTTCTCCCTCAGAACCCTAACTCTCTTCTTTCCGATTCTATCCTGATCGCATCTATCCTTAATCCCAACATGCATACATACTTAGTGTATGTATGTTGGGAATCCATAGTTATGACTGAAGGAGCTTCGAAAGCTCAAGCAGCCCGCCCTGTATATGTAATTATATAAATCCGCCAGTACTATGTGGGATATTTATTATTGCAATTGATTGCCTGTATCAACTTATTATTACCTAACCTTATCGTTTTGTTTTTCCTGACAATTTCGGAGATATTGCAATTCACTTGTTTAGAAATAAATTAGAAAGGAACACAGAATCTAGCATTTTATTGTAAAATGACCATAACCCCTCGATTGATGTCGCGTAATAAAATTTCATTACTTTTAGCTTAATAGACGCGTGAAGTGACAAAACTGTAGACCTTAGAGTAGAGAAAATCTTCGTTAGATCTCGAAACTTCAAACTCAAGACTCGAATATTTTTGGAAACTTCTATTTTCGAGGATGGATAGAGGGATAATGAATTGCCAATAGATGCCTATGAACAGCTACCTTAAATTATCTCATACCATAAGTTAGAGGAAAACAGGAACTAGGGAGATCTTTCCAGAGTTAGAAGCCGTGTAGAAAAATGTGGATTGCGCCCGTTTGGTACGACAAGTGGAGATTTGTACTGCATACTGATGATGTGAATGAGCGAACCGAGTGTTTCTCGCAAAGATAGCCCGAGATGGTATCAAAGAATATAATTCAGCGGCACAACAGCCGTTGTAATAATAATAATACAAAGAAAGAACTGAAACCATTCTTCTATGCTCAAGGGACTGTATGTGAGAAGTTAAGGACGGGTCATTTATAAGCCTAATCGCTCTCTTTTGAATACGATCAATGATATCGAGAGCGTATTGAGGAGCACTAACCTAGAGGTGAGAATTATATTCCAGATGAGGCCGAATTTGGGCCTTATACATATATATATATATATATATATATATATATATATATATATATATATATATATATATATAGTCGCGGCAAACTCTTTTCTAATGTGGGGATAAACGTCAGCGCTTGACATTGTTGCCAAACGTATGAAATTCGATGTCAACATAATACTTGGGTTATATTGTTTACATTTATTTTGAAAATTAGTTTTTGATGGAAATACTAGTTGTCAACTAAGTAACAATACTTTTAACAGTTCTTAGATCATTTTGCGATGATTAAGCAATTGTAACATTTGTTTTTATAATAGAACAATGTAAGCCATACGAATCGAAAATCTCAAAATGTGGAAAACGTCAAAATTAGAAGTTATGTGTAAACAGAAGAGCTGACAACATTGTAATTTATTCGGCAGTTCTAACAATCCAACAACGTGTATTTCACTAACATAGATATATCATTTGTAATTATCAGGGTTATTATGGAAGTTGGTATGTTAAGTTTGTCTCTCTCTAACAATTTCACCCCCACAACGGAAAAGATTTTGCCGTGACTCTCTCTCTCTCTCTCTCTCTCTCTCTATATATATATATATATATATATATATATATATATATATATATATATATATATATACATATCCCTGTGCTACGTCCGCGTTAATGCTAACTTGTTTTGAAAAAAAGCCATCAACTACGACACGTATTCGTCTTTTGTCAAGGAAACTAGAAACCCAGTTGATGAGCGTATCATTTAACCCAAACGAGGTGAATTTGGCTAGGAAACGCTTATGCCAAACTTGGTCGAATACCTTTGAGATATCTAAGGCGACTACAACTGTTTCACCGGACTGCTCTACTGTATTGTTCCAAACTTGGGTCACATGTGAAAGAAGATCACCTGTTGAACGACTTTGCATAAACCCATATTGGTGGTCACTAAGGAGTTTGTTAGTTTCAAGGAACGTGCGCAGTTGCTGCTTGATGGCTTTTTCCATGATTTTAGACAAAATGGAAGTGATGGCAATTGGTCGGTAGTTTGAGGGATCGGTCTTATCGCCTTTTTTGGAATAGATTGAACATTTGCTAACTTTCATGATGAAGGGAATTCCCTAGAAGGCATAGAGATCGTATAGAGCTTAGATAGGACTGGTACTAGTTCGGGGGAACATTTCTTTAAGGCAATAGCAGGGATACCGTCTGGGCCAGTCGCCTTATTGAGATCAAGCCTACTGATGATCGACTCCAAGAGGTTGTACCGAAAATGAATTGGTTTCATAGCGTATGAAGAAGAGTTGACTAGGGGCACATCTTTTCCAGAATCATTGAGACACGAGTTTGATGCAAACAAATCCACAAAAACATTGACTTTGTCTACAGAATCAGCAACTACCGATCCGTCAATAGGTGCCAGGGGGGGAAATGAAGATGTTCCAAGGTTTTTATTAATGGCTTTAGCTAAAGACCAAAATTTACGAATGCCTAAAGGAGATGTAGCTAGTTCATTGCATTTTCGTTGTTCGAACAACTTTTTAGTTTTAGTGATGTCATTTTTGCAGATATTTCTAGCACCAACGTATTGTCGACCGATTTATTACATTTCCATTTAATGTAATATTTATTTTTTAAAGATATTGCACCAGCACAAGCCTTAATGAACTAGGGTTGGGAACGTGGATGACCTATATGGTACTGTTTTTTGGGAATGTATAACTCCATTCCCATGAGGATGACTTCAGATACTGAAAGAGCGATGTCCGAAGAAGAGGACGACTTAAAACAATATTCACGTCATGGAAAGGTTGCGAAGTAATCCCGTAAATCGCTACATCGAGCTGACTTAAAACACCACAAGGTTCTATCGGTTTTGCGAACAACAGTACAGTACAGTACAGCGAAAGAACGGAAATTTTATAAACAAGAGGTTTTGATGTAAGAAAGAGATCTAAAAGATGTGGAGTATGGTTAGGGTTATCAGGGATTCTTGTGGGTTCAGAAATCATTTGTGTCAGATCACATGAAATAGCAAATGTTTCTGCACTATGACCAGCAGGATTTGTAGTAGATGAAAACTGATAATTAGAGTTATGAACATTGAAATCGCCTACAATTAAGATATCGCAAGATGGAAACTGAGACAGGAGATAGTCAACTTTCATACTAAGGTAATCGAAGAAGTCTTGAAAGTTATTGTCATTAGGAGACCTATAAATGCAACAGTTGAATTTCACAAAATTAGGACGAGAATGTTTAAACCAAATCACGTCAAAATTTTTATTTTCTAAGGAAGAAACCCTCTTGGAAGCAATTCTGTCCTTGATGTAGGCACATACGCCTCCTTTATATCGAAACTTAGAGTGAAGGTGGTATTGAGGAAATTGCAAGTCGGGTGACTCGGAGCTTTCAGAGGAGACTTGTGTAACAACGCATAAGGTCTCAAATTAAAAAAAGGAGCTACAACCCATTTTTCCAGAGAAATCATACAGCCTCTAAATAACCGATTTACAGGAAGATGGATTGGAAGATGTGGTACTCTGGAATAACCATTTCTATCCCGAGGTACAAAGTATAGTGTGTCATCTGAAGTGCAAAGATTATAGAGATTAGCCCAACAACTTAGGAAAACTTAGGCAAATACATTGGATGAAAACACACAGATTACTCCAGGCATGTTATCGAAAACTTTACCAGCATTTTATAATCGCCTCAGATATTGCTTAGCCAATGATGGTAGTCATTTTTCGCATTTTGAAGTTTCTTATTCTTATGTTCACAGCATTAGTTTTTGCTTACCACTTTCCCCAACGAAGTTGATGAGAAACACCACAAAACCATAATATTTATTTCTTATCTCTCGAGGAAATGCAGTTAGACGTTTTCCCTATTGGTTTGTAAATAAAAGTTTTGGACATCCTTGGTTCCAAATGATTAACAGTAAAACCGTATTATTCGATTATTGCCTATAAAGGCAATGTAGTTAGCCGTTTTCCCAACGAAATTGATGTATAAATAAGGTTTTTGAACATGTTGATACCTAAATTATGACTAACACTGCAAAACCATAAGAGGTAGTTCTTTTCGGTTTTCTCAATGAAATAAATCTATAAATAAAGTTTTCGGGCGTCCCTGGTCTGACTAACGTAGCGAAACCACAACAAATGGTTTTCCTTATCGAGTCAATGCTTTGTGTCATTTTCCCAACGATGTTGTCTCATAAATTATGTATCTTTGGCTTCCAATGGTGATAAGACAGTAAAATTATAACATTTTTACTTATCACCGCAAGTCATTTTCTTAGTTCTCTAATAAAATTGGTGCATAAATAATAATTTTGGGTATTCTGAGTCCCAAATGGTGCCCAATGCGGTAAATCAACAACATTTAATGATTCTCACCGTCTTGCAAACAAAAAATAAAGTGATTTACCCAAATAAACATTATTGCGATAAAATTGGGGTTTACTTTAAAAATTACTGCGTAAGGGATTCAATTGAACGTTTAGGTTGCACCAGAAATTATCCCCTGGAGGCTCAAGTTTGGCTTGTAAATGTTCAATTATTTCCGGTAAAAAGTACAAGCGGAACAGTTTTTCAATCAACAATTAGACTGTTAGAGGTTATTATAGATCTACTAATTAAATCTATGTTTCCAGCTCAAATTAACTGGGAAGACTCCTGATGGGTCCAAATCGAAGTTAGAAATTTGCCAATTACACCTTATAGTAGTATTGGTGTCAATTGAAAGATTCCAAATATACTGACTTAAAACCATAAAAATTGCAACACCTAGAATTTGTTGAACGATTTTATTGAAATTTTCGTCAACGATGTCTTTCATTAGAACAAAGAAACGACTAAAATTTGAGTAAAATCTAGCTAGTAGTTTTTTTTTTGTTTTTTCCTTTGCACTTAGTAACAATAAATATGCAGAAATAAACCAATCAGTGTGTAATTAACTGCCAATTTTGCAAATTGTTGGTTCACAATTTCGTTCTGAACTTGGGAACAGTGCCAAGAGTACACCAACATCAACATTTTTCCCTATTGACTGATTTTGAACGTGGCCGTATTATTGGCATGAGAGAGACCGGACTTTCGCTAAGAGAAATTGCTCGTCGTGCAAACCGAAATGTTACAACAATATTGAGATGTTGGTCCAAATGGTCCGTGGAAGTGGTGCAACAACGTCATACTGGGTCTAGACGCAGGACTACAGATCGCGAAGAACGTCGCTTAAGACTTTTGGCCAAAAGAGACAGATTTTTAACAACTCGATCGATTTCAAATGATTGGATGAGAGGTGTAGGATCCAGAATGTCAATTTCATCTGTTTATCGCCGGATAAGGTCTTATGGGCTGCGTTCATATCGTCTATTTTTATGTGTTCATCTTACACCACTTCACCGTCTACGCAGGCTAGAATGGAGCAACGAAAGAGCGAATTGGGCGCAAGAATGGCATCGAATTGTGTTTAGTAACGAATCCCGATTTTGCTTGTCGGCCCACGATGGTCGTAGGAGGGTCAGACCGATGCGTAGAGAACGCAAAAATGCAATATTTTTTGTGGAACGCAACACAGCCCTCACACAAGGAGTGATGATATGGGGTGCAAGATGTTACGGTAGCAGATTACCCTTGGTCTTCATTGATGGCAACTTAAACGCTGCTGGTTATATTGGCAATGTGCTAGAACCCGTTGCGCTTCCATATCTTCAGGGGCTGGAAAATTCCATTTTCCAACAGGATAATGCGCGCCCTTATACGGCAAGGGCTACAACACGTTTTTTTGGAAGAAGCTAACATTGCCGTCCTCCCATCGCCTGCTCGGTCGCCTGATTTGTCGCCCATTGAACATGTACGGGGTGAGGTCGGTAGGCGACTGAGTAATTTACCACACCCTCCAGATAACTACACGATTTCCGGCTACGGATTCGAGAAGCTTGGGTTGATATACCACAGGCAGCTATAGATCACTTGATTGATAGCATGCCACGCCGTCTAAATGAGTGCATTACAAATCGTGGCGGAGCAACTGATTACTGAAAAAAGCATTTTTAATTTTTGTTCTTTTGTTTTCAAATTTTAATCGTGTGTTTGTTCTAAGGAAAGACATCGTTCACGAAAATTTCAATAAAATCGTTCAATAAATTCGAGGTGTTGCAATTTTTATGGAAGTCAGTATATCTATTTGATAGTCGTATATTGTCGTTTATTATAGCGTTGAGAGAAATGATTAATACGTAATAACAATTTTCATGGTTTTACTTGTATGTGTAACTTGATTTTTAAATGAAATACTCTATGTGTTATTTCAAATATATTAATGCAGTTGTTTTAGATTTACATTTGTGGAATAACAACTTAACCACATTTTTGAATTAAGCGAGCCAAGCGGTTTTGACTTTTTAATAAAACATTATATCGAATCGAATTCAACTACAATCACAACACGTTAATTGAAGTAATTACGCAATCAATTTCAGGATGTTTTTATATACTCGCATCCAAAAATAACTTATTTTAATTAAAACAAACAAATTAGCCTGTTCATAAATGAAAATATGTGTAAAAGCAAAACATGTAGTTGACATTCACGTTTTTCATCAAATTTACTAACTTCAAGTTTTAGAAACAAACACAATTAATAATTAAAGTATTTCAGATAGACTTAAATGGAGAAGTGGACGCTTGCTGATGTAAACAAACGAATTTCCAAGTAGAAAATTTTGTCAGGATTGCATACGAGAAGTTCTCTTTTTTTTTATTTGTGAAAAAAGTGTACTAACGTAAATGGCATAGAAAGGGAAAAAGATTAAAGGCAAAGAATGAAGATGGTGGAAGCTACGTATAGAAAGATTTTGCAGATCGTTAGGAACAAAGGCTTCAAGCTAGAAAGGTTTTGAACGGGATCATTAGCGCTGAAAGAGCGACTGCTTGCATAAATCAGTCGTTCCAACGAGACGTTCCAGTATAACTGAAAGAATAGGAATTAGTGATTCTGGCGTAATTCCCATTACATATTTTTTTGCCTTCCTTTGCCTCTTACGCCCTATAAGTTTTTAAGTACTTGACGATGTCTCATTTGATATTGATAAGTTATAACTTTATTATCATAAACTGAAATACTCACGAGCACCATTTTATAATTATACTCTCACATTTTAGAGTCGACTACTTCACAGAGACCATTGTAGTATTTTTGTCCTACCCTTCTTACTACGCTAATGTTACACAATGTCCAAGTCCAACAGAATTCGTGAAATTCTTACAAACGCAAATAGTAATTAAATGCGCACATAATTTAAGCGAGAACGAGATAGATATTTTTTAAGCTTAGGATATGATTATATTTAGAGATTGAGCATGTATTTTCGGAGAATTAAAATAAATTATTAAATATTTGTGAAAAACTAAACTAACTCGTGTTACATTTTTTCCGTAACTACAATAACAATGCAATTCATTATATATATATATATATATATATATATATACCGGGTTGGAGAATATTTCTTCAACATCCTGCCCGTCCAGCAGAAGCAAGGCTTCAGGTAGTTAAAAATAAAAGAGAGTAAAACAAATAGAGCGACGGAAAACAAAACTATCGAAAATAACATTTAATAAATAGTGAGCTAGGTGAATTTTCTTTTTTAAGTATTATCAACTTGTGGAAGTTGACATAATATAGTTATACTTCTGGTGAATTCACTATCTTGGGTCTTCAAACGTAGAACCCTGACCTTTCCATCTGAACCATGCATGACCTCATTACTCTAGCTAGCGGCCAGATAAGGGATGAAGTATTTTCTTCTTTTATAAGCACTATATCATTTTCCTTTAAATTAACTGAAGGTTTCAACCATTTTGAGCTATTCTGTAAACGATTGAAATAGTCGACTGACTATATCTTCCAAAGAATCTGTTGTATTTTGGAACATTTAGCAATATGTAAGTCTATTTTCAGGAATATGCGCAACAGATTTGTGGGGAAAGGCTGTTAAAGCAGTACCTATCAGAAAATGACCAGGAATCAGAAAATGGAAATGGGTAGGATTATTAGAGAAAGCGCAGAAAGGTCTCGAATTTAGAATTGCTTCTATTTGGGTTAACATTGCAGAAAATTCTTCAAAAGTGAATTGAGAATGAGGCGATACATGTGATGTTTCGTGCTTTTAATTACTGATTCCTTGAGTCCACCCCAATGCGGAGACCTGGGCGGTATAAATTTCCACTGGATCTCATTAGAAGAAAGATAGGATAGAATAGAATCATAATTTGAAGAATTTTTAAAAAAGTCATACAAATCTCTAAGTTATTTTTTAGAACCAAGAAAATTTGTAGCGTTATCAGTATACATTACTTGGGGGTTTCCTCTCCTTGAAATAAAACGTTTTAGTGTCATAAGAAAAGTTTCGGATGATAAATTAGATACGAGTTCTACATGTATTGCTTTGGTTACCATACAAATAAAAAAAGCAATCTAACATTTTTGAATTGCAGCTTTTCTCAATCTAAACGACTTTATAATGAACGGACCTCCAAAATCAATTCCACATTTTTCAAAAGGCCGCGAAATTTGACCTCTGTCTTTTGGCAAGTCTGACATTATTTGCTGAGACACCGTGGATTTGAACCGAAAACAAAGTATGCAATTTCTGATGAGGCGTGTCACCTGGCGAAGGTCATTAAGAGGCCAATATCTCAATCGAAAATTAAAGAGAGTACTTTGAAGACCTGCGTGCCCTAACCGTTTGTGTTCGTGAAGTAACATATGATTAACTACATAATTATTTGGTGGCAAGATAACGGGATGCTTTTGTTCATAACTAATATCAGCGTTTTATAATCTACCACCTACACGAATTAAATCATCAGGTCCAACGAAAAGCTGTTTATTTGAAAGCGATGTATTATTAGAGAGTTCAAATATTTCTTTAGCGAAATGTTCTTTTTGGAGAGTCTTTAAAATAAAATTTAAAGACTTCGAGATTTCTTGAACCGATAAAGGTCCAACAATTTTATTGGTGGGATTTTTGGGTTATAGATAAATCGAAGAATGTAAGCTAGGGACCTTTGCATACGTGAGAACGATGACACTTTCGAAAATATAGATAATCTAAAATTGACAGGAGTTTCAGCTGAAACTAAAGAAACCTTTCGTTCTTCAGGAGGATTATTTAATTCTATAATTTTTTCTTGAGTTGTTAAGTTAAATTCAGGATCATGTAAAAACTGTGGACCAAAAAACCAAAAGTTAAGAGCTTCTGAATTAAATTCACCTCTTGACAGCATATCTGCAGGATTTTGTTTAGATTTAATATAATGCCAATAACACCCTGACGTTAGTTCTTGGATTTGTGATACCCGGTTTGCGACAAAGATATTCCAGCGAGAGGGATGACTTCTACTCTACAATAATGCTATTTGTGAATCAGTCCAAAGATGCACTGATTTGACTGCGAGATTATCATAGATTTTTAGAATTTTGTCAAGTACAAACACTACAACATACAGTCATAGACACAGTCACAACGAAGCACACAGGCATGATTTATAATTAAAATAATTAGACTTTTCCCAGTCCGCCCCTTACCCCACGTGTCTATCTACACAATTTGATTATAAGTCATGCCTGTTTGTGTGTTTGTGTGTTTGCGTGTTTGCGTGTTTACGTGTTGGAGGGTATTCGTGTTTGCTTGTTTGCACGTTTTCGCGTTTGCGCGTTTTCGCGTTTGCGTATATACGTGTTTTCGTGTTTGAGTGTTTGCACGTTTTCGTGCTTGTGGGTTTTCGTGTTTGCATGTTTTCGCGTATTGCGTGATTTGATGTTTGCGTGTTTGCATGTTTTAGCGTTTGTGTATTTGCGTGTGTGCGTGTTTGCATGTTTTAGCGTTTGTGTGTTTTCGTGTTGAGCATTGATCTAATCCAAAAACCGTCCGTTTATTAATCTAACCTAATATTGTACGTGTATTGACCTAACCTAAAACGAGAGAAACGTGGAAGACGAGGGAGAGGCTAGAGCCGAGAGAGACGAGAGAAAGAGGAAGATAGAGAGAGAGCGAGCCGTGGAGGGAGAGAGGGACGAGAGAGCGGCCAGAGACCGAAGAAGCGAGAGAGGTGAGAGACGAGAGAGATGGGAGATACGAGAGAGACGAGTGTAGTCTAATTAGAGGGATTTTTGTTATGCACAAAGAACGTGAACATCATATCTCCATTTTCAAGGACAGCCCAACTTTCACGTAATCAGCTAATTAGGGTTTTTCCGAACACATTAGATGTACTTGAATAGTTAAAGGTTGTTATTGTGGTTACATAACTTGGCGAATATCCAGACAAAAAATACTTTATATTAATGATCGTTGGAGTCCTCTAAGCACTTTATATTATTCAGCTATAAACAAGACGCGCAAAGTGAACGTGTTGTGACTGTAAGCAGCTGTTTAACATGTCAAAGCGTTCTCCCAATACGGTTATCCACAACAACCCTGGTAAGTGATCGTTTTTTATTTTAACCCTTACTCCATAGTTCATTTAATTGCACGAGGACTGATTTAAGATTTCGTTAAATTTGTTGTTGTATAGGCGTTTTTAGTGCCAAATCACATGTGTATTATCAAAATTGGATGTGAAAGCCAGCTTATTTATTTACCCCCGGGCATTTGTTCATTTCAAAACGAAATAGTGCGTTCAAGATTGTTTATTATTCTAGCACCATTTTGCCAGAGGTATTTCCGATCAGATATACCTTGTAAAATAATATAGTGATTTGATTTCGAGTTATATCCGTTATTGTATAGGCCTTTTTAATAATTTAACTGTAAAACGTATTTTTATCACTGTATGCAAAATCTTGCGATAGTGTTATACACTAGTCTGATATTCGTATTTCATCAGCAATGGGAGAGACTATTTCACGTATTTTGGAATTGTGATTGATTTTAGCAAGCTGTAAGTTAAGCCAGACCAGTATTTTTGAATTGTAAGCTGCTTTTTGCATGCTGCAAGTTCTGTTTGGATTGATTGTGATTGCATTGATTGAGATTAATTTACGGATGATCGACTGTTTTGCCACGCCGGTGCTCTGACGTTTAGGGAGAGTACCAGCTCTGAGTGTCGGTTAGCCTAATCTACAAGGTAAGTGGTCGCTAATAGGGGCTAGGTATATACAGTGGGAAAATCGTTACCTGAAGGTTATGAACACAGCTTCTTGCTTGATTTGATCGAAATTGTTTGATTTGGTTAATTGCTTTGATTGATTGATTTGATGTTTGATTTGTTTAAGATTGATCTGCTTAATTGGTTTGCTTGATTTGACCGAGATTGTTTGATATGGTTTGATATGCTTCGACTGATTTGGCTAATTTCTGTCTTTTGATAAGGGGGAAAAGGCCCGAGAACAAGCTTCGGCGTCCTATACCTGTCTTACAAGTTAGCGTTAGGATTCATTATTAGAATAGAATTTCAAATTGCCCTCCAAGAGATGAAGACCTCACAACGGCGACGATCATGGAACAAGTTCCGTAGTCCTACAACTGTCTTACGAGTTAGTCTAAGAGGACCCTTACTAGAATATAATTTCACATTTCCCGCCAAAACAAAAATGTTCTCCACGATGGCCGACAAAATAGCTTAGCTTACAAAATTTAATTATGACTCATAACTAAAAGCAGATTGATTGTAGAGTTTTGGGGCGAAGACTCTCGGGCAAGTTCCGATGTCCTATACTAGTCCTATAATATAGTATGAGCGCCCGCTTATTAGAATACATTTTAAAATTTCCGCAAAACGAAATCGCCGAGTTTTGACTATGACTCATAACATCAAAATTTGAAATGGAGGTCAACTTGTTAACCTTTGCGTAATTAGATAATGAGTGGGTTTTTCTTTGACACCATAGATGTAATTGAATAGTGAAAGATGAAAGGACCTTGAAAATGTAATTACTTTGTTGATCTTATTTACATGACTTGCTTTTCCTGTTTAAAACCTCTCTGCGTAGAAACTCAACGGAATTTGATTATGTCTAACGATTACAGGGATCTACATGCACTTTCCATTAGGTAGAGCCACGATCAATCTCTATTACAGACAACATTAATTAGCTCTAAAAGTACACCGCTAGATGGTGCCACAAACACTCAAATCTACATTTAAAAATATACTAGTAGGTAGAGTCCCGATTACAGAAAACATTAATTAGCTTTAAAAATACACGGGTAGATGCAATCAGGGGCTTGGTAAGGGGCGAAGACCCAAGAAGGACCATAGAACAAGTTCAGGAGACCAATAGCTATCTTATGAGATAGTATGGCACCCTTATTAGAATACAATTTCAAATCTCTAGCCAAGTACAAAAATGGTCGGCAAAACCATTACTATTTCAAATTTTCCACCAACGGGACCATAACAGAGGGCTAAGACACGTGAACAAGTTCGGGGGTCTTATGAGATAGCATAAGGGACTCTTATTAGAATACTATCTCATATTTACACTAGAACAATCTCCGGAGTGTTAAACCTGTCTTAAGTGATAGTATGAGGTCCCCACTTACTAGAATACAATTAAAATTTCCCGTCATAACAAAAATGGCCACCAAAACAAGTTGGCCTGCAAAATTTAATTATGACATAATTAAAAATAAAATGGAGCCAGTACTTAAAAAAAATGGCGGATGATGCTGCTGATACATGTGATGTAATGTTAAAAATAGAGTGGCAGCAGAGTAGAGATGTTTCAATGCGTTCTTTACGTTCAACAAGCAAAACAGCCAATTCAATATTCAATTAGAAGCTGTATGGTGAGATTGAAATGCTGCTGATACATGAGATGTAATCTTAAAAATAGTATTGCTTATAATAAATTATTGGAAGCCCGCTTTATCTTTTTATTACCGGTAACAACTCTGGTAATTTGATAGAACACGAATTCAGATCAACATCTTGAAATTATTTCTATATAACTTCCGCCAAAAAACAAAATGGTCGAGGGCTTCATTATGCCTTATAATTAAAAAACAAAATGGCCACCACCAATCAGAGACCAGGGGACGTACGGCGTCCTATACCTGCCTTATGAGATTCTTATTAGAATACTATTCTAAATTTCCAGCCATGGTCAACAAAATGGCTTCCAAAACAAAATGGGCGCCCAAAAATGGCCACCGAAAATGGTCGACGCCGACGCCAAGAGATGCACGATGTCCTACAAAAATACAAAAATTGTCTCCGAAAAAGGCCGACACCCTCACACGAAGTTTAGACGCCGACACCCGAAGACACAAAAATTGTCTTCGAAAACGGCCGACATCCTTCGGCGATTGCACGAATTTCAGACGTCGCGACGCTTGGACCGCCAAAAGGACGCAGGATGTTGAAATAAGATGAATTAAGATGTGTCTGGACCAGCCGCACAACTTGGACTGTTAAAAAGGCTCTTAATAAAGCTAAAAAGGCCGTAATTACGGTTAAAACGACATTAAGGGGTTGAAAATCCCATCAAGGGGATAACAAGACCCCCGAAAAGAAGCTGTAAAAATGGGCGGGGTCTCTGAGAGAATGGCCTCCGAAAACAGCCGACACGCCTCATCGACTGCACGAAGCTCAGACGCCAGGCGTCGCAATGCCGGGCGTCGTTGGCTCTCAAGTGCATCCCTTTTACTAACAGGCAACACTGTAAAGACAAAAACAATAATCTATATCAGAATGACGTTTAGAACTTCTGATAGAATACACATAAATAGATGTTAACTTAAATAAAAAATTCCAAAACCACCCGCTCCTATAAAATATCAGCAATACAGCTTAACCATTTTCATTTATATTTAATAAATTTTTAGACCTACTTTGTATTATATTAAGAAACCTTATAAAAAAAGTAATTTAAAACTAAATTTTCTTTAAAAAAAATGTTCACACTTTTTCTTTTAAAATTAATTATTATTCAGATATCGAATAAATTGAACTAACTCAAATCCTACCTTTTTTGGCCGCTAAATTACGCGTCATATCAAAAAATGCCATAGAACATAATTAATGGATATGTTTAAGGTCGATATCTAGGTATTTTTATATCTTTAAGATATGCAGCTGTTTTAGAAATATTTGATAAAAACAAAAAACTGCTCCTAATAAACCCCCTCTCAGCCGCTGGATTTCTCAGAAAATTTAATCAGCTCCAGAAGTGAAATTTCAATTACGTACGTATTAAGGTTTTGAAGTTATGGTGGACACTAACGTACATCCACACACACACACACACACGCACGCACGCACGCACGCACGCACGCACGCACGCACACGCACACACACACACACACACACACAGCACACACGACACACGCACACACGCACACACGCACACACGCACACAGCACACGCACACACGCACACACGACACACGCACACACGCACACGCACAGCACGCCGCTCGCACGCACGCACGCACACGCACGCACGCACGCACGCACGCACGCACGCACGCACCACGCACACACGCACACACGACACACACACGACACACGCAACACGCACACGCACACCACACACGCACACGCACACACGCACACACGCACACGCACACACACACACACACACACACCCATACACCCACCTACTCACCCACCAACCCATGCTTTCTATGAGATAGTCCATATTCTATTGGGGCATTTCATCTCAGGATACCAAGTTATTTGGGGGCCTTGGTGGTTGCCTTAGTGTTCGACCCATCATGTCCCATACATGTTCAATAGGCGAAAGATCTGGCGGTCCCGCAGGCCACGGCAATACTGGTAGCTGCACTTGATCCAGAAACCTTCTTGTAACATGTGCGGTATGTGGTCTAGTATTATCTTGTTGCAAAATACCATTTGACAACGTCTGCATTAACGTACTACTGCTGACTCCAAAACATTATCAATGTAACGCTGAGATTTTAATGTGCCTAGAATGAACACAAGAAGAGATCTTCCACCAACACGTATGGCACCCCAAACCATGACTCCAGGTGATAAGCCTATGATTTCGACGTTCTCCTCGAAACCGCCGCACCTTCTGACGACCATCGTTTTGCCACAAACAAAAACGCGATTCGTCGCTGAAGACGATGTTATTCCATTGAAGGCCCCAGTCCCGCCTTTCTTGACACCATGCCAATCTAGCAGTCATACTTTTGAGTTAACTGGAGTCGTCGGTACGGACGATACGGATGTAAGCCAAAAGACTTAATTCTCCTGTAGATTATTGACATTGATAGGTGACGACCAATAGCTCCTGTCCATCCGCCTAAGAAGTCGTTCTTCATGATCGTTGGTGCTGCGTGGTGGTCTTCCACTGGGACGAGGTCGTCGCATGCCTTCTTCAGGCAACGAAGACCAAATGCGGGCCACCGTGGTGTGGTCTCGATTAAGTCTTCTACCGATTTCTCGAAATGACAAACTTGCTTCTTTCATGCCGATAATTCAACCCCTGTCAAAATCTGAAACTTGGCAAAGTTTCGTCGTCTTACAGGGGGCATTTTATCAGAATAAATGTGTCAGTTAAACAACAAAAAATTGACACTAAGCGACTAGATCTCTTAAAATGTATAAATAAAAATTGTTGATAGTTGATGTTAACAGTGGTGCAAAGTACATAATGACTTGTTCTTCTTCATTGAAAATTTCAAAATCATAGCATTATTATTATTTGAAACGTAGTGTATATTGAAATGCACAAAGTACAAAGAGTATTGCTTAGGTAGGTTACAGCTACAATTTCACACCTAAAGCATATTTCAATTTTTTAGTGTTTTACCGAAATATCAAATGTGCTTTACGCCACCACACAGCAAACAGAACAATTAGTGGCGAGCATTGTGATTGTCGTTGTTGCTTTATTCCTTTCAATCTGAAGTTAAAGTGAAGCGAGCGTGCTTCGTTTCTTTGTGGCTATTGCCTAGTGGAGTTATTGATTTTAGTACTGTTCCTATGAATTGTTTAATGATTAGTGTTACTTTAATTATTTAATCTTTACAAGCACTATGTGCTTATTTCTAAATTGCTACTGACTTTTACCACCAATGATAAGTATCATATTATTTATACTATTGCAGCTATAGGTTTATTTGTAGAATTGGTATCCTATATTTAGTTTTGTTGTACAATGTACGACTTACCCATTCACCATGAAGTGGCAGTTCGAATTTTATTTGGCAAAATTTCGTTTGTTTTTTTTGTGTGCAAATTTGAAAGATTGAGATTAAGCGTTTTTAGCGTGATTATTTCAATATTGAAATACTCCTCTCCGGTATACCTAAAAATGTTAATATTTTTTACATTTTTGTAAAAAGTGGTCTCTGAAACAAGTCAAGAGGCGAAAGTAAAGAAAAAAACTTTCTGCAGGGCAGTCAAAATACTTCAGCTGCTTCTTGTAGCTATAGTGCACATGATAGTCCAGTTATCTCAACTCAATTGATCAATCTGGAAGACTAACACCCGAACTTTCAAACTATCGCCGTTTTCCAATGACAGATTTTTATATTGGAATGTCAAATGTAACTGATTTCATAAAAGCTATGATTTTGGAAAAACCTTGGACTACGTCAGCAGGCTACAAATTCCCCTGAAATGAAAATGGGGAAACTAACAAAAAGTATGCCCATCGCGTGTTGAGAAATACGATTGGCCCGGATTTCAGGCAAGACCCAGAAACTATATTGCAAATATTATGTCCTCTTTACATTTAGCCAAGGCATCAAACACCAATTTGAAAAAAATTCAAAACACTATTAAATAAATTTGATAAACTGACCGCAGAAAATGGTGAGCCAACGGTTCATGAAAGAAACCACTAACACTTCAGCGCAGCAGAGAAGAAAACAAAGAACGACTACTCTCTATCATAAAAACTATCATTTTGTTGTAGTGGGCAAAACATTGCATAGAAAGGTAAGAACTACTTCGTTGCACAATGCGGGATTATTTAGATAGCACTCCTTTTAATGCCACCTGTGTAAGTAAACACACTTAAAATGAGCTAATTAAGTGTTGTAAGGACGAAATTCAAAGCATCATTTTGACTAAAGTAAAAGAGACTAAGTACCTTTAATAGTTTTTGATGAGACGACACGTGCTAACTATCTATCTATCTATGTATCTCTGCAATACATACATGACGAAGATTTTGAATCAACGGGTGGTGAACAACACTTGACTGAAGTGGCTTTAGACCATGTTGTTGAAGATTAAAGAAATTTGACTTAGACATAAAACACTATGTAGGCTTTGGAGTAGACAGTTGTTCTGTTCAAAACTGCCCTTGTAATAGCGCATGAGCTAATTCGTCGTTGCAGACACGATGCAACAATTTGTCGCTTTTGCAAATGCGTATCCGAGAGAGATGCAGTTTTCAAAAAAGAAATGGGCGATTCCATTCAAGGACTCTGTGAAATCCGCTGGATCGAGAAACATCAGGAAACACCTGCAGTTTTATGTAGTCTATTCCTAAAAGACGTTTTTCCATAAGTTGCGTGTAGGAGTAACGGTATCTCTTAGTGGTGAGATATTAAATTTATTGCTTGGAAGTTTACAAAATTTTTCAGTTTTTCTACAATACTGTGAGAAACACTTGCTCTTTCAAGACAGTATTTATAACCTAGAAATGCATTTAAAAACTGATTCAGAGAATTTATATTTTTAAAAAAGCTAAACACGCCACCCGCCCCACTGGGGGTATTCCAGACCCCCGGTAATGTCGTTTTCGACTTCTTATGGTCCTCCACAAAATGAAATCCTGAATCCACCCTGATAGTAAACCATGAACGTAGATAGGTAACGTTCATCAAATATATGTATTAGTGTAAACCATCTCATTCACTGTAATGCTTTGTAATTTCAAATTGTAGTTTCTTCAGCGCTGTGTATGATATTTCACAACGAAGTCAGAGTTAAATTGTAAGCACCACTATGCTTGTTCATGAAGAAAGGTAATTTTATATCCGAGAGCAATTGATGAGAAATAAGGTAAGTAAATATTTTACCAATGGCAACCTAATCTTTCCATACCTCAAAAAGGTACTGTATAGGACTTTTATTTTTTTAGAAAAGCATAAGATTATATACAAAAAAAGAGTGAATAATAAGTTCTTATTAAACAACAGATAGATGGCGGTGTATTCAAAAATAGCTAGTAATAAGCATTCGCAATAATAGCTGAAATTATTTACAAATATTATTCAATAAAGTTGTATAAAAGCTGATGAACAGTAATTTACCAGTTTTTCCAATCTAAAAACATCATTACAAAAACCGTGTAGTGTGTGTTGCCTATTTTTGAATTTGAGCCAATTAGGATCTGATTACACTGGCAATCGTTCCATACTAAGGAGCAACTTCTTACAGCAATAGTACATGTGAGATTAAAGGTAAAAAAGTCAACAACAAACTGTATTAATGATAAGTATTATTTATAACACAATTACAATAAACTACTGCATTTCGAAAAAAAAAACCTATTTTTCTGCATTTTCTTTGTATTGTCTTGCTGAATTCAACTCGTGATAGGAATTGGTTTGGTAATTTTTGTCAGAATCAATCACTCGTAGTTGTTGTCTTTAGAAAATTTTCGTCTCAACTATTCGTGATCTAACTGACAAAAATTACCGGCAAGATTCCTACCACTTGTTGTATTACATACGAAAATTAATCTAAACTAACATACGTATTTAGAGGATAGTATCGGTCATTAGTCTTTAGTTACACATTAATTATGTATCGTATAATAAGTAAGTAAGATTACCTAATTAGAACAAGAACAATAAGAAAATAGCGAAAAGGTAGTTTGGAGTGTCAAAATTGTTGCAATTCTATTCTTTTCAAGTTGTGGGCACCATCGACCACCTTTTAATATTTATTTCAAACGATATGTAGATGCAGATGTTATACACATGTTCACAATGCAATTATAAGTGTAGTAAGACAAATATTACAGAATTTAAAATTTCATATTAAATCAGTTTCCGAACTTTAAAAAGATAAACGCCTGACGCGAAAACGACGCTGGCGTCAGTGAGTACAGGATCAAAACGTCTAATGCGCTGAATACGAAAAGACGTCTCGCCGCTCTCTAAATCCCAGAGAGCTAAGACCACACACCAAATCTGAAGTAAGAATTCGGAAACCCTTTCGTTCCCTATAGAATATAAAGAATAGACACTTCGCGCTTGGATTAAATACGTTGACTTATTTGGATTACATATGTTCTATAAGTAAAATACAAAATTTAGTAATTTTTGAAATTATTGAGTCAGAGCCTATTGCGATTCTAAGCTATAATCGAATATAACTCAATTTTGCAAGGATTTTACATTTTTATTTGATATTGGCAGCTGCATTTTTTCCTTACTTTTAATACTTCGATATATAACGAATAGGTTAGCATTCTACGTTGTAATTGGAAGTGGAGCGACGCAGGCAATATCTTGCCGCGTCGAGCAAGTCATTAGGGAGCAGTGCAGCGTCGTCGATTAGATTATCACGGACACCGCCGGCACCGAGTCGATTTCGACGCGTCCCCATTACGTTGCAGTAACCTACCAAACCTTGATATATTCCATTCCTCGTTTCTCTTTTATCGTCTAATATTGCGCGCAACGACGCGTCGTCTTTCACGTTCGTTCTCTTCTTTACATATCGGTTTATTATATGTACGAGCTCGAACCTATCCAAACGGAATTTGTTCGCATGTAAATATAATGGGAAATTGATGCGAGAAGGCACAGCACGTATGATTGCGGTAGGATGGATATAGTTCGTATACACGCTCAGTAACGTTCTTGATCGATAAATACGACCATTCAGGAAATGTTGCATCTGATTACTCTATCATTCATTGCTTGTGCAGATGTAGATTTTAATCTGTCAAATTATCGAAATGATTCTTTTGGTAATTATGAGCTAAATTACTGGATAGTACAAGAAAATACACGGGTTAATACACTTAAATTTTTGTAACGTGTGTACACGTCATTAGCATTTTACTTAGTTACAATTGTCAACAATGTGTTAATAATAATAACCACGTAAAATGTGGATGATTTGTGTGCACGGAGCAGTGCAGATTCATAGAAATACGCCACGAGCATTACATAAGCGAGAATAGAGCTTTCTAATTAGACCTAAATGCAATATGGAGATTATCGTTAAGAATTAGTGACGCCTTCATAAAACACATCTCAAATCAGCTTATTTGTGGAACGGTAAACTGTTCCTAAAGTTAATTTGGCGCCCAACATAGGAGAAATTCTTTAGACACGATATTAAGGGTAAATAAACGCTGTGACTGATAGGTCTACTTAACCTCGGAACTAAATTATGTACTGATGTAGTACCGGAAATTGAAAGCAATTAAGAACTGATATGGAAGCATAGCTTTTACAAAGCTCATCCTAAAGCAATGACCCGTGTACCGCTTACCAATACCAAGTAATTGACTAAGAACGTCGATACTTTTTCGGTTGCATGTATCCAAAAAATTTGAGCTTGATATATTACTCATATCTCAGAGTAGAGACGCGCGTTTCTATATGTTTTAGACGACGAACATCATATTTGTGATAATCTTATACAATCTGTGTTCGTAACGGTAAACGTGCGGCATATGCTCTTCTTTTTATAGATAATTATAATTTTTGCTATTTTTTTATTTTCAGACCTGATTTTTCTTAACGTATCGCGTATCGTGGCTCCTGATATCCCATAACCAAGATTTTCAAATCGGTATTTTTTTTTTCTTTCAATAATTAAATTTTAGTATATGTCAATATTTTCAATTTAGTCTACATAATTACGAATCCTTGTGTATATTTAGACAGATAAATTTTTATGTTTTATGCGCAAATGCGAACTCAACACGCTTAATTCACTTCCTTTCCGTTTCTTCTACCGTACAGTTCATTACGTTACGTTTTAAGTTTTATTCCCTGGTATAAGGTATGTATAGGCTTTTAATTACATTTTATATACGTACAAGGGCACGCCTCTACATTAAGGAAAACTGCTTGTGTTAAGAAAAAGCTGTAATTTTAATGAATTTCGTGTTTACAAAAGCGTGGGTGTGACATCATGAAGTTTAATAAAATGGCTTGGATAATGTGCAATTCTATCTTGAAAGATTAACCTTTGGTTTGTGATAGTAATCTGGTCTATCTTTCGTTTATTGGAGATGAAGCAACATCTGTTTTAGTAGTTAGAGCCTATATTTCGTTTCTTTGTACGTTAGTGAGGATAATTGGAAATTACCGTCTCGTACTATATATTTATTTTATGAATGGAAAATGAACTTCTCAAACTAGTTCGTTTTAAGACCAAGTTAATATATTTATTTGTGGAGTATATGTCAGTAATACGTATCCTTTTATTGTAATATCAGTGTAGTGTTATTTTTATACGGTTATAAAGGATCAGCTGATTTCTGTTTCTAAGATAAAAACATTTGAGTTCATAATCTATAGTACTGTAATATTTGTTGACATAGGTCACTATACGTTTTGTTATTGAATACAGTGTTGGTCATATTGCATTTTGAATTTTAAGTAAATATAGATTATAAGCTTGTATAGTTGTGGTGAATTTAGTAATTTTAAAAACGTAAAGTTTTACGAGAAATATCGTTTTAGTTATTTTATGCTGGAATTATTCAGACATTTTGGTTTCTTAAATACATATATAAATACAGTTGTTTAATACCACCTAATTTTTATTTGTTATAAAGGAAAACAGGAACTAGGAAGATCATTCCATAGTTTAGAAGCCTTGCAGGAGAATGTGGATTCCGCCCGTATAGTGCAAATTGAAACTTCTAGTGCACATGATGGGAATGGAAACACCGAGTATTATTAGCAAAAGTGGCTCGAGATGATCTAAAAGAATGCAATTCGACAGCACAATAGCCATTATAATACCGATAGTACAAATAAAGAACTTCTGCGCTAAATGGGCTTTTTGTCAAAAGTTAAGTACGGGTCATTTATAACCCTAATCGCTCTTCTTTAAATACCTTCAACGATATGAAAAGCGTCTAGGGAGCACCAACCCAGAGGTAAGAATTATATTTTAGATGGGATCGAATTTGGTCCTTATATAGTAGAGAGTTGTCGGAAGGTAAAGTACTGCTTAAATCTGTATAATCTGTCATTGTTAATAGAGCCCGAAAACTTAAGTGCTGAGCCATTCGTACTCACAACACGGGACACAAGGCAACACTAAATTTTGTTAGCATTAAATATTACTAGATTATTATTTCGCCATTTAGTTTCGGCTCTAATATCTTGATTTAAATAGAAAGTGGATTAGTATTATGAGTAAACTGAGATGAACTACAGTAAAGAGTGCTACGGTCAGTAAAGCATAGAACCGGACAAGTTGAACAAATAATATCATTTATACATTGTTAGGGGTTCAATATTTTGCTGTTACAATACCGCAGAACAATTGTTACAGAGGACAATCTAGCTTGTATAATCCAGTACATAGCGAAATTAGTTAGACTACTTTGGATACGTAATAAGAAAACTTATTATTTGTACTACACTAGTATAAACGTTGGTAACCATGCGCTTCTTTATTAGTGCTAGTAAGTACCACAAACTTTCTAAAATACATCCCTAAAGTATCTCGTAACTAATAAACCATTTATTCAATAAACATAAAGAAGAACCAAATTTTAAGTCAACAAAATTATTGGTTCATTTAGTAACAAACAAATTAATCTAAACTTTAGTTTTACACATCAATTGAAATTAGCGGCTTGATACCATTAATATTAAGTTTTAACTCTGCAGAAATTAGTGATATGTAAAAGGCATCCATTAATTGTAAACTTCACCATTTACCTAATCTAATAATTGTTAAGATAACTATATGACGTGGACTGTAGAGCTCAAGGATGTAGGTACTAACATAACTATTTAATATTTTTTTGGTTACTGTATAAGATTTTGTTGCGAGTTGTACGTTAAATCGAATTGTACTGTAAGATGGCGTTGCAAACTGTACTGGAAGTTCCACTTATAACACAAGATGTCGCCACTAGCAACTTACATCGTAAGATGGTGTGTACCAGGGAGAGCAGTCGTCGCTCTAGCGGAGAGTTATATGCTAGAAATGGAACTATAGAGCCTCAGCTAATAGACGTAGAGTTGCTGTTAGATATGGGCAAAGAGGCGCACGAAAACAAAATTGCCGAAAGCCTTATACACGCGGAAGTATAATGGCAGATAACCCAAAAGGGAAACGATATGGTCACATACAAACAAGGCCCCGAAGAGCCAAAAAAGTGGATAAGGACAAGGCAAAGGGAATGAAAATAAGCACAAGAAGAAAAATGTCGGCAAAGAAAAAATGCATCCTCCTTGAGATTTGCAACCCGCACAAGGGGTCGGAGATCTGGCCTAAAATAAAGACGATAAAATAAGAGGATGACCAGTAGACCGGAAAAGGGCTTTTAAAAGTAGAGGGTGAAAAAGACGTCACAAATAAGACCAGTTTGCGGGTCATTAAAAAACAAGTATGGAGAAAACCCACTGTAATTAAAGGATATTAAGAGCCGGGCCAAGAAAGTACGGTTAAAATCATTCATCCATTAAAAACGAATAAAAATCAACTAATACGGTAACAAAGCAATTCAAAAAGGCAGTTATAAGCGATTCAAAAGCAATCCAAACTTACACTGATCCTGTCACATTACATCAAAAATGCATTGTTAATTAACGCATTTTACTCTATGCAAGAATATCACGATTTTGATTTGTCAACTAACAGACAGACTGAAAAGCGGATTTCCAAAACTATGATAAGAGCAAATAACTGGATAAATATCATTACTTATAATCCTTGCACCAGCTCAAGTAACACAAAATCTGAGACATGCGACCGAATTCATAATGTAGGTTAATAAAATAGAGTCATTGTACTGTTGTTCTGTAAAGAGCACCTACATAGCTCCAACCATTTTAAAATACCACCGAAGAGGAAAAGGCAAAAAAAAATTTAAGTTGAAAGGCAGAGTGTCTCCATTAAACTTACTTCTACGAGCCCCACTGACAGTATTATTAAAATATTACAAGGAAAAGAGACAAATGTGTTTCGTTCAGGAGATCATACGATTAACGCGTATGGGAGTATGGCATAGATCCTCCTGTCACTATTACTTTTCCTTACCTTTAATACCACCTGATCCGAGACTACCCGTTACTAAAGCATTGTTTTAGTAAAAAAAGGCGATATTGAGTATACAACCGATTACCCGTTGTCAGCATTTTAGAAACCATCCAGACCAGTGTCTGTGTCTGTGTCTGTGTCTGTGTGTGTCTGTGTCTGTGTCTGTGTCTGTGCCTGTGTCTGTGTCTGTGTGTGTCTGTGTCTGTGTCTGTGTCTGTGTCTGTGCCTGTGCCTGTGCCTGTGTCTGTGTCTGTGTCTGTGTCTGTGTCAGTGTCTGCGTCTGTGACTGTGTCTGTGTCTGTGTCTGTGTCTGTGTCTGTGTCTGTGTCTGTGTCTGTGTCTGTTCCTGTGTCTGTGTCTGTGTCTGTGTCTGTGTCTGTGTCTGTGTCTGTATCTGTGTCTGTGTCTGTGCCTGTGTCTGTGCCTGTGCCTGTGCCTGTGCCTGTGTCTGTGTCTGTGTATGTCTCTGTGTCTGTGTCTGTGTCTGTGTTTGTGTCAGTGCCTGTGTTTGTGTCTGCGTCTGCGCCAGTGTCTGTGTCTGTGTCTGTGTCTGTGTGTGTGTGTGTGTGTATGTTCATGTCTGTGTCTGTGCCTGTGTCCGTGTCGGTGTCCGTGTCTGTATCCGTGTCCGCGTCCGCGTACGCGTCTGAGTCCGTGCCCATGTCCGTGTCCGTGTCCGTGTGCGTGTCCGTGCCTGTCTCCGTGACCATGTTCGAGCCCTTGTCCGTGTCCGTGTTTGTGTCCATGTCCGTGTCCATGTCCGTGTCCGTGTACGTGTCCGTGTATCTATCTGTGTCTGTGTCTGTCTGTGTCTGTGTCTGTGTCTGTGTCTGTGTCTGTCTGTGTCTGTGTCTGTGTCTGTGTCTGTGTCTGTGTCTGTGTCTGTGTCTGTGTCTGTGTCTGTGTCTGTGTCTGTGTCTGTGTCTGTGTCTGTGTCTGTGTCTGTGTCTGTGTCTGTGTCTGTGTCTGTGTCTGTGTCTGTGTCTGTGTCTGAGTCTGTGTCTGTGTCTGTGTCTGTGTCTGTGTCTGTGTCTGCGTCTGTCTCAGTGTCTGCGTCTGTGTCTCTGTCTGCATCTGCGTCAGTGTCCGTGTCTCTGTCTGAGTCTGTGTCGGTTTCCGTATCCTTGTCCGTGCCCGTGCCCGTGTCCGTGTACGTGTCTGTGTGCGTGTTCGTGCCTGTGTTCGTGACCATGTTCGTGTCCTTGTCCGTGTCCGTGTCAGTGTCCATGTCCGTCTTCGTGTTCGTGTCGGTTACCGCGCCCGTGTCTGTGTTTGTGTCTGTGTCTGTGTCTGTGTCTGTGTCTGTGTCTGTGTCTGTGTCTGTGTCTGTGTCTGTGTCTGTGTCTGTGTCTGTGTCTGTGACTGTGTCTGTGTCTCTGTCTGTGTCTGTGCATGTGTCTGTGTCTGTGTCTGTGTCTGTGTTTGTGTCTGTCTCTGTGTCTATGTCTGTGTCCGTGTCCGTGTCTGTGTCTGTGTCTGTGTCGGTGTCAGTGTCTGTGACTGTATCTGTTTCTGTGTCTGTGTCTGTGTCTGAGTCTGAGTCTGTGTCTGTGTCTGTGCCTGTGCCTGTGCCTGTGCCTGTGCCTGTGCCTGTGCCTGTGCCCATGTCCGTGTCCGTGTCCGCGTCCGTGTGTGTGTCCGTGCCTGTGTCCGTGACCATGTTCGTGTCCTTGTCCGTGTCCGTGTCCCGTGTCAGTGTCCATGTCCGTCTTCGTGTTCGTGTCGGTTACCGTGCCCGTGTCTGTGTTTGTGTCTGTGTCTGTGTCTGCGTCTGTGTCTGTGTCTGTGTCTGTGTCGGTGTCTGTGTCTGTGTCTGTGTCTGTGTCTGTGCCTGTGTCTATGTCTGTGTCTGTGTCTGTGTCTGTGTCTGTGTCTGTGTTTGTGTCTGTGTCTATGTCTGTGTCCGTGTCCGTGTCTGTGTCTGTGTCTGTGTCTGTGTCTGTGTCGGTGTCAGTATCTGTCACTGTGTCTGTGTCTGTGTCTGTGTCTGTGTCTGAGTCTGTGTCTGTGTCTGTGCCTGTGCCTGTGCCTGTGTCTGTGTCTGTGTCTGTGTCTGTGTCTGTGTCAGTGTCTGTGTCTGTGACTGTGTCTGTGTCTGTGTCTGTGTCTGTGTCTGTGTCTGTGTCTGTGTCTCCGTCTGCGTCTGCGTCTGCGTCTGCGTCTGCGTCTGCGTCTGCGTCTGCGTCTGCGTCTGTGTGTGCGTCTGCGTCTGCGTCTGTGTCTGTGTATGTGTGTGTGTCTGTGTCTGTGTCTGTGCCTGTGTCTGTGTCTGTGTCTGTGTTTGTGTCTGTGTCTGTGTCTGTGTCTGTGTCTGTGTCTATGTCCGTGTCAGTGCCTGTGTCTGTGTCTGCGTCTGCGCCTGTGTCTGTGTCTGTGTCCGTGTCGGTGTGTGTGTGTGTATGTTCGTGTCTGTGTCCGTGTCCGCGTCCGCGTACGCGTCTGAGTCCGTGACCATGTTCGTGTTCTTGTCCGTGCCCGTGTCAGTGTCCATGTCCGTCTTCGTGTTCGTGTCGGTTACCGTGTCCGTGCCCGTGTCTGTGTCTGTGTCTGTGTCTGTGTTTGTGTCTGTGTCTGTGTCTGTGTCTGTGTCTGTGTCTATGTCTGTGTCTGTGTCTGTGTCCGTGTCTGTGTCTGTGTCTGTGTCTGTGTCTGTGTCTGTGACTGTGTCTGTTTGAGTGTGTGTCCGTTTCCGTGTCCCTGCCCGTGTCCGTGTCCATGTACGTGTCAGTCTCCGTGTCCGTATCCGTGTCCATGTCCGCGTCCGTCTCCGTGTCCGTGTCCGTGTTCGTGTCCGTGGCCGTGTCCGTGTCCGTGTCTGTGTACGTGTCCGCGCCCGTGTCCGTGTCCGTGTCCGTATCCGTGTCTGTGTCCGTATCCGTGCCCGTGTCCGTGTCCGTGTCCGTGTTTGTGTCCATGTCCGTGTCCGTGTCCGTGTCCGTGTCCGTGTACGTGTCCGTGTATCTATCTGTGTCTGTGTCTGTCTGTGTCTGTGTCTGTGTCTGTGTCTGTGTCTGTGTCTGTGTCTGTGTCTGTGTCTGTGTGTCTGTGTCTGTGTACGTGTCTGTGTCTGTGTCTGTGTCTGTGTCTGTGTCTGTGTCCGTGTCTGTGTCTGTGTCTGTGTCTGTGTCTGTGTCTGTGTCTGTGACTGTGTCTGTTTGAGTGTGTGTCCGTTTCCGTGTCCATGCCCGTGTCCGTGTCCATGTACGTGTCAGTCTCCGTGTCCGTATCCGTGTCCGTGTCCGTGTCCGTGTCCGCGTCCGTGTCCATGTCCGCGTCCGTCTCCGTGTCCGTGTCCGTGTCCGTGTTCGTGTCCGTGGCCGTGTCCGTGTCTGTGTACGTGTCCGCGCCCGTGTCCGTGTCCGTGTCCGTATCCGTGTCTGTGTCCGTATCCGTGTCCGTGTCCGTGTCCGTGTCCGTGTTTGTGTCCATGTCCGTGTCCGTGTCCGTGTCCGTGTACGTGTCCGTGTATCTATCTGTGTCTGTGTCTGTCTGTGTCTGTGTCTGTGTCTGTGTCTGTGTCTGTGTCTGTGTCTGTGTCTGTGTCTGTGTCTGTGTCTGTGTCTGTGTCTGTGTCTGTGTCTGTGTCTGTGTCTGTGTCTGTGTCTGAGTCTGAGTCTGTGTCTGTGTCTGTGCCTGTGCCTGTGCCTGTGCCTGTGCCCGTGCCTGTGCCTGTGTCTGTGTCTGTGTCTGTGTCAGTGTCTGTGTCTGTGACTGTGTCTGTGTCTGTGTCTGTGTCTGTGTCTGCGTGCTGTCTGTCTGTGTCTGTGCTGTCGTGTCGTGTCGTGTCGTCCTGTCTGTGTCTGCTGTCTGTGTGTCTGTCTGTGTTCTGTGTCGTGTCGTCGTGTCCGTGCCCTGTCCGTGCCTGTCGTCTCCGTCTGTGTCCTGACCTGTTCTTGTGTCTGTGTCTGTGTCGTTGTGTTGTGTACCGTGTCTCCTGTGTCTGTGTCTGTGTCTGTGCTGTTCGTGTCTTTGCGTGCTGTGTCGTTTCCTGTGAGTCTTCTGTGCTCCTGTCCGTGTCCGTGTCCGTGTCCGTCCGTGTCCGTATCCGTGTCCATGTCGGTCCGTCTGTGTCCGTGTCCGTGTTCGTGTCCTGCCTGTCTGTCGTTCGTGTCGTGTCCGTATCCGTGTCCGTGTCCGTGTCTGTGCCTGTCCGTGTCCGTTCGTGTCGTGTATCCGTGTCTGTGTCTGTGTCTGTGTCTGTGTCTGTGTCTGTCTGTGTCTGTGTCTGTGTCTGTGTCTGTGTACGTGTCTGTGTCTGTGTCTGTGTCTGTGTTCCGTGTCTGTGTCTGTGTCTGTGTCTGTGTCTGTGTCTGTGTCTGTGTCTGTGTCTGTGACTGTGTCTGTTTGAGTGTGTGTCCGTTTCCGTGTCCATGCCCGTGTCCGTGTCCATGTCGTCGTTCCGTGCCGTTCCGTGTCCGTGTCCGTGTCCTGTGTCCGTGTCCATGTCCGCGTCCGTCTGTGTCCGTGTCCGTGTCCGTGTTCGTGTCCGTGGTCCGTGTCCGTGTCCGTGTCTTGTGTCCGCGCCCGTGTCCGTGTCCGTGTATCCGTGTCTGTGTCCGTATCCGTGCCCGTGTCCGTGTCCGTGTCTTTGTGTCCATGTCCGTGTCCGTGTCCGTGTCCGTGTACGTGTCCGTGTATCTATCTGTGTCTGTGTCTGTCTTGTCTGTGTCTGTGTCTGTGTCTGTGTCTGTGTCTGTGTCTGTGTCTGTGTCTGTGTCTGTGCTGTGTCTTTCTGTGTGTGTGTGTGTGTCTGTGTCTGTGTCTGTGTCTATGTATGTGTCTGTGTCTGTGTCTGTGTCTGTGTCTGTGTCTGTGTCGTGTCTGTGTCGTGTCTGTGTCTGTGTCTGTGTCTGCTGTCCGTCTGTGTCTGTGTCTGTGTCTGTGTCTGTGTCGTGTCTGTGACTGTGTCTGTTTGATCGTGTCCGTTCCGTGTCCCTGCCCGTGTCCGTGTCCATGTACGTGTCGTCGTGTCCGTATCCGTGTCCATGTCCGCGTCCGTTCGTGTCCGTGTCCGTGTTCGTGTCCGTGGCCGTGTCCGTGTCCGTGTCTGTGTACGTGTCCGCGCCCTGTCCGTGTCCGTGTCCGTATCCGTGTCTGTGTCCGTATCCGTGTCCGTGTCCGTGTCCGTGTTTGTGTCCATGTCCGTGTCCGTGTCCGTGTCCGTGTACGTGTCCGTGTATCTATCTGTGTCTGTGTCTGTGTCTGTGTCTGTGTCTGTGTCTGTGTCTGTGTCTGTGTCTGTGTCTGTGTCTGTGTCTGTGTCTGTGTCTGTGTCTGTGTCTGTGTCTGTGTCTGTGTCTGTGTCTGTGTCTGTGTCTGTCTGTGTCTGTGTCTGTGTCTGTGTCTGTGTCTGTGTCTGTGTCTGTTTGAGTTGTGTCCGTTTCGTGTCCTGCCCGTGTCCGTGTCCATGTCGTGTGTCTCCGTGTCCGTATCCGTGTCCGTGTCCTGTCTGTCCGGTCGTGTCCTGTCGCGTCCGTGTCCGTCCGTGTCCTGTTCGTGCTCGTGTCCGTGTCGCGTGTCCTATCGCCCGTGTCCGTGTCCGTGTCCGTTCGTGTCTGTGTCCGTAGTTCTCGTGTCCATGTCCGTGTGTCCGTGTCCGTGTCCTGTCGTGTCGTGTCCGTGTATCTATCTGTGTCTGTGTCTGTCTGTGTCTGTGTCTGTGTCTGTGTCTGTGTCTGTGTCTGTGTCTGTGTCTGTGTCCGTTCTGTGTCTGTGTCTGTGTCTGTGTCGTGTCTGTGTCTGTGTCGTGTCTGTGTCCGTGTCTGTGTCGTGTCTGTGTCTGTGTCTGTGTCTGTGTCTGTGTCTGTGCTGTGTCTGTGTCTGTCGTGTCGTGTCGTGTGTCTGTGTCTGTGTCTGTGTCTGTGTCTGTGTCTGTGTCTGTGTCTGTGTCTGTGTCTGTGTCTGTGTCTGTGTCTGTGTCTGTGTCTGTCGTGTCTGTGTCTGTGTCTGTGTCTGTGTCTGTGTCTGTGTCTGTGCCCTGTGTCGCTGTGTTCGTGTCTGTGTCTCGTTTCGTGTTCGCGTGTCCGTGTCCGTGTCCGTCCTGTCAGTCTGTGTCCGTATCCGTGTCCGTGTCCGTGTCCTGTGTCCTGCCATGTTCCGTGTCCTGTCCGGTCCGTGTCCGTGTCCTGTCCGTCTTGTGTCTTCTGTTCGTGTCCGTCTGTCTGTGCTGTGTCTGTGTTCCGTGTCTGTGTCTGTGTCTGTGTCTGTCTGTGTCGTGTCTGTGTCCGTGTCTGTTTGTTGTGTCTCGTGTCTGCCGTGTCCGTGTCCTGTGTCGTCTCCGTGTCTCCGTGTCCTGTCCGTGCTGTCCTGTCCGTGTCCGTGTCCGTGTCTGTGTCCGTTCGTGTCTGTGTCTCGTGTCTGTGTCGTGTCTGTGTCTGTGTCTGTGTCTGTGTCTGTGTCTGTTGTCTGTGTCTGTGTCTGTCGTGTCTGTGTCTGTGTCTGTGTCTGTGTCTGTGTCTGTGTCTGTCTGTGGTCTGTGTCGTTTGTGTCTGTCCTGTGTCTGTGTCTGTGTCTGGTCTGTGTCGTGTGTCTGTGTCTCGTGTGCCGTGTGTCCTGGTGTCCGTGTGTGCCAGTCCTGCCGTATCCGTGTCCGTGTCCGTGTGCGTGTCCTGTCGTCCTGTGTCCGTGTCCGTCGTCTGTCCGTGCCGTGTCCGTGTCCGTGTTCTGTCCGCCCTGTGTCCGTGTCCGTGTCCGTATCCGTGTCTGTCGTCCTCGTGTCCGTGTCTCGTGTCTGTGTCCTGTCCGTGTCCGTGTCTGTGTCCGTGTATCTATCTGTGTCTGTGTCTGTCTGTGTCTGTGTCTGTGTCTGTCTGTGTCTGTGTCTGTGTCTGTGTCTGTGTCTGTGTCTGTGTCTGTGTCTGTGTCTGTGTCTGTGTCTGTGTCTGTGTCTGTGTCTGTGTGTGTGTGTCGTGTCTGTCTGTGTCGTGTCCTGTGTCGTGTCCTGTGTCCGTCCTGTCCGTGCCTGTCATGTCCGTGTCGTGTCTGTGTCGTGTCCGTGTCCTGTGTCTGTGTCTGCTGTCGTGTCCTTGTCCGTGTCGTGTCTGTGTCTGTCTGTGTCTGTGTCTGTCTGGTCTGTCGTCTGGTCTGTCTGTGTCTGTGTCTGTGTCTGTCTGTGTCTGTGTCTGTGTCTGTGTCTGTGTCTGTGCCTGTGTCTGTGTCTGTGTCTGTGCTCGTGTCTGTGTCTGTGTCTGTGTTGTGTGTGTGTGTGTTGGTGTGTGTCTGTGTCCGTGTCGCCCGCTCGTCTGTCCGTGTCCCATGTCCGTGTCTGTGTCCGTGTCCATGTTCGTGCCGTGTCCTGTCCGTGTCGTGTCTGTCCGTCTGTCCGTGTCTGTGTCGTGTCGTGTCTGTGTTGTGCCGTGTCTGTGTCCGTGTCTGTGTCTGTGTCTGTGTCGTGCCTGTGTCTGTGTCTGTGTCTGTGTCTGTGTCTGTGTCGTGTCTGTCTGTGTCGTGTCGTGTCCTGTTCTTGTCTGTGTTGTCTGTGTCTGTCTGTGTCTGTGTCTGTGTCGTGTCTGTGTCTGTGTCTGTGTCTGTGTCTGTGTTGTCTGTGTCCTGCCGTGTCTGTGTCTGTGTCTGTGTCTGTGTCTGTGTCTGTTCGTGTCTGTGTCTGTGTCTGTGTCTGGTGTTGTTGTCTGGTGTCCGTGTCTGTTGTGTCTGTGTCCGTTCCGTGTCTGTGTGTCTGTCGCGTCGTCTGTGTCCGTGTCCGTGTCGTGTCTGTTCTGTGTCTGTGTCCTGTCCTGTCCTGTGTCTGTGTCTGGCTGTCCGTTCCGTGTCCTGTGTCGTCTGGCCTGTGTCCGTGTCCGTGTCCTCCGTGTCTGTGTCCTGTCGTGTCTGTCCGTTCGTGTCCGTGTCGTGTCGTGTCTGTCCGTGTTTATCTGTGTCTGTGTTCTGCGTGTCTGTCGTGTCGTGTCCGTGTCTGTCGTGTCTGTGTCTTGTCGTGTCTGTGTCCTGTGTCTGTGTCTGTGTCCGTGTCTGGTCTGTGTCTGTGTCTGTGTCTGTGTCGTGTCTGTCTGTGTCTGTGTCTGTGTCTGTGTCTGTGTGTCTGTGTCCGTGTCTGCCCGTGTCCGTGTCCTGATGTCGTGTATCCGTGTCCTGTCCGTGTCCCGTGTCCATTCGTCGTTCCGTGTCCGTGTCCGTGTCCGTGTCTGTCGTGTCCTGTCTGTGTCTGTGTCGTGTCCGTGTCCGTGTCTGTTCTGTCTGTCGTATCCGTGTCTGTGTCTGTGTCTGTGTCGTGTCTGTGTCTGTGTCTGTCCGTGTCTGTGTCTGTGTCCTGTGTCTGTGTCTGTCTGTCTGTGTTGTCTGTGTCGTGTCTGTGTCTGTGTCTGTGTCTGTGTCTGTGTCTGTGTCTGTGTCTGTGTCTGTGTCGTGTCTGTCTGTCTGTGTCTGTGTCTGTGCCTGTGCTGTGTCTGTGCCTGTGCTGTGTCTGTGCTGTGTCTGTGTCTGTGTCTGTGTCTGTCTGCTGTGTCTGTGTCTGTGTCTGTGTTCTGTGTCTGTCGTCTCGTGTCCGTGTCTGTGTCTGTGTCTGTGTCTGTGTCTGTGTGTCTGTTGTGTCTGTGTCTGACCTGTGCTGTGTCTGTGTCGCGTCTGGCTCTGTGTCGTGTCGTGTCGTGTGTTCGTGTCTGTGTCGTGTCCGTGTCCGTGTGTCTGTGTCCGTCCATCCGTGTCCGTGTCTGTCCGTGTCCGTGTCCGTGTCCGTGTCCGTGCCTGTGTCCGTGACCTGTGTCTGTGTCGTGTCGTGTCGTGTCTGTGTTGTGTCTGTGTCGTCTGTGTCTGTGTCTGTGTCTGTGTCTGTGTCTGTGTCTGTGTCTGTGTCTGTGTCTGTGTCTGTGTCTGTGTCTGTGTCTGTGTCTGTGTCTGTGTCTGTGTCTGTGTCTGTGTCTGTGTCGTGTCTGTGTCTGTGTCGTGTCTGTGTCTGTGTGTGTCTGTGTCTGTGTCGTGTCTGTGTCTGTGTCCGTGTCGCGTGTGTTCGTGCCTGTGTCCGTGTCCGTGTCCAGTGTCCGTGTCCGTGTCCTGTGTCGTGTCGTGTCCGTGCCTGTGTCGTGCCATGTCTGCTGTCCGTGTCGTGTGTGTCCGTGTCCGTTTCGTGTCTGTCGTTCCGTGTCCGTGTCGTCGTGTCGGTCTGCATGTCTGTGTCCGTGTGCCTGTGTCTGTGTCTGTGTCTGTGTCTGTGTCTGTGTCGTGCTGTCTGTGTCTGTGTCTGTGTCTGTGTCTGTGTCTGTGTCTGTGTCTGTGTCTGTGTCTGTGTCTGCTGTCTGTGTCTGTGTCTGTGTCTGTGTCTGTGTCTGTGTCTGTGTCTGTGTCTGTGTCTGTGTCTGTGTCTGTGTCTGTGTCGTGTCCGTGTCTGTGTCTGTGTCTGTGTCTGTGTCTGTGTCTGTGTCTGTGTCTGTGTCTGTTGTGTCTGTGTTGTGTCTGTTGCTTGTCTGTGTTGTGTGTGTCCGTTCCTGTCCGTGTCCTGTGTGTGTCTCCGTGTCCTTCCGTGTCCTGTCCGTGTCCATGTCCCGGTGTCTCCGTGTCCGTGTCCGTGTCCGTGTTCGTGTCCGTGCCGTGTCCGTGTGTGTCTGTTCGTGTCCGCCCGTGTCCTTCCGTGTCCTGTCCGTCCTTGGTGTCCGTGTCCGTGTCCGTTCCGGTCTGTGTCCGTTCCGTGTGTGTCCGTGTGTGTTGTGTCCATGTCCGTGTCCGTGTCCGTGTCCGTGTCGTGTGTGTCTATCTGTGTCTGTTCTATCTGTGTCTGTGTCTGTCTGTGTCTTGTGTCTGTGTCTGTGTCTGTGTCTTGTCTGTGTCTGTGTCTTGTTGTGTCTTGTCGTGTCGTGTCTGTGTCTGTGTCTGTGTCTGTGTCTGTGTCTTGTCTGTGACTGTGTCTGTTTGGTGTGTCCGTGTTCGTGTCCTGTCCGTGTGTCCAGTCGTGTGTCTCGTTCGTGTCCGTGTCCGTGTCCGCGTCCGTGTCCATGTCGCGTCCGTCTCCGTGTCCGTGTCCGTGTCCGTGTTCGTGTCCGTGTCGTGTCCGTGTCTGTCGTGTCCGCCCGTGTCCGTGTCCGTGTCCGTATCCGTGTCTGTGTCCGTATCCGTGTCCGTGTCCGTGTCCGTGTCCGTGTCCGTGTTTGTGTCCATGTCCGTGTCCGTGTCCGTGTCCGTGTACGTGTCCGTGTATCTATCTATGTCTGTGTGTTTCTGTGTCTGTGTCTGTGTCTGTGTCTGTGTCTGTGTCTGTGTCTGTGTCTGTGTACGTGTCTGTGTCTGTGTCTGTGTCTGTGTCTGTTCTGTCTGTGTCTGTGTCTGTGTCTGTGCCTGTGCCTGTGCCTGTGCCTGTGCCTGTGCCGTGCCTGTGTCTGTGTCTGTGTCTGTGTCTGTGTCTGTGTCTGTGTCTGTGTCTGTGTCTGTGTCTGTGTCTGTGTCTGTGTCTGCGTCTGCGTCTGCGTCTGCGTCTGTGTGTCTGTGTCTGTGTCTGTGTCTGTGTCTGTCGGTGTCTGTGTCTGTGTCTGTGTCTGAGCCTGTGCCTGTGTCTGTGTCTGCGTCTGCGCCTGTGTCTGTGTCTGTGTCTGTGTCGGTGTGTATGTTCGTGTCTGTGTCCGTGTCCGCGTCCGCGTACGCGTCTGAGTCCGTGCCCATGTCCGTGTCCGTGTCCGTGTCCGTGTCCGTGTCCGTGTCCGTGCCTGTGTCCGTGACCATGTTCGTGGCCTTGTCCGTGTCCGTGTCAGTGTCTGTGTCTGTTCTGTGTCGTGTCGCGTGCGTGTCTGTGTCTGTGTCTGTGTCTGTGTTGTGTCTGTGTCTGTGTCTGTGTCTGTGTCTGTGTCTGTGTCTGTGTCTGTGTCTGTGTCTGTGTCTGTGTCTGTGTCTGTGTCTGTGTTCTGTGTCTGTGTGTCTGTGTCTGTGTCTGTGTCTGTGTCTGTGTCTGTGTCTGTGTCTGTGTCTGTGTCTGTGTCTGTGTCTGTGTCTGTGTCTGTGTCTGTGTCTGTGTCTGTGTCTGTGTCTGTGTCTGTGTCTGTGTCTGTGTCTGTGTTCTGTGTCTGCGCCTGTGTCTGTGTCTGTGTCCGTGTCGGTGTGTGTGTGTGTATGTTCGTGTCTGTGTCCGTGTCCGCGTCCGCGTACGCGTCTGAGTCCGTGCCCATATCCGTGTCCGTGTCCGTGTCCGTGTCCGTGCCTGTGTCCGTGACCATGTTCGTGTCCTTGTCCGTGTCCGTGTCAGTGTCCATGTCCGTCTTCGTGTTCGTGTCGGTTACCGTGTCCGTGCCCGTGTCTGTGTCTGTGTCTGTGTTTGTGTCTGTGTCTGTGTCTGTGTCTGTGTCTGTGTCTGTGTCTGTGTCTGTGTCTGTGTCTGTGTCTGTGTCTGTGTCTGTGTCTGTGTCTGTGTCTGTGACTGTGTCTGTTTGAGTGTGTGTCCGTTTCCGTGTCCCTGCCCGTGTCCGTGTCCATGTACGTGTCAGTCTCCGTGTCCGTATCCGTGTCCATGTCCGCGTCCGTCTCCGTGTCCGTGTCCGTGTTCGTGTCCGTGGCCGTGTCCGTGTCCGTGTCTGTGTACGTATCCGCGCCCGTGTCCGTGTCCGTGTCCGTGTCCGTATCCGTGTCTGTGTCCGTATCCGTGTCCGTGTCCGTGTCCGTGTTTGTGTCCATGTCCGTGTCCGTGTCCGTGTCCGTGTCCGTTTACGTGTCCGTGTATCTATCTGTGTCTGTGTCTGTCTGTGTCTGTGTCTGTGTCTGTGTCTATGTCTGTGTCTGTGTACGTGTCTGTGTCTGTGTCTGTGTCTGTGTCTGTGTCTGTGTCTGTGTCCGTGTCTGTGTCTGTGTCTGTGTCTGTGTCTGTGTCTGTGTGACTGTGTCTGTTTGAGTGTGTGTCCGTTTCCGTGTCCATGCCCGTGTCCGTGTCCATGTACGTGTCAGTCTCCGTGTCCGTATCCGTGTCCGTGTCCGTGTCCGTGTCCGCGTCCGTGTCCATGTCCGCGTCCGTCTCCGTGTCCGTGTCCGTGTTCGTGTCCGTGGCCGTGTCCGTGTCCGTGTCTGTGTACGTGTCCGCGCCGTGTCCGTGTCCGTGTCCGTATCCGTGTCTGTGTCCGTATCCGTGTCCGTGTCCGTGTCCGTGACCGTGTTTGTGCCCATGTCCGTGTCCGTGTCCGTGTATCTATCTGTGTCTGTGTCTGTCTGTGTCTGTGTCTGTGTCTGTGTCTGTGTCTGTGTCTGTGTCTGTGTCTGTGTCTGTGTCTGTGTCTGTGTACGTGTCTGTGTCTGTGTCTGTGTCCGTGTCTGAGTCTGAGTCTGTGTCTGTGTCTGTACCTGTGTCTGTGTCTGTGCCTGTGCCTGTGCCTGTGCCTGTGCCCGTGCCTGTGCCTGTGTCTGTGTCTGTGTCTGTGCCAGTGTCTGTGTCTGTGACTGTGTCTGTGTCTGTGTCTGTGTCTGTGTCTGTGTCTGCGTCTGCGTCTGCGTCTGCGTCTGTGTATGTGTCTGTGTCTGTGTCTGTGTCTGTCTGTGTCTGTGTCTGTGTCTGTGTCTGTGTCTGTGCCTGTGTCTGTGTCTGCGTCTGCGCCTGTGTCTGTGTCTGTGTCTGTGTCGGTGTGTGTGTGTGTGTGTGTGTGTATGTTTGTGTGTGTGTCCGTGTCCGCGTCCGCGTACGCGTCTGAGTCAGTGCCCATGTCCGTGTCCGTGTCCGTGTCCGTGTCCGTGCCTGTGTCCGTGACCATGTTCGTGTCCTTGTCCGTGTCCGTGTCAGTGTCCATGTCCGTCTCCGTGTTCGTGTCGGTTACCGTGTCCGTGCCCGTGTCTGTGTCTGTGTCTGTGTCTGTGTCTGTGTCTGTGTCTGTGTCTGTGTCTGTGACTGTGTCTGTTTGAGTGTGTGTCCGTTTCCGTGTCCCTGCCCGTGTCCGTGTCCATGTACGTGTCAGTCTCCGTGTCCGTATCCGTGTCCATGTCCGCGTCCGTCTCCGTGTCCGTGTCCGTGTTCGTGTCCGTGGCCGTGTCCGTGTCCGTGTCTGTGTACGTGTCCGCGCCCGTGTCCGTGTCCGTGTCCGTGTCCGTGTCCGTATCCGTGTCTGTGTCCGTATCCGTGTCCGTGTCCGTGTCCGTGTCCGTGTTTGTGTCCATGTCCGTGTCCGTGTCCGTGTCCGTGTACGTGTCCGTGTGTCTATCTGTGTCTGTGTCTGTCTGTGTCTGTGTCTGTGTCTGTGTCTGTGTCTGTGTCTGTGTCTGTGTACGTATCTGTGTCTGTGTCTGTGTCTGTGTCTGTGTCTGTGTCCGTGTCTGTGTCTGAGTCTGTGTCTGTGTCTGTGTCTGTGACTGTGTCTGTTTGAGTGTGTGTCCGTTTCCGTGTCCATGCCCGTGTCCGTGTCCATGTACGTGTCAGTCTCCGTGTCCGTATCCTTGTCCGTGTCCGTGTCCGTGTCCGCGTCCGTGTCCATGTCCGCGTCAGTCTCCGTGTCCGTGTCCGTGTTCGTGTCCGTGGCCGTGTCCGTGTCCGTGTCTGTGTACGTGTCCGCGCCCGTGTCCGTGTCCGTGTCCGTATCCGTGTCTGTGTCCGTATCCGTGTCCGTGTCCGTGTCCGTGTCCGTGTTTGTGTCCATGTCCGTGTCTGTGTCCGTGTCCGTGTCCGTGTACGTGTCCGTGTATCTATCTGTGTCTGTGTCTGTGTCAGTGTCTGTGTCTGTGTCTGTGTCTGTGTCTGTGTCTGTGTCTGTGTCTGTGTCTGTGTCTGTGTCTGTGTCTGTGTCTGTGTCTGTGTCTGTGTCTGTGTCTGTGTCTGTGTACGTGTCTGTGTCTGTGTCTGTGTCTGTCTGTGTCTGTGTCTGTGTCTGTGTCTGTGTCTGTGTCTGTGTCTGTGTCTGTGTCTGTGTCTGTGTCTGTGTACGTGTCTGTGTCTGTGTCTGTGTCTGTGTCTGAGTCTGAGTCTGTGTCTGTGTCTGTGCCTGTGCCTGTGCCTGTGCCTGTGCCTGTGTCTGTGTCTGTGTCTGTGCCAGTGTCTGTGTCTGTGACTGTGTCTGTGTCTGTGTCTGTGTCTGTGTCTGTGTCTGTGTCTGTGTCTGTGTCTGCGTCTGCGTCTGTGTATGTGTCTGTGTCTGTGTCTGTGTCTGTCTGTGTCTGTGTCTGTGTCTGTGTCTGTGTCTGTGTCTGTGCCTGTGTCTGTGTCTGCGTCTGCGCCTGTGTCTGTGTCTGTGTCTGTGTCGGTGTGTGTGTGTGTGTGTGTGTATGTTCGTGTCTGTGTCCGTGTCCGCGTCCGCGTACGCGTCTGAGTCCGTGCCCATGTCCGTGTCCGTGTCCGTGTCCGTGTCCGTGTCCGTGTCCGTGTCCGTGTCCGTGTCCGGTCCGTGTCGTGTCCTGTTTATCTGTGTCTGTTCCGTGTCTGTGTCTTTGTGTCTGTGTCTGTGTCTGTGTCTGTGTCCTGTGTTGTGTCTGTGTCGTGTCTGTGTCTGTGTTGTGTTGTGTCTGTGTTGTGTCTGTGTCTGTGTCTGTGTCTGTGTTGTGTTTCTGTTGTTGTCCTGTCTTGTGTCCGTGTCTTGTCCTGTGTCTGGTCCGTGTCGTGTCGTGTCCTGTGTCCTGGGTGTCTGTCGTGTCTTGTCTGTGCTGTCCGTGTCCTGTTTGTCTGTGTCTGTGTCCGTGTCTTGTGTCCGTGTTGTGTCTGTTGTCCGTGTCCTGTTGTTCTGTCCTGTTCTTTTGTCTGGTTTGTCTGTGCGTGTCTGTGTCGTCTGTGTCTTGTCTGTGTCTGTGTCTGTGTCTGTGTCTTGTCTTGTCTTGTCTGTGTCTGTGTCGTGTCTGTTCTTGTCTGTGTCTGTGTCTTTGTCTGTGTCTTGTCTGTGCTGTCTGTGTCTTGTTGTCTGTGTCTGTGTCTGTGTCTTGTGTCTGTGTCTGTGTCTGTGTCTGTGTTGTGTGTGTGTGTGTGTGTGTGTGTGTGTGTTGTTCGTGTCTGTGTCCGTGTCCGGTCGTGTCGCGTCTGGTCCTGTCCTGTCCGTGTCCGTGTCCGTGTCCGTGTCCGTGTCCGTGTCCGTGTCCGTGTCCGTGCCTGTGTCCGTGTCCATGTTCGTGTCTTGTCCGTGTCCGTGTCAGTGTCCATGTCCGTCTTGTGTTCGTGTCGGTCCGTGTCCGTGCCGTGTCTGTGTCTGTGTCTGTGTGTGTTATGTCTGTGTCTGTGTCTGTGTCTGTGTCTGTGTCTGTGTCTGTGCTGTGTCTGTGTCTGTGTCTGTGTCTGTGTCTGTGTCTGTGTCTGTGTCTGTCTGTGTCTGTGTCTGTGTCTGTGTCTGTGTCTGTGTCTGTGTCTGTGTCTGTGTCTGTGTCTGTGTCTGTGTTTTTTTGTGTCCGTTCCTTCTGTGCCGTGTCTGTCGTGTCCTTGTCTGTGTCTGTCGGCCCGTTTGTGTCGTGTCGTGTCGTTCTGTCTGTGTCCTTCGTGTCTGTGTCGTGTCCTGTGTCGTGTCTTGTCTTGTCTGTGTCTGTTTTTGTGTCCGTTTCCGTTCCTGCCCGGTCCGTGTCCTGTCGTGTCGTTCCGTGTCCTTTCCGTGTCCGTGTCCGTGTCCGGTCCGTGTCCTGTCCGTTCTGTGTCCGTGTGTGTCCGTGTTCTGTCCGTGGTGTCCGTGTCCGTGTCTGTGTGTGTCCGGCCCTGTCCGGTGTGTCCTGTCCGTTCCGTGTCGTGTCCTTCCGGTGTGTCCGTGTCCGTGTCCTGTTGTGTCCAGTCCGTGTCCGTGTCCGTGTCTGTGTCGTGTCCGGTTCGTGTCGTGTCCGTGTCCGTGTCCGTGTCTGTGTCTGTGCGTGTCCGTGTCCGTGTCTGGTCGTTCGTGTCTTGTCCGTACCGTGTCCGTTTTGGGTGTGTCCGTTTGTGTCCTGCCGTGTCCGTGTCCTGTCGTGTCCGTGTCGTTCTTTCGTGTCTGTGTGTCGGTCGTGTCTGTGGTCGTTCGTGTCGTGCCGTGTCGTTGTGTCGTGCGTGTCTGTGTGTGTCTGTGTCGGCTGTGTCGTGCGTGTCGTTTGTTTGTGTCCGTTCCGTGTCCCCGTGTCCGTGTCCTGTTTGTGTCCTGTCCTTCCGTGTCCTGTCCGTCCGTTCCGTGTCCGTTGTTCGTGTCGTGGCTGTCCGTGTCCGTGTCTTGTGTCGTGTCGGCGTGTCTGTCCGTGTGTGTCCTGTCCGTTCCGTGTCTGTGTCCGTTCCGTGTCCGTGTCCGTGTCCTGTTGTGTCCTGTTCCGTGTCCGTGTCTGTCCGTGTTTCGTGTCTGTGTCTTCTGTGTCTGTGTCTTCTGTGTCTGTGTCTGTGTCTTGTCTGTGTCGTGTCTGTGTCTGTGTCGTTCTGTGTCGGTCTGGTCTGTGTCTGTGTCTGTGCTGTCTGTGCTGTGCTGTGTCTGTTTGTGTCTGTCCGTGTCTGTTTGTGTGCCGTTCCGTGTCCTGCGTGTCCGTGTCCGTGTGTCTTCCGTGTCCGTTCCTTTGTCCGTGTCGTCCTGTGTCCTGTCCGTGTCTGTGTCCGGTGTTCGTGTCCGTGCCGTGTCGTGTCTGTGTCCGTGCCGTGTCCGTGTCGTGTTGTGTGTGTGTGGTGTCGTGTCTCGTGTCCGTTCCGTCGTTCGGTCGTTCCGTGTCCGTGTCCGTGTCCGTGTCGTGTCCGTGTCCGTGTCCGTGTCCGTGCCTGTGTCCGTGACCTGTCGTGGTTCCGTGTCGTGTCGTGTCCTGTTGTCTGTGTCGTGTCTGTTCTGTGCCCGTGCCCGTGTCTGTGTCTGTGTCTGTTGTGTCTGTGTTGTGTTGTCTGTGTCTGTGTCTGTGTCTGTGTCTGTGTCTGTGTCTGTGTCTTGTGTGTCTGTGTCTGTGTCTGTGTCTGTGTCTGTGTCTGTTGTGTCTGTGTCTGTGTCTGTGTCTGTGCTGTCTGTGTCTGTGTCTGTGTCTGTGGTGTCGTGTTGTGTCTGTGTCTGTGTCTGTGTCGTGTCTGTGTCTGTGTCTGTGTCTGTGTCTGGTCTGTGTCTGTGTCTTGTCTGTGCTGTGCTGTGTCTGTGTCTGTGTCTGTGTCTGTGTCTGTGCCGTGTCTGTGTTGTGTGTGTCCGTGTCTGTGTCCTGTGTCTGTGTCCGTGTCCGTGTCGTGTCTGTGTCTGTGTCGTGTCCGTGTCCGTCTGGTCTGTGGTTGTGTCTGTGTCGTGTCCGTGTCCGTGTCCGTGTCCGTGTCCTGTGTCCTGTGTCCTCGTGTCTTCTGTCTGTCGGTCCGTGTCCTGTCCGTCTCGTGTGTGTCTGTGTCCGTGTCCGTGTCCGTGTTGTGTCGTGTTTTCTGTGTCTGTTCTGTGTCTGTGTCTGTCTGTGTCTGTGTCTGTGTCTGTGTCTGTGTCTGTGTCTGGTCTGTGTCTGGTCGTGCTGTCGTGTCTGTGTCGTGTCTGTGTCTGTGTCTGTGTCTGTGTCTGTGTCTGTGTCTTCTGTGTTGCTTTGTTGTGTCCGTTTCCGTGTCCATGCCGGTCCGTGTCTGTGTCGTGGTGCGTGTCCTTCGTGTCCGTGTCCGTGTCCGTGTTGTCCTGTCCGTGTCCGTGTCCGTGTCCGTGTCTGTGTCTGTGTCTGTGGCCGTGTCCGTGTCGTGTCTGTGTCCGTGTCGTGCTGTCTGTGTCTGTGTCCTGTGCTGTCGTGTCCTGTGGTTCCGTTCGTGTCCGTGTCTGTCGTGTCGTGTCGTGTCCGTGTCGTGTCCTGTGTCTGTGTCTGTGTTCGTGTCTGTCTGTGTCTGTGTCGTGTCCTGTGTCTGTGTCTTGTGTTGTGTCCGTGTCGTGTCTGTCTTTGTGTCTGTCCGTGTCCGTGTCCGTGTCCGTGTCTGTGTCTGTTCTTTGTGTCTGTTGTCTGTGTCTGTGTTGTCGTGTCTGTGTCTGTCTGTCTGTGTCTGTGTCTTGTCTGTGTCGTTCGTGTCTGTTCGTGTCTGTGTCTGTGTCGTGTCTGTGTCTGTGTCTGTGTCTGTGTCTGTGTCTGTGTCGTGCTGTGTCCGTGGTTGTGTCGTTTCGTGTCCTTGTCGTGTCGTGTGTGTCTGTTTGGTGTCCGTGTCCGTGTCCGTTCCGTGTCCTGTCGGTCCGTTCCGTGTCCGTTCCGTGTCCGTGTTCGTGTCCATGTCCGGTCCGTCTCCGGTTCCGTGTCCGTGTCCGTGTCCGTTCCGTGTTCTGTTCCGTTCTGTGTCTCGTGTCCGTGTCCGTGTCTGTGTCCTGTGGTCCGTGTGTCCGTGTCGTGTCCGTGGTTCTTGTCTGTCGTCTGTGTCCTGTCCGTGTCCGTGTCCGTGTTGTGTCCTGGTCCGTGTCCGTGTCGTGTCCGTGTCGTGTCCGTGTTCTTGCTGTGTCTGTTTGTTGTGTCTGTGTCGTGTCTTGTCGGTCTGTGTCTGTCGTGTTGGTCTGTGTCTGTGTCTGTGTCTGTCTGTGTCTGTGTCGTGTCTGTGTCCGTGTCTGTGTCTGTGTCCTGTGTCTGTGTCTGTGCTGTGTCTGTGTCGTGTCGTGTGTCCGTGTCGCTGCCGTGTCCGTGTCCTGTCGTGTCGTTCCGTGTCCGTATCCGTGTCCGTGTCCGTGTCCGTGTGTGGTCCGTGTCCGTGTCCGTGTCCGTGTCCGTGTCCTGTGTGTCCATGTCTCGTGTCCGTGTCCGTGTCGTGTCCGTGTCCTGTCGTCGTGTCTCGTGTCCGTGTCCGTGTCTGTGTCTGTGTCCGTGTCTGTGTCTGTGTCTGTGTTCGTGTCCGTTCGTTGTCTGTGTCTGTGTCCGTGTCGTGTCCGTGTGTCTGTCGTTCTGTGTCGTGTCTGTGTCGTGTCTGTGTCTGTGTCTGTGTCTGTGTCCTGTGTGCCGTGTCGTGTCTGTGTCTGTGTCTGTGTTTCTGTGTCTGTGTCTGCTGTGTCTGTGTCTGTGTCTGTGTCTGTGTCTGTGTCTGTGTCTGTGTCTGTGTCTGTGTCTTTGTGTCGTGTCCGTGTCTGTGTCTGTGTCTGTGTCTGTGTCTGTGTCTGTGTCTGTGCTGTGTCTGTGTTGTGTTGTGTTGTGTTTGTCCTGCCGTGTCCGTGTCTGTCGGGGGGGGGGGGGGGGGGGGGGGGGGGGGGGGGGGGGGGGGGGGGGGGGGGGGGGGGGGGGGGGGGGGGGGGGGGGGGGGGGGGGGGGGGGGGGGGGGGGGGGGGGGGGGGGGGGGGGGGGGGGGGGGGGGGGGGGGGGGGGGGGGGGGGGGGGGGGGGGGGGGGTGTCAGTCTCCGTGTCCGTATCCGTGTCCGTGTCCGTGTCCATGTCCGCGTCCGTCTCCGTGTCCGTGTCCGTGTCCGTGTTCGTGTCCGTGGCCGTGTCCGTGTCCGTTCTGTGTACGTGTCCGCGCCCGTGTCCGTATCCGTGTCCATGTCCGCGTCCGTCTCCGCGCCCGTGTCCGTGTCCGTGTCCGTATCCGTGTCTGTGTCCGTATCCGTGTCCGTGTCCGTGTCCGTGTCCGTGTTTGTGTCCATGTCCGTGTCCGTGTCCGTGTCCGTGTACGTGTCCGTGTATCTATCTGTGTCTGTATCTATCTGTGTCTGTGTCTGTCTGTGTCTGTGTCTGTGTCTGTGTCTGTGTCTGTGTCTGTGTCTGTGTCTGTGTCTGTGTCGTGTCTGTGTACGTGTCTGTGTCCGTGTCTGTGTCTGTGTCTGTGTCTGTGTCTGTGTCTGTGACTGTGTCTGTTTGAGTGTGTGTCCGTTTCCGTGTCCATGCCCGAGTCCGTGTCCATGTACGTGTCAGTCTCCGTGTCCGTATCCGTGTCCGTGTCCGTGTCCCGTCCGTGTCCATGTCCGGTCCGTCTCGTGTCCGTGTCCGTGTCCGGTGTTCTGTCCGTGTCCGTGTCCGTGTCTGTGTACGTGTTCGGTCTGCCGTGTCCGTGTCTGTGTGTCGTTCGTGTCTGTGTCTGTTCGTGTCTGTGTCCTGTGTGTCCGTGTTTGTGTCCTGTCGTGCTGTGTCCGTGTCTGTGTCGTGTCTTGTCTGTCGTCTGTGTCTGTGTCTGTGTCTGTGTCTGTCGTGTCGTGCTGTGTCTGTGTCTGTGTCTGTGCTGTGCGTGCCCTGTGTCTGTGTCCTGTGTCTGGTGTCGTGTCTGTGCTTGTCTGTGTCTGTGTCTGTGTCGTGTCTGTGTCTGTCCGTGTGTGTCCTGTCCGTGTCGTGTCTGTGTCTGTGTCTGTGTCTGTGTCTTGTCTGTGTCTGTGTCTTGTCTGTGTCTGTGTCTGTGTCTGTGTCTGTGTCTGTGTCTGGTGTCGTGTCCTGGTCTGTGTCCGGTGTGTCGTGTCGTGTCGTGTCTGTGTCGTGTCTGTGTCGTGTCCTGTGTCCTGTGTCTGTGTGGTGTGTGTCCGTTTCCGTGTCCTGCCCGTGTCCGTGTCCATGTCTGTGTCCGTGTCCGTTTGGTCCGTGTCCGTGTCCATGTCCGGTCCGTTCGTGTCCGTGTCCGTGTCCGTGTCGTGTCCTGGTGTCCGTTCTGTGTCGTGTCGTGTCGTTCGTGTCGTCGTGTCTCCCGTGTCCGTGTCCGTGTCCGTTCCGTGTCTGTGTCCGTTCCGTGTCCGTGTCCGTGTCCGTGTCCGTGTTTGTGTCCTTGTCCGTGTCCTGTCGTGTCCGTGTCGTGTCCTGTGTCTTCTGTGTCTGTGTCTTGTCTGTGTCTGTGTCTGTGTCTGTTGTCTGTGTTGTGTCTGTGTCTGTGTCTGTGTCTGTGTCTGTGTCTGTGTTGTGTCTGTGTCTGTGTCTGTGTCTGTGTCTGTGTCTGTGTCTGTGTCTGTGTCGTGACTGTGTCTTGTTTGAGGTGTGTCCGTTTCCGTGTCCATGCCCGTGTCCGTGTCCATGTACGTGTCAGTCTCCGTGTCCGTTCCGTGTCCGTGTCCGTGTGCCGTGTCCATGTCCGCGTCCGTCTCCGTGTCCGTGTCCGTGTCCGTGTTCTGTCCGTGGCCGTGTCCGTGTCCGTGTCTGTGTACGTGTCCGGCGCCTGTGTCCTGTCGTTCCGTGTCGGTCGTGTCCGTGTCGTGTCCGTGTCCGTGTCCGTGTCCGTGTCCGTGTTTGTGTCCTGTCCGTGTCTGTGTCCGTGTCCGTGTCCGTGTCGTTCGTGCCTGTATCTGTCTGTGTCTGTGTCTGTGTCTGTGTCTGTGTCTGTGTCCTGTGTCTGTGCCGTGCCTGTGTCTGTGTCTGTGTCTGTGTCTGTCTTGTCTGTGTCTTGTCTGTGTCTGTGTCTGTGTCTGTGTCTGTGTCTGGTCTGGTCTGGTCTGGTCTGGTCTGTCTGTGTCTGTGTCTGTGTCTTGTCTGTGTCTGTGTCTGGTCTGTGTCTTGTGTCTGTGTCTGTGTCTGGTCTGTGTTTGTGTCTGTGTCTGTGTGGTTGTGTTGTGTTTTGTGTCTGTGTCTGGTCTGAGTCTGTGTCCGTTCCTGTCCTGTCCTGTCCTGTCCGTGTCGTGCTGTGTCCGTGCCGTTCTGGTTTGTCCGTGCTTTGTGTCCTGTGCTGTTTCGTGTCGGTTGTCCTGTGCCCGTGTCTGTGTCGTGTCGTGTTGGTCTGTCTGTGTTTTGGTCTGGTCGGTCGGCGGTCGGTCGTGTCGTGTCGTGTCGTGCGTGTCTTGCCCTGTTCGTGTCTGGTCGGCCGTGTCGTGTCGTGTCGTGTCGTGTGTGTTGGTGTGTGTTGTGTTTTTGTGTGTTTTGTCGTGTCGTGCCCGTGTCCGGTCGTCGGTCTTTGGTCCTGCCTGTCCGTTCCGTGTCCGTGTCCGTGTTTCCGTGTCCGGTCGGCTGGTCGGCCCCCCCCCCCATTTGTCCGTCTTGTGTTCGTGTCGTTCCCGTGCCCGTGCCCGTGTCGTGTCGTGTCTGTGTGTGTCTTGTCGTGTCTGTGTCTGTGCGTGTCTGTGTCGTGTCTGTGCCGTGTCGTGTCGTGTCGTGTCGTGTCTGTGTCGTGTTGTGTCTGTCTTTGTGTCTGTGTTGTGTCTGTTCTTTCTGTGTCTGTGTCTGTGTCTGTGTCTGTGTCTGTATCTGTGTCTGTGCCTGTGTCTGTGTCTGTGTCTGTCTGTGTATGTGTCTGTGTCTGTGTCTGTGTCTGTGTCTGAGTCTGTGTCTGTGTCTGTGTCTGTGTCTGCGTCTGTGTCTGCGTCTGTGTCTCTGTCTGCATCTGCGTCAGTGTCTGTGTCTGTGTCTGAGTCTGTGTCGGTTTCCGTATCCTTGTCCGTGCCCGTGCCCGTGTCCGTGTCCGTGTACGTGTCAGTCTCCGTGTCCGTGTCCGTGTCAGTGGCTTTGTCCGTGGCAGTGTTCGTGTCCGTGTCCGTCACCGTGCCCGTTTACGTGTCCGTGTTCGTGTCCGTGGCGGTGTCCGTGTCCGTATCTGTGTCCGTGTCCGTGTACATGCCGTGTCTACGTCTGTGTCAGTATCCGCGTCCGCAATCGCGTCGGCGTCCGAGCCCGCGTCCGCGTCGGTGTTCGTGTCCGTGTCCGTGACCGTGTCTTTGTCCCTGTCCGTGTCTGGGTCAGCGTCCGTGTCCGTGTCCGTGTCCGTGTCCGTGTCCGTGTACGCGCCTGTGTCCGCGTCCGTTTCCGTGTCTATATCTGTGTCCGTCTCCGTGTCCGTGTCCGTGCCCGTGTCCGTGTCTTTGTCCGTGTCTTTGTCTCTGCCTGTGTCCGTATCCGTGTCCGTGTCCGTGTGTGTGTCTGTGTCTGCGTCTGCGTCTGCGTCTGCGTCTGCGTCTGCGTCTTCGTCTGCGTCTGCGTCTGCGTCTGCTTCTGCGTCTGCGTCTGCGTCTGTGTCTGCGTCTGCGTTTGCGTCTGCGTCTGCGTCTGCGTCTGCGTCTGCGTTTGCGTCTGCGTCTGCATCTGCGTCTGCGTCTGAGTTTGTGCCTATTACTATGATTGTGCGTGCGTCTGTGTCACTGACAAGATGTCGCCGCCATAAAGTCGCCGTAAAAAACATCACTCCCTAAAATGCCGTCATCAATAAAGTCGCCGTACCTAAAGGTCGCGGAGCAAAAATGTCGCCATAATAGTCAAGACACATTACAAAAGATTAAACATAATGGCAATATTATTGAAAAAAAATTTCTAAACAATTGTTAGGTTACGGTAATTATGTTTATCTAATCTAATGAACTCCTACAAATAAAATAAAATTTCGTTGAAATTTTGATTATCTTATTTTATATATGTGTTTCGGCTCTCACGGCGATTTCTTGAGTGGCGACTTTTTAGTTCGGCGACATTTTTGATGACGACAGTTTAGAAAGTAACGTTTTTGTGCGGCGATGATTATGACCGCGACGTTTTGTCACAGCGACTTTTTAGCGGCGGCGTTGTAGCTGTGACGCTTTAACAGGGACGTTTTGTCGTGGAATAATTGTAAACACCTCATGTAAGTGGTCATGTCAAAATGGATTAAAAAGGTTATATTGTAGCCTTAATGTTTATATTTGAGCAATGAGGATGAAACATCAGTATTTAGTCAATATAAATCTAAAGTAAATTCGGTATTTTCTATTAAAACCAAAGATTATATGTTATACTATGTAAAGAGGGAAATAATAATTAAATAAATTTAGCCTCAGGTGTATTTGTGTATTACTTTTTACAGTACAAACAATTGTATACGAGTAAATGTTTAATTAATTATATGCGTTTTGTACATTTAATATGTGAGGAAATATGAATGAATTAAAAAATCAGTATTGCTATTGATCACCTCTTCTCCCTATTTGCTAATATATCACAACACAAGCATAAGAAGTTATGTGCTGGCTTCATCCGATTTTCGTATTTTACCCTCTTAAGTAATTGTTCGCTTTGAACACTATTATTCAGAGTCATAATTGGAATCGTAGTATCACTTTGCGCAAGATGAGTCTAAATAACCGTTGCGTAGCGCACAGCGGGAAAATAAATAATACTATGTTGCAATATGACACTATTTCCGGTAGACGATATTTATTGTTTTAGACAGCTTAATATTTGTGCTAAATTTCCCTATAATCAAACCAATCCAAAAACATGTAGGGACTTAGTATGTAATAGGGGTGTCCCATACACAAAACCTTGAATATTTGTGGTGATACAGCTTTAGCTGGATATTTGCGTTGGAAACTTTACGTATAGAGGTCGGAGTGTTGACGTTCAAAAGCGGATCCAGTTCTCTACATCTATGACACAAAGGTTGGGTTGTCGTAGACACGATGTTTATGGTGTACGCGGTGGCGTTGTGCTCATAATAGATGGCAGTTAATATAACCCTTCCTTAGAAGATTGCTCTTCTCTTTCAGTATCTCGGTATTTGCGATAAAGCTTGTAGTTCCTTTTATTGAACGTCAAGAGTCGCCAGATGAAGACCTGATGTTGGCACACCTGTCCTTCACGTGGAGGAAAATGTGGTGGACTTATAATAAATAATAATGAGAGTTAGTTTTAGCTTTATTTCCACGTGATTGCTCTTTACATCTCAATTTTAAATGCCCGCGCATTTTGATCGAGGAAACTAGTTGTATCTTTTGTATTCCAGCTTTCTAATTAAATAGATTCTGCGATTTTTGTCCCGCTCTAAGTAATGAATACATTTCAGATATGTTAGTTGGCTATTTATCCGAGTAAAAAACGTGAATGTGAACGTGAAAAGTAACTACCTTGCTCAGGTGGAAATTAGTAATCGTAATTGATAAGAGTTGTGAGCGAGCAACAAAACAAGAAAAAAATACGACAGTGTAGAGGAATAAAATTTCAAAGTGGATAAAATAGTCTATCTCATTTCAATTTGCTGAGATTTTCGCGCTTTCGGCTATCAAAAGGAAATTGAAATATTTGCACATTTATCTAGACTTTTAGAAGAGGGTTGCTTTTTTTGGGCACAATATTAGCCGATAATATTATAATCAGATAAAGCAATGGACATAACCTTAAATGTGGAAAACCGCATAGGGTACTGTGATTTATCACAAGCCGCATAGCCACGGAGTAGCAGAGGGTGTGCGAGACGTGACGGCAGTGGCGCCCGACACCCTATTACGAACACAGACGCATAACGCCCTTGTCATCGTTCCAAACCCCCCACATCTCTCTCTTTTCTCCACTCTTTCTATTTTATATCGTATCAGGCTCACGCCTGATATAAAAAACACATGAAGTCAGGGGTGAAATAAGTACATATGTTTTGTGCTCTATTACGTTTTTTCTATGAGCAGATGCACTTTGACTAATCAAAAACCTTTACATGCTCAGTTTGAACTCAAAATGATGTAACTAAGGTCAAGGTTGTGACATTTTGGTATTCGCATGCTAACAATATCACGAATAGTGAGATATGTATGTTTGATTAATCGTAATATTTAATTCACATTACATTTTCACCTTCAAAACGGAAATCGTTTTTACTTTCGAAAATAAAAATACAATATTGTGTGATCAAATTATACGCACGAAAGGCAAACGAATTGTTTTCGAAAACATGAAACTTTTAATGCTTTCTTTACAGCTTACGCGATGCATCATTTGGTAAACTTACAAGGAGACAGATACCGTAAATAATAATGCTGAGAAATTGCTAAAAGTATTTAGCTTTATCAGTTGTTGTCTCTTAGCTGACCAAATAGTCATTATACCTAAATCAAACTTCATTATAACTGAGGACCCATTTTAGCGATTTATGATTACAACATAAATTAATTCTGGATGAAACGGAATGTGGTTCTTGAGGCACATCCACATTTACATATTTTCAAGAAGTCTCTATTACAAATGTATACGTATTGTAGGAACTACAAGTGACATGCAGAATGTAGCAAACAGGAATACAAAAAAAAAACCCATTGATAATGTTCGAATAAAAAAAAATCCTTCGTAAAATGTACATAACTCGAAATTCTAAGTAAATCTACAAGGTAAAGTGGGGCAAGTACGACCACTTTTTTGCATAGTGAAAGTTTCGGCTTTATTTCAAAGAAGAAAAAAATGTACAAAAAGTACCAAAATGCTGGGTTTAGTTCTTGTTCCATTGCTTTAAGTTCTGTAAATAGATTTTCTAAATTAAACGGGATAGAAGAACAGAAAATGATTTTTTTAAAACACCCCTTGGTGATTGCACTTTCCCGCAAAGCGGGGAAAGTGTAGTCACCTCTTTAAATGTCTACTTACACACCTTTTATTTCAAATGGGGAAAGAGCAAAAGATTCAATTTAAACAATTAAAAAAATAGACTACATTAGAAATTGTCAGATTTATTTCGAAATAGCTTCAAATACAGAAGTATTTATTTACTTAAATTAAAGGAAACATATAAAAACATAAAGAACTTATCAAAGTGTTTTATTTAACTAAGAAATGCTAATATACATTGGTAATTGTAATAGGAAAATAAAGTCGACCTCGTCTGGAATGGGAAGGACCTTTAATAAATGTTGTTTTAAAATAACTGATGTATCCTCAACATCTGGACAATAAAAATAACTTCTAAAATCTTTGTCTCTTCTTGTTCTTAAAAATGTGCAACAATATTCTGAACCATTGTTTGTATCATATCTGACCTTTCCGACATAATTTTTCACAAACTTGCTTTCGCTGAATTCAGCAATTATGTGATCTCCCACTTTTACGGATTTGTCTTCATTTTCGTTATCTTGATGTACTGGCTGGATAGCTCCAATTTCTTTATTCTTATCGCCTGACTGGTTAAGGTCCATTTCTCCAACTTGATTTTCTGACTGGCTAGGCTCACTTCCTTCAGCTTGATCTATTGACCGGACTAGGCACATTTCTTCTGTACTCTCTGCATTGGAAAAATCTTCTACATCTATATCATCATCTGTTTCTGTATAAGGTGGTTCGCTTTCTGCTTGGCTAGAGTCAGTTTCCGAATCTAATAAAATTTGGTTCTTACGTATTTTATTTTCTGATTATCTGTAGAAGTACCAGGTGCTTGTTGCAGAGCTTGGTTATTTGCCAGTTCATTTAGTTCTTCTGGCATATCTTTTTTTTGGTCTCGTGTTCTATATTCAACAGGATAATTTTTTTATGAGCGCCAACGTTCTAGAGCGCGGGGATCATACTTGTCATCGGAAATCACTGCTCTATTCAATGGGTAAATACCACCTTTTAGAAATCCACTGGAAATTACTTCAGGTTTTATCATTTTCCAGGTGTCACCCAACAATACTGCAAATTCCTTCTTATGTATTTCCATGCCCGAGTGCTTCCGTTGCCATTCACAAATTTTTTAGTCCCACTCATATTTAAATGATTTAAAGCCCGAAAGCTCTAGTGGGTACAATAAATGGGATGTGTGTGGTGGAAGTTTAAAAATACATGTCATACTCTACTGCAAGCTCTGTAATTTTATCTGTAACATGTGTGGCATGGCCATCATAAAGAACTAATACCGGGCGCTCTGGGCCCAAAGCAGGTTTACAGAGTATTTTTAGTGTAATGTAGAAATATTTCGCTCGTCATCCATTCTTTCGGGCTTGCAGCAAAGGTCATACCTAGAAAGCTTTCTTCAGGTTTTGGAATCCAGCTAGTCCAAACATTGAGTCCCTTGAAAAAGATCAATGGTGGAGCCTTTGATCCAGCTGCATTTGCAGCTGCGAAAAAGGTCGTATTCTCTTTGGTACTTCCAGCTGTTACACGTGTACAAGATTTTCCTTTAGCGCCAACGATTTTAGTTTTTGTTGGGTCAGAGCAAACACTGGATTCTTCCAAGTTCCATATTTGAGCTGGGTTATCAAACAAATTTAGTTGAGATAAAGTATTATGAAGAATGTCAAAGTATTCGTTTATAATGAATGGGTCCGTCATTATTTTACGACTGTATTCAACGGCTTGAGCTTTTTTCCTTCAACCTCAGTGGGCAACGCTTGTGGTCTTCCGCCTGTTAAGCTTTTCGTTCCTCGTCTACCAGTAATGTAACAGTTTAGCGTACTGTATGGTATATTATAAGTTCGAGCGGTTTGTCTTGTCGTACTGAGAACATTCTTTACCTGCTGTACAGCAACTACAAGGTTTTCCTTTGAATAACTGGAGCCTCGGTTCGACTTCTTCTTATAATTACGAACCATTGTTGTAACGAAACTATAATTTCCGTTACCGAACAACCGTATAAATTGTTAAATAGTGATGTATTAACCGCCCGGTATACTTGTGATTTTCATTATAATTCATAAATTCACAATTTTAATATATAAACATTTCCCATTTCACATAAAAATATGTTAGGTTCAAAAGACGAGTTTTCTTATCAAATACGCCAAACGCGATATGTTTTGGACTACTCAAAACTTGAATAAAATTATTATTAATACGAGTTTTGTGAAGTGAGTGCGTGTGCATGCCCTGATCTATTTGAATAAGTTATTGGTTATAAATATTAATTTAATTTACCTACTACTGCCGATGTGTTGATCAATTACCGTCCGCTATTTTTTTTACATAAGATACAAATAGTAAATCTTATATTAGTAGATATTTGACGTACGGGAAATATATTTAACTAACATTGTATTTGCATGTGTGCAATTATCCGATAAGATCAGGAATTTTATTATTTACTTTATTGTTTCAAGGTTTCCGTCACCGATTACACTTTAAATTTTGAAATGTAATGTAAGCATTTACATAAACGCGATTTCTATTTTCTAGCTCAGCTGGTTAAATTTAGTGTAATCCGGATTTTTTTCTTTTATGTTAGCCTTAAAAGAATAAATTTCTCGATAATTTTTGTTTTATATAGCCGCCTTTATTAGTGCCGAACAAACACATTGTGTTTGTTATTTTTTTTTGGAATTTAGTTGTAGTTTTCCGTCACAAGCGATACCCCTGTACATGGCGGGTGATACAAATATTGCACCCACTACAGTTGTTAATTCTATTCCGACTAAAATAATTTTTTATTAACAGTAAGTAGCCGATTATTAATTACCAATATTCTTTTCTGATTTTGTTGTATAATTTTGGATCTTGTACGATCTGTTATTTAAGTTGTCAGATCATAACATTTATTTTAGTTATACAGATCAACGGTTAACTAGTTTATTATTTTATAGCCTGTTTAGACAAACGACCTTTTTAGTTTTTATTTTTTACGAATTTAGTTTTGGTTTTCCGTCGCCGTTGGCAATTATATATATTTTTCCTTAGTTCTGTTAATTATTTTAATCACTGCAATTGTTAATTTTGTTGTACCACTACCATTTTTTTTTCAGTGATAGCTAACCGTGTATGAAAAATTATTAGTTTATTTCTTTACCGTCTTGAATTCGATTTTGATGTCTTGTTCGTTATATATATATATATATATATATATATATATATATATATATATATATATATATATATATTCTATTTCAGGAATTTAGGTATTATTTTTTTCTACGCCACCGTTGGCGAAAAATTATTTTATTAATTGATATCGCCAAGCACTATAGTGTTTTTTTTTTCAGCTGCCCGAATAAATTAGAGGCTGAGTCCTTGCACCATAACTACCCAATTTTTTATTGTATTATTTTTGCCCGAGAAATATTAATTTAAGTTGTCCCACTTACCCGCGATAACGAAATTAATTTCTTTACTGAGACCGCGAGTTTGGTTTATATTTTTTTCGTTTGACGAATCGTTCTGGAGTTTAATTTCCAACTTATAAAACTGTTTTTTTATCATTTATCCGACACAGAAAACATTTGCTTCCGACCTCCGTATCAGGAGTTTTATTTTTTTTGGTAACTGAATTTATTTTGGAGTCACAATACCGAGACCGCGCATTTCTGACTCAACAACGACACAAGTCATAAATACCGGCACCGATTTAAATCTTCAGAAACCCTGGTAGACCGACATCTTCACTGACGCTACTTGGACCGCTTTTACTACTTTAATTCTCCGCGAAGAGGAATCTAGGCCTCTATATCACCAGTTACCTATATTGCCGCTCGAGTAATCCGATTATACCGCGATAGTCCAACCGCAGTTCACCGCCCGACGCTCTCAGACAATTTTGATAATAACTAACCGTCCACCGAAGGTAAAAGCGTTATATTGTATTGAACTTCTGAAATAAAAAGTGAAACTAATTTCTTCATTTTGTTGATTGCACTTAGTCTTTGTCTATTTTTCTTGGGTAAGTGCAATCATTACATATTTTTCTACGAAATCGTAGAAAATTGAAAATATATCATATTAATAAATATATTTATTAATGAATTTGTTAAATCTAATTGACTAACACTCACCTTTATTTTTCACTTTCAATCTGCTAGAATAAAAACGGGTATAAAACTTGTCGTATGAGACTAAAGCAACCGCTAAAATAATTTGACAGTTCTGTCGGTAAAGTAGAACACTAGTTTTTCTATATGTCAGCATAAATGGTCAGCGATTCCCAACAAATGGTTTTACGCCAGAAATTACCGAAAGTTCTAGTTATTTCGTGAGCGATGGGCTGAGATTACATTTGCTCCGATTTTGCACTTGCCCCGCTTTACCTTGTATTAATACGTGCAGAAAAACTTTGTACCCCTTTTTAAGCACATTGATCGCACGGATAAGTGTGAGATTTGGCATAGTGTAAAGTGGGGTCACCTTAATCAAATTCAAACTGCATTTTTGATTTGTACAGAAACATACAAATGTACAGAGCCAAGAATTATTTTTATGTTAAAATTAATGAGATAAAGAATAAATTGTTGCTGATCCGTCATGCTTCAAGTGGGACTATTTTGATCAGCTGTTTCAAAATGTGCCAAACTCTTCATCTGGTATCTAAACTGATCATTCTCGCCCTATTTGCAAAATCCTTTTTGTTTCATGCCAAGTTTTATGTTGTGGTGTTACTTTGATCGGGTATGTTAAGAGTCAAATGCAATAAAACGTGAGCGTACGAACATAATTTTAAAACATTACCAATATTACAGCACAGCACAGCACAACACACACGCACACACGCACACACGCGCACACGCACACACGCACACACGCACACACGCACACACGCACACACGCACACACGCACACACGCACACACCCACACACGCACACACGCACACACGCACATACGCACACACGCACACACGTACACACGCACACACGCACGCGCACACTCACACACACACACACACACACACACACACACACTTACATCCAGGCATCATGGTCGGTCTTGGCGAAACTTGACCAAAAGTTGTAAAATGAACTAATAAGTTGATTTAGCGATAGTGAAAGAAAGTCGATTGCATAACCTTCTATAACTACGTATGTATATGTATGTTGGAAGGTAAAAATTTAACGTATTGCAGGTATTACAGGTACAGAAATGGTATGAAATTGGTCAGTAGTGCAGGGCCTTCAAGATCGTTGGGCCTTGTGCTTCCCCACCACTCGCACCGTCTGGCCGGTCCTGTCTCTCAGAGTCACAGACCAAATATGGTTTCTAAACCATTGGATCAAAAACACTCCTGCGCATTTTAAGCGGCTTCCATAAGCCGCCGTGTAGCTACGCAATATTTTTTTTCGAACTTACAAGTGTGTCGACGTCAGACTTACGCAGCCGGTACATCATTTTCATATGTGAGTCTACGTTGGATTCTCATGCACCCGTTAATCGAATATGCAATAACAATATAATACGCAAAATCTCCTTTGGAGTGGAACGCATTAAAGGGGAAAATAATGTCATCTCCGACTATTTGTCAAGGATGCCAAATCCGGAGGAACGGCCTTGAAAGGAAGAACGTATTATCAAAGGGATTTCGAATCAGTCCCGAACAAATAAGTTTACCGATATATCGACATAACGAAAAAATCACATCAGAGAAAAAACACTGAAGGATTGTGTTTTGAAAAAAGTAAGGCTATGCATAAACACCGGTCGGAACGGCCTCCATAATCAGTCAAGCGAGCTAAAACCTTATTTTAAAGAACGCAATGAGTTATCCTTCTGAAGAAAGTTATCATGTGGCAGGGCGGAATCGTAATTTCTGAAAGATTACAAAAAACAGGCATAAAACACCGTCATATAGGGCATCCGGGTATATCTGCGATGAGAGCCCAGGCAACATTTTATGTGTAGTGGTCCTCGATTGAGGAAAACGTAGATAATTACGTCAAACTCATAGACCCGATAACTCTGAATTACCTCTATATTCTTGGTTTGTCCATGATTTAATGTGGGATAGAATACATGTAGATTTCGCCAGCTCATGAGAAGGTAAATATTCGTTTGTCCTCTCTGATGCTATGTCTAAATGGATCGAAATAGAACCGATGACAAAAATTACAACAACAGCATTATGTGGAAAACTAGAAGAAATATTTACATTTGGATTACCAAAAATTATAGTCTCGGAGTCACGGAAAATGTACCAGACTATTTCAAGTCATGCTGTAAAGAGCGAGAAATATTGCATCATCACCCTATCATCCTCGAATAAATGGCTTAGCGGAAAGATTAGTGAAGACTTTCAGGTCGAGAATGTCATCAAGTAGAAACGATAACCAAAATAAGGTACACAGACTTAAAGATTTCCCTTTCACCTATCGTACTCCTCTCCCACAGTACGAGTGAAAAATCGCCAGCTAAATTGTTGTTTGGAAGGCAATTGAATTGTGTATTTGATAATATGCGACCCAATTATAGGAGGGATTTTGACTATAAACAAGTCCAAGTGATCAACATATACGCAATTATAATCCGAATGATAATAATTTGTTAAAACTCAACTGGACTCAACTATTGTTAATAGGACTAACACGTATTCATATGTTATTAAAACAACCAAGGGTTTAGAGAAAAAGGCAAGCAGATCATATTCTTCCGCGGGTTATTTGTGACAAGAACGCAAAAGATATAATACCTTCGTTTTTGCAGACCAAAAAATCGGATAGACTCCGGATTGATTCACACATGGAATACTCATAAAACCGACCACCAGTTCAAGTATCGTGAGATTATACACTTCGTTTTTAGTACGGTTTCTTTTGGGCTTTTTTCTGGTTAATGACCAACCAACATTCTTAACAAAAAAAAGCATATCGCGTGGTAACGATAACTGATACTTCAACTTCATGTATAGTTTCCATCTACGATCACCTGTAAATTGCTACATATATTGTATCACCACGACAGTTAACCAAATATTCTACCTTCTCGTCACCTTCAGAACATCTCGAAGTAAATTATAAGGTCAGAATACTTCGATTTTCTCTCCACCGAGAACTTAGGGTTTATAAGATTTGGGGATGTCTACCGTCGAGCCTCAACGCAAATTGAATCTATAAATCTCCTTAATGGACATCACAAAACAAGCCTCGAGCAGCAGCACTTATATTTCATGAGATGTTTACCATATGTACGTTATTTTTTTGGAGGTTACAGTAATGAATCTTTAGAATTATAATTTTTTTCTATCGAAACTACCAGATAGCCGTTATTACTACTGTCTTGATTCACTAATTATTATTCTTTTTAACTTAGGTGTAGATTCACTTACTTTGCGTAGGAAGTTGCATCACTTATAATTGTTATTTTTTGTAACTTAAATTTTAATTCACGTATTTGTTATCCTCAAGTAGGAATTCGTACTATAGTAATTTTCACGAGTCAAAGCAGTTGCCCCACTAATATTAATACTGTCAGAGGACGCCGAAGTTGTCAGATTGTGAAAAATATAAGCTTCAGCTTAAGGGGTTATGATTATTTTATCACAATAATAAATACGTGTTATAATAAAATATGTGTTTAATGTCAGAAATGCTTGACAACACTGGACAGAATTGCCAACCGAAATCAGTTCTATCTGCGTGCTCTCGTCTACAATAGGCGGGTTTGAATGGTGGTAATAAAACAAAGCTAGTTATGACGCAACTGTTCTGACTAGTGAAAATTGGTATACTAATTTCCTATTTTGGTAACTGAAATTTAAATTCTCAACTGCGTGGTGAATCACAAAACTAACTACAACGTGATCAATCTCAAGTGTACTGTAATGGTATGACAAAAATCCCTAGTTGTTAATATTGTTGTGTTTTGCAGTTGGCTGCTTTGGATTTTTAGTGTGGTTTTAGTCGTTTTAGTTTATGTCAGTTTATGTCATATTATACCTTCGTTTTTTCCTTTTGTATTGTCTTGAGTTATTTACAAACTGTCTATATCAAGACAAATTATATATTCTGAATTTCAAATTGTGATATCGAATTTAATCGTCATGCCGTTTTCAATCGAACACGACACATTCATTGTTGTGGCTCATTTTCGTAGCGGCTTCCAAGATGGTAATGGGCAATGGCATTATTCATTGCAATCATGCATCGATCAATTTACTGTTGAGTACCCAGATGAAAATATTAGTTACGAAACATTTAGTCAACATCGATTGATAGCTCGATTCATGGAAACTGGTAGTGTTTTAAAACGCAAACGTGAAGTTTCGGCTACTGTCTTAACAGAGGACACCTTAGCAGATATCCAAGCAAGGATGAATGCAAGCCCCAATAAATCTTTGCGAAAACTATCTGCACAAACACGTATGAAAAATATTGCCATACAAACATAATTTTACATAAATAATTTTTAGATGTATCCTATGGAAGTGTCCACAGTGCAGTAAAGAAGAATTTACATTTGTACACGTACAAGGTGTCGGTATTACAACAGTTGCGAGATAGAGATTTTCAGCTTAGAGTAAACTACTGTCAATGGTTCAACAATACGATGAACAATGATTTACTGGATGCATCTTTTTTTTCTGATGAAGCTTGGTTTCATCTGTCCGGTTACATAGATAGCCAAAATGATCGTACGTGGTCTGCAGAAAATCCACATGTATTTCGAGAAACTACTTTACCCCCGTATCAAGGACGGTGTCTGGATAGCAATGTCGCGACAACGAATATTTGGACCAGTATTTTTCGATGGCACAATTACTGCGGCAAGAAACAGGGAAATACCTTTAGAACAATTTATTAATAATTTGGATGATCGTGAATTACGAAACGCGTATTTCCAGCATAACAACGCTACCCCGCATACTGCACAGGCTACACTTAATTATATACGAGACTTCTTTGAAGATAGAATCATTAGTGTAAATCGTTGGCCACCGAATTCACCAGACTTGACACCGTTAGGCTTTTCTTTTTGGTTATTTCAAAAACAAAGTGTTCAGGAGAAGATTGCATACTCTTCAAGAATTGCGAGATGCTATAACTCACGAAGTTCATAATATTGGTGCCGAAATGTTACAAAATGTATTTGCGAATATGCAACGTAGGGTGAACTTATGTTTACAATTTAATGGCGGTTATTTTGAACATATGCTGTAAAGCAACGTGTGATAACTAATGTGTATCTAAGGAGTTAAAAAAAAATTGTAAAAGACATTGACATTCCATAAACATGTACTGTAAATTTTATTTAATTATAACGAAATTATAACATTTAAATACTTAAGATTCATTATTTTGTAATGATGTAATCCAATCATTAAATAATATTTTATTTATTTTGTTGTATTTTATAGGGATGCAGTCTAATCAAATACAAAATAGTCATTATTTAAATTAAGATAATATTTTATAATATGTATAAGTTAATGACCTTCATACAGATTTGAAACTGATCGTAGTTTTTACTCGAACCATGCTCTAGAGTAGCTAGAGCAATACAGCTTCTTACCAACTTAAATATTTTGATCACGTGGTATACACTTGATCACTCTATATATTCTGTCCAAACCTCCAAGTACCGTACGGGTTCTTATGGACTATATGCCTCCTTTACTAGTTTTATTCTACAAATCTATCTTCAAATAACGCTATAGTTTTCTTTCATGACAACGTTGTCAAACGTAAAATGTCATTTAGGAACACATAACCTCTTTATTCTTTCATATTATTGTTCGTTTGCATTACGTTATTTTTCAAATTAAGCCAACTTCATTTATTAAAAATCGTTCTCTTGAGATCGCCCAAACTTAGTACGACTGAATATGCCTTATATATTGAATAACGTTCCTTAATTAAACTCAAACCAAAAGGCATATACATTCGTTCAAATATGTACGAATAAACACTTATTAGAATCACCAATACATATAAATTCTGAAAAATATAGTTGCCTGCATCACACACAGAATAGTCAGTCGGAACTTCCTTTTCTTACTCACAACAGCTCCTCTCGGTATATGATTAAACGAAACCAGCAGCGTTTTAAATTTATATTTGCATAAACTTTAGCAAATCGAACTTGACATTAACAACGCTAAACTACATTAGAATACTTTTACTCGCTATGTACACATATACTAAACGAAACCATGCTTACACGAAACTTCTTTCACAGAACAGAGGCTAAGCACTAAAAAAAAACGAAAACGATTTCTATGTCCAAATCTTGTCATTACAGACAAACGATACACAACAAAAAATAACTCGCGGGTCTGGTGATCCAGAATATTACCCCATTTAATGGAAACGGAGATCTTGTAATTTAATACACCTCCCGTATGTAATAACTTATTCCACCCTTCTTACTACCCCTTTCGCGGATATTGCGATCAACGGAAACAAAGCGTGAGCCCTCGCCTTACATCGTGGCTAGACTGACTCGAGCATCGTTCAGAACTCGATATTTTCAATTGTAACTCTTTCCCAATTACATACATCTAAATTAGCCTATCATAAAAAAAGAATCGCTTGAATTTTAAGCGCGGTAAAAATGATCCTCAATACCAAAATAATCGAGAGAAAGAGATTACATCATGCAGCAACCGCAAAGTCAGCTTCCTGCAACCGACACAAAGTGATATCGCTAGATTATTTTTCTTTAGTACTTATTGTAGCTCACATAAATTCCTCCCATCTGTGGCGTAACTACAAAAGTTGGGCACAGATGCAAATTTTAAATGGCCCCTGTCTTTATAACAAAGATAATAATACTAAAAAACGCAATTCCTAAAGAAAATAATATTTTTTTCAAAATTCGTTCGAGGACCCAGGGCCCTTAGGATCGATGACTCTGACGCAATGCGTCCTTCTGAGACCCCCGTAGTTACGCCACTGCCTCCCATTCTACAATGTACAAAGAATTTAAATTTACAGAAACACAAAGTTCAAGTATACGTAAGCAACAAACTGCAGGGCTGTATGGGTATGATGCCACAGTTGCGTATAATAATAACAGTTAAGACACAATTAGACAATGCACAATCGAGGCCAATTAGAAAATGTCACCTGCGTGTTAATTGTTGTCAATTCCATGGTAACAAGTAAGATTTTTAGGTGCAGAACCTGGTTAAGTGTATCGAAAGATCATGTCTAACAAGTCTATATTGAACACCTAAAAGCCACGTAAACAGTGCTACACATCCATCTGTAATTCGTTGAACTAGAAGCCAGCCACACTTAAAGTAATCAGGATGGTCTCAAGCGATTGTTTATTTATCCAGGACTCTGTCACGTATTAAACAAAATAAAGACTCACCGGGAAGTTGTTTGTATCAGGTATACCTAAGTGTCTTACTTGTTTTAACCTTGGTGTAATTAGGAGGATACGGAGTCGATTGTGGAATAAACCCCTTGAATTATCTTCGAGCTTGGGCTATTCGCAACTCACAGTTTCAAGAAGTCTTCAACGTATAGACAAAGGACCAGTTTCAGAACAACACTCAGTAGAATCATAGACAAGAAACATAGTCAAAACCAAAAACCTATAGAAATCAAAGTCTTTGTTCCGAGTCGAGTAATGATAGTAAAATCTGTATGTATCTAAGTGATAACCTGAAGGGTATAATAAATGTTAAGGAGAACTTATTTCGTGTAGAGAGACGATAAGTATGCAGTATTTCCTTTGGAAACTTTATATCCGTAAAAACGAAAGACTAAACTATTAAATCTAGTATCACTTTTAGTATATGTTTGAAAAGCAAAACCGACCTGAACTTGTGTGTAACTGTGTCCTATAAATTTGTAAAAATTACAGTAAAATATCTTAAACACGCAATTTCCCAAAGTACGCACTTGACAAAATCGTGTTCTTCAAAAAATGACCCGGTTGAAATGTTCTTTTATCGGAATTTTTAAATGTGGCTCAGACCGTCATATCTTTGGTGTGAAGTTGCCACGTTTATTCCACTCGTAACTAAAGTAAATCCTGTCGCCTAACAACCAGTGTAACAAATTCTCAATTTAGAGCAAAAATTCCAACCTTTTACTCGTAACGTAATAAAGCTAACGTATCAATGTTAAATAAAATGACCGAAAAACTACTCAAAACGGGCTTAAACAAAGACAGTAATAATGTTTCCAACAAAGAAAACAAAATATTTGAATTCTTGCGGATATACATGGACATCACTGCGAAAATTTATTAAACGAAAAATTTAACTGAAATAATTTTACTGTAATGTCCTTCCTTAAACATAACGCTACGGTAGAAAATGTTATTTGTGATGTCTTAAAGCAAATACATCAAGGTGACTATGTTTTCACTACAGCTGGAAGTAACGATGTCCTTAACCGCTGTCACTTAAATATGATACTTTAGGTGAATGTTCTCCAATTGCTAAATAAACTACATTATTTTTGTTACTATTAACTACATCAGAAATAAAATAGTCCTAAACCAATTAATTTATAAATATAACTGTGCACTAATTCAAAATTGTCTTAAAAAAGATATAAACTAGTTAGACATAAACGAGTCTTTATGTGATGTTCATCTGAATAAATAGCGTATTCAATTAAACCAACGTTTTCACAAATTGACTTATTACTGAGCATAATAAGCCAATATGTAATTTCTATGAATGACCTTCCTATAATCATATCTTACCATACTACAATGCATGCCGATGACATTACCATCAACGTATTTGGGGATTCCGTTTCTGAATTAGCACTCAACACCGAACAACCATAATTCAATTGTAAAATTGGTTTTCTGAATGTCAATAAATACACTCACGAACACACGAACATACGAACAAACGAACACACGAACACACGAACACACGAACACACAAATACACAAAGACACAAAGACACAAAAACACAACACATACACGAAAACACACAAGCACACAACTACACAAACACAAACACACAAACACACAAACACACAAACACACAAACACAAAACACACAAACACAAAACACACAAAACACAAACAACACAAAAACAAAAACACAAAAACACAAACAAAAACAACACAAACACAAAACACAAAACACAAAACAAAAACACAAACACACAAACACAAAACAAAAACACACAAAACAAAACACACAAAACAAAAAAAACAAAACACACAAACAAAAACAAAAAAAAACAAAAAAAAACACAAAAACAAACAAAAAAAAACACAAAACACAAACACAAAACACACAACACAAAACACAAACAACACAACAAACAAACACAAACACAACAACAAAACACAACACAAAACACAAAACACAAACACAAACACACAAACACAAAACACAAACACAACAACAAACACACAAAAACAAACACACAACAACAACAAACACACAAACACAAACACACAAACAACAAAACAACACAAAACACAACAACAACACACAACACACAAACACACAAACACACAAACACACAAACAACAAACACACAAACACAAACACACAAACACAAACACAACAAAAACACAAAACACAAAACACAAAACACAAAACAAAACACACAAACACAACAACAAACACAAAACACAAAACACACAACACAAACAAACACACAAAACAACAACAAACACACAAACAACAAACACACAAACACACAAACAACAAACAAACAACACACAAACACACAACACAAAACACACAAACACACAAACACACAAAACACACAAACACACAAAACACACAAACACACAACAAAACAAAAAACAAAAACAACACAACACAAAACACAAAACACAAAACAAAAAAACACAAAAACACAAACAAACACAAAAAAAAAACAAAACACAAACAAAACACAAAAAAAAAAAACAAAAACACAAACACACAAAACAAAAAACACAACACAACACACAAACACAAAACCAAAAAAACAAAACAAAAACAAAACACAAAAACAAAACACAAACCAACACAAAACACAAAAAAAACAAAAAACCAAAACCAACACAACAACAACACAAAAAAAAAAAAACAAACAAAACCAACACTACACACAAACACAAACACACAAACAAAAAACAAACAAAACAAAACACACACACACACAAAAACAACAGAAAAATACAGAAACAGAAAACAGAACACAAAACACACAAAACACAAACACAAAACACACCACACAATACACCCAAACACAAACTACAAAACACAAACACAAACACCAACACACAAAACACAAACACCAAAACACAAAACACAAACACCAAACACAAACACCAAACACAAAAACACAAACACAAAACACACACACAAACAACAAACACAAAACAAAAACACAAAAACAAACACAAACACAAAAACAACACACAAACACAAACACACAAACAACAAAACACAAACACACAAACAACAACCCAAACACAAAACACACAAAACACAAACACAAACACCAAACACAAACACAAACACAAACACCAAACACAAACACCAAACACCAACACACAAACACACAAACACAAACACACAAACACACAAACACACAAAACACACCAAACACAAAACAAAAAAAACCAAACCACAAACCAAAAAAAAAAAAAACAAACACAACACAACAACAAACAAAAAAAAGAAAACAGACAAACAACAAACAACAAACAACAAACACACAAACACAAACACACAAACACACAAACACACAAACACAAACACACAAACAAAAACACACAAACACACAAACACACAAACCACAAACACACAAACACACACACACAAACACAAACACACAAACACGCAAACACAAACAGCAAACACGCAAACACGCAAACACACAAACAGCAAACACCAACACACAAACACACAACACAAACACACAAACACACAAACACACAACACACAAACACACAAACACACAAAAACAACACAAACACACAAACACAAACACACAAACACACAAACACACAAACACACAAACACACAAACACACAAACACACAAACACACAAACACACAAAACACAAACACGCAAACACACAAACACGCAAACACGCAAACACGCAAACACGCAAACACGCAAACACGCAAACACACAAACACACAAACACACAAACACATAAACACACAAACACACAAACACACAAACACACAATCACACAAACACAAATAGTTACATAGAATACGGTTAATTTATAGCTTCAAAACCTGTATGCTGGTATTCTTACGTCTTTGAAATATGCAGCTGTATAAGAAATATTTGATAAATGTCAAAAACTACTCTTATTAAACATCCCCTCTTCGCCACTGCTTTTCTACCAAAAATCTAATCAGCTTCAGGATGAATGAAATTAAAAATTTTAAACACGTATGTATTATTATTCTAGAGTGGATACTAGCATAGACAGACATACGCACATATCTACGGACACTTACGCGCTTGCATGAACGCGCGCACCCAACGAACTCTCTCAGCCACACGGATATTTACACTCACATAAACTGACATTTTTGACGTTTCTCAAAAATCACCAAAAATTTAGATGTTTTGAGATACCGTGGACGCGCGCACGCATGCACGTACACACGCATGCACCTAGGCACGCACATACCTACACACGCACGCATACCTATTTTAGATGTTTTCGACTTTTTTGAGAAACCAGATTTTTGGACTTCAAAGGGGATACTTTTTTGACCTATTACAATAACTTTTCCTTTAGATGGGAAAGTTAAAGATCTACTCAAGAAAACCAAAGGACCAAAACTATAAAACTAACGCTAGTTACGAGCGTCACGTTGCTTGTTATTGACAGATTGCGCACATAATTGTAAAAAATATTGGTCTATTCCTGATATTACCTTAAGTGTACATACCACGGTTCGAAATTATTAATTATCTTATACTTCACCCAAAAGGGGTCTGCAAACCAATGAACTGTACTATTTAGTTACATTTTGCTATACAATCTCTTTAAACTGACCCTACTTACTTTGTATACTGTAGTGTCATAATCTTTCTTTTGAGCATCATTTGTACTAATTCTCCCTTAATTATATGTGATAAGTTTGCATGTACATTATACAAGATGTCCAACCATTGCAGTGTAACTTTTTTGTGTTAAAATTCCTCATAACGTTTCTTTAATAATGTTTAGCAGTATGTGATAATTCATATCCATCTTTATTTTATACGAAGAGATTAGGCTCAGACTTTTAATCGATTCGAAAAAGCTTTTTCACGTAATTCTGAAACGCTCTAGTTCTGTAGAGGCGGTTCCGCATCCTACTCGCATTTTGTTATCATCCTGGCATTTTACCCTTTCAACGTATTAGAATCTTCCAAACTTTACAATTTCTTGATTACAGAGCCTAAATAATCTAGTTACGATTCAAAAACTTATCCCTTTTTTTCTAGAACTCAAAAAAATACTGAATATAGTGCTTTTGACGGTATATTTTATTCGCTAAATGTATATCGAGTACAATTTCACAAACGCTTAACAAAGCTGCTGGATATACAGAAAAAACTGCTGGTTTGCACAACTGACAGTAGGTTACATCAAAGCAAAATACTCGTTTTAAAATAGCATTTTCGTTTCAGCTCTTTGTTTCAACAATCCCAGTTGTCAAAAAACATGAAAAATGGATAGAATCAGCCGAAAACTGTAAAACGCAAACGTCAGCGCTCTATAATTTAATAGTTTTACAAAATTGTAATGGCACAATTAAAAAATCTCTAATAATCTGTGATAGATACTTACATCCTTACAGTGCTCCACTTTCAGATACCATCAGTAATTACGAGGGTCGTAAAAACCCTGTGAGACCAGCCGGATAATGCGGTCTAGTTAGCAGAAAAGGCAGCCTCAGGACTTGCACAGTTAATTATTTGGATAAAACAGAATTTTCTCCCCTTTTTAATTTACAGCTGCGTCTCTGTTATAAGAATGCACATTGAAAATGTGTGTGCAGTAAGTGTGACTAATATTCTAAGGACGCTGTATTTCTTCCTTATGTTGAATTTTAGATACTGAGATACGTGTATACGCGTAAATTTAGAATGTATCCTGTAGATTTTATTTAGAAAGGTTGAAGTATATATCCGTTCACGTTCATCTAGTGGTTGTGGGAATATTGCGCTGTATACCTCAGGGCAACACGGGTCATCCCATTCCAGAGTGCCGGATGAGTGAGCACGGGTTGCTACCCTATCACTCCATCACTTTGTAGGACCTACAGTTCAAATGTCAATGCTGTAATAGCGGAACAACACAATATACCCTTTCTGAACAATATGACGACTCTAAGAAAAATGTGTAGTAAAATTACAACCGCGTTATGAAACTTTTGGAAATTTATATTTCCGTAGTTCACTATTATGCATTTCCTTTCTGCTCGAATTTCAAAATGATAAATCACAGTTATAACGATTGTCGTTTTTGAATATACCAAGTTCTCGGTATTTTTTCTATGCTGAAAGTGGTTAGTAGTGTATAAAACATATTTTTTCGATGGTTTCGATCGCGGAAATGTTCTTCCCACACAACGAATTGCTTTCTAGGGAGCAGTGAACGTTTGGGGCGGTGTTTATCGGAAGTCTCCACTTAACTTTGTTCGGTTGGACTGGGGAGTAACCTTATAAAGCACTCTATGAATTATTAGGGTCTAAATGTAGCGATAACACGAGCTTTCTCTAATACTAGCTTCAAGTATATACAAATCTTGTTCTAAATTTGACCATTAATTCAAATTTAATAATTTTTCAAATGTTAACGAACTTATAGCATAATGTTAAACAGTAAATTATTTTAAATTTACGGGCTATATACCAATTTGTTAAACGCTCACACATTAACAAACGCTTACACTGCAAGTCTCATTATCAAGACATACTTTCAATTACATTAAAAAATTATGACGTAAACTCAGATTACGCGAGGGAAAATATTTATGACACCAATAGTCAGGTGCATGTGAGGAGTTACAAATTGATTACAACAACAATCTCTGTGACGAACGTAAAATGGATTGGTGTTGCTACAAATTAATAAACAAGATTGAGACAAAAAAATTAATTTTATGTAGCACACACTAATTATACTAAAGAGGAAATGATGATTGGGTAACTACCAGAATAAGAAAACACACATCTACAGAGCGTCGATGGCATCTTCGTAAGGCTAAACAGCAGGGTTTGAGCATTAATCATCTGACAACGAGCGATAGCGTATTGGAAGAAGAAATGAAATCAATCCAGCAATTTTATCCCACTAATCGTGTGGGAAGTTGTGAGATCTTTTGACTGAAGATACAAACGTAAATAAAACTTGTATTAAGAAATAAATAAATAACATATATATTATATTTATTAATACAATCATAGTAGTAATCTCGGAATGTAAAAAATATCCCTGACAACAACTGGCATGATCGAATGCTCTCATAACGTAGTGACCTGTCGCCACACTACCCCCCCTCCCCCCCCCAACCAATCTCTGAGGCAGTCGTACGTGCCCTTGGTTAGGATTCACTAACAATTCTTACGGTGACTGGACGACTTTCCTTTGGTATTAGTTGTAGATCATCAGGAGAATGTGTTATAAATACCAGTTTTAGTCGGTCTATAGAAATGGTATTCAATTTTCCATTGATGTCAATAACAAAACATTTACCTTGTCTTTTTTGCTACTCTATAAGGACCCTCATATGATGACTTAACACTGCAAACACGCACAAAAGCGTGAGAAACTTTTGCCAGTTCCTTAAAAATAAAAGTGGAAACTTTTCAGTGTGCTCCCGTTGGAACAGGTCTAATTGTCGACATCGCACTCCGTAAGTTTTCTACAAACGAAGTCGGATCAATATCCGGAATTGATAATACAAAAAAATCACTGGGTAACCGAAGAGTGGTACCATGAACCAACTCTGCCGAAGTTGCACCGATGTCCTTTCCTAAGGAAGATCGTAATCCTAACAGAACGGTCGATAAAATATCCACCCAATGCGATGTAGCGTGACATTTGATAGCGGTTTTAAGTGTACGATGACAACGTTCTATTAAACTATTACAACAAGGATGATAATGGTGTAGTATATGTATGTATACAACCTAGTAAATTACGAAGCGCCTTTAATAAAGACGACTCAATCTGACGGCCCTGATCTGTGATTATTTGTGTTGGAACACCGGAACGAGATATCTACTGGTTATATAAAGTCCTAGCAATTGTTTCCGCGGAAATATTCGACACCGACATAGCCTCAGGCCATCTAGTGAACCTATCAATGCAAGTTAAACAATCATAAAATCGTCTTGATGAAGGAAATGGACCTACAATATCGATATGAATATGATGAAATCTACCGTCAGGTAGTTCTACCAATTTTATATTTTTGACAATGAATACAATATTTTGACTAATTTCGGCAATTTTGTTAATGGAAAGCCTTATAAATTAATTACGTATGGTCGGAAATGGTTGGTTGATGAGTCATAAGTCAAAACATCCCAATAGACAGTAGTAAAATTCTTTAGTTCGCATAGCGTTTGATTTGAGTATCTAATCGTGCGAGTTCTGATACACCGTTGCATACTGTATTTAGCCATATGTCCGGCTAAGGGCAGTATACAACGAAATAAGGGCAGTGTATAACGGTATCCGGGCATGTGTCAGGGTGAGAGGAGGTGTGAGTGAATACTTTAATATTGATCAAGGAGTGCGACAAGGGTGTTCAATGTATACATGGATAAATGTGTTAGAAAAGCATGTACCGATACAAATGGTGTAATGGTTGGTGACGTAAAGGTATCACTTCTGGTGTATGTAGATGACATAGTCTTATTAAGTAACTTTGCGGATGAGCTACAAACCGTTCTGAGGAAGTTTGATACAGTCTGTGAGAGCATGGACCTAAAGGTAAACGTGAAAAAAACTAAGATTGTGGTGTTCAATCGTGAAGGTGGAAAAGGAAATTATGGAGCAAGTGGACCAGCTGGTAATTCTGGCTAGAATGTTTACAGCAGATGGTGCAATGGAGGGCGATATTGGACGAAAGGTCAATGCTGGAAGAACAGTGATTAGAAGTATATGGACGATAATAAAAAACGAACGCATGAGTGTAGCTGCAAATGAGCAATCTATAGAGCGTGTTGTATACACATTACATATCGTGAGCGTTAGGGATAGAGGATAACCTTTAAACTATATTTGTTGATATATAAAATATTTTAACTTAATTTGAAGTTAATGGCATGAGCCTAGCTACGAAATGAGCAATCTATAATGGTGTGTTTGTCCCATCAGTACTGTATGGAAGTGAAACATGGGTATGTCAAAAAAAGCACGAAAAAAAATAAATGCTGTGGGTATGAGATTCCTGAGAAGCACATGTGGTAAAATGAGAAAGGACATGGTAAAGAATGAATGCATAATGACGAAGTGTGGCGAGGAAAAGACGATGATGGATAGATATAAAAGTAGTACATTACGTTGGTTTGGTCACATTGAGAGAATGAACAACGCAAGATTAACGAAGCAAATATATGTGGGTGAGGTTAGTGGAAAGGCCTGGTCTGGTAGGCCGCGTAAAACTTGGCTCCTGAATGTAAACAAGAGGCAGGGATTGTTTTGCCTACCCCGCAAGGGAATGGCGCGAAGGTTAAATTAGTTATATTATATATATATATATATATATATATATATATATATATATATATATATATATTAATAGAAACTGTAATGCCAATGCAATATAGGTGTTAGATTACAGTGAAACGCTGAAACTGGGTGTTTTAATAAATGTTACAACGATAATGAACTAATCATTCTTTTTCGATACAAATGTTTTAAAATATATCAGTAGCAAACATCTCAATTATAATCAAAGGTATACTTAGAAACACAACCCTTCCCAACAATACATATATAATTTGAAAATATTAGTAAATATGAACAAATTGGTTACTAGTTTCGATAAAAATTGTCATCGTCCGACCTTAAAAAATAAATAATGTTTCTACTAACATGTACAAATAATGTGTTTATGTAGTTCCATGCTCAAGTTAAAGCGCAAAAACAATATCTATATATGTGCAGGTATGAAAAAACATGATTGCGGGTCTGACTTATAATAGGCTAGAAAGAAACCCAATAAGCATTATGTGAGTGCGAGAGAGACATAACTTTACCGATGTTGCCAGTTGTACATATTTGTATGTAGGCACAAAATCTGAACTACTTAAGTCTCATTCAATCCAGTTTCAACATTTCTAACGAAACCAAAGCAATTAAGATGATGTTGAACAGTCGCGTGTTCTTTGAAACTATCAAGTAAATACCTTACACTTAAACATTAAATGATAATATCGAGACCTACAAACAAGAACATTAACATTTACATTGATAGTATAACTTAAGTTTAAGGTTTCACTTTAGCATTATAATTCTTATTGAAAAACCAACTATTTTTAAAAATGAACAGAATACACTTTTTTCAAAACTCTACTTTATAAGATTTTCGAAAAGACCTCCACCTTACGCAAGGCAGTAACCCAAACTGTGATAAAATTCAGTTCGGGTGTTTTCTAACATTCCTTGGGTGATTTTGACACGAAGTTCGTCCAAATTGTTAGCACGTTCATGCCTGTGCCCATATATTTGCTAGGATACGTATCTCTAAACAAAAAAGTCGTTCGGTGCGATATCAGGTGAGCGAGGAGGATAATACTAATAATACGGTTAGAGAACGTAGTTTCCAAAAACTGTTGAACTCTTATTGCAGTATGAGCAGGACAGTCATCTTATTGATACCAAATGTCGTCAAAATTTATATTGAGGTGTTGAACAGCTGGAACTATCTGGTTTCTCAATAGTTCTAAATATTTGTCCGCATTCATGTTTCCGTTGATAAAAAATTGACCAAATATGGAATTGCCTAAAATTCCTGCCCACACATTCACTTTTTGGGGGTATTGTGTTTGTTTTCCCGAGAGTAACTAACAGTGACAAACGGATTGTGATGGCCATGTAAGTTAAAAGAACACTCGCCGGTAAACAAAATATTTTCAATAAATCTTTTGTTTTCATTAGCCCGATTCATCATACCTTCACAAAATTTCATACGCTTACGATGATCTTCTGGAAAAATTTCTTGTGTAGTTTGCAACTTATAACAATGGTATTTCTTCCTTTCCAAGATATTGCGAATTGTTATTGGTTCAATATTCATTTCTTCAGCAATTCTTATACTATTGCACGGAAAATTAGTTTCTGCTAAACTACACACTGCAATTTCGCGCTCTTCGTTTAACTTACGACCAGGATTCTCACCATAATTACCATCAGTGCTACTGCATTTTCTACAATTATTTAAACATCCACATCCTTAAAATTTACAAACAGTACGCATAATCGTACTTTCTGATGGAATTGGCCTGTTTGCAAAGGAAAAAGTAAACCTGCCCATTATTTCTTGTGCAGTGCTTCCTGAATAATACTACTTAACAATCTATATTTTTCTTCAGTGGAATGCATGAGTATTGTGGCGAACTTGCAAAAACACTGATTTTCAATTCTCGTTGGCAGTATTATTTAAATGTGTCATTGTTACTAGCCTACTCAAAAGACGCATGTGTGGCATCAGCGCTCACGGTTGAGTAAGTGTCAATGAGGGTGTAGAAGCTTTAGATTCATAAAATTTGTTAATGTATGTAGTAAATCTCAAGATTAACCCAATCATTAACCCAAAGTTTTTTTTACTTTATCAAAGGGTTTTATTACATTTCCTATTACTGTTAAGTGAATGTTATTAACAGAATCGTTTCGTAGTTTCTTAGGACCAAAAATAATTAAGGAAGTCTTGGTTGGATTAATTGTAAGGCCATGTCTCATAGATAAATCACATAAAGAGCCAATGTCTGAATTTTTGTTTTCTGATAGAGGTGTGAAGTTCAGAGGAATTAAACGACAGGTATAACTGTGGGTCATCAGCATAAAAATCAGGAACAGTGAATAACTTTTTCACCCAATTTAGAAATATGTATTGAGAATAGAAGAGGCCCTAAAATGGAACATTGTGGGACACCAGCAATTACTTCCTTAAAAGTTGATAGATTGCCCTCATAGCGCACAACTTGAAATCTAAGCAACCAGTAATTCTTTAGCATTAAACAAGCAGAGTCGCTAAAACCAATATGTTGTAATATTGCCAGTAACATGCCATGCGTAACCGTGTCAAAAGCTTTTGTAAAAGCTGAAAAAAACCAGTGCTGGAAGTTTATTACTATCCAAGGTATATAAAATATCGTCTACAATCAATGTTAGGCGGAATTACAGCTAAATCTACTACGATGCCAGACTGATTAGGCGAAGGATATTAAATGTATGCAAATGTTCTTTAATTTGCTGACTCATGATTTTTCAAGGACTTTTGACACTGTTAGAATCACAGTAATAGATCTTAAATCGTTAAACTTTTTTTAGGAATAGGACAAACAATTGCTTTTTTCCAAATAGATGGAAACACAGCATTTTGAATATAAAAATTGTAGATGTATGTTAAGTGATCAACTATATGCGGAGGAAAAAGAACTAACATATTAGTACTTATATTATCAATTCCAGAACTGTTAGAACGAATGCCGGAGATAGCATTAAAAACGTCTGTAGATGTTATTACCGTAAACACGAATTCTCCAGTAAAACTACGTTTTCTAGTGCCCAAATAATATTGTAGCATTTCAGAGTTTTGAAAAGGAATAAAGGATTCTAAAAAATGATTATTAATATGATTTAATTCGTCCGACAAGTTAATCACAGGTTTATTTTTTACGACATCAAGTTTACGTAATATATTCCAAGTCTTACTGGGACATTTAGAATTGGCAGCGTGCGACAAGTAAGCCTTCTTTTCCTGTCCAATAGAAAATGTAAGATTCCGAAGCATTTTATATTGACCCCAGTGGGTAGAAAGTTTTGTGCATCGATACCGTACTAAGGCCTTATTACGTAGGTTCGTAAGCACTTTAACATTGTCCGTTAGCCAAGGTACTTGAGGTTTAGTTATTCTAGATAAACGATCAGGTGCAAATTTATCAATTAATAAAATGCTTTTATTGAGATAATCCACCATTTTGTCAATATTACTGAAACTACCAATTATATGACTCGATTTCCATGTCAAACGCTCCCAGATCAATATTTTTAAAGTCACGATATTCCCGAAATATTGGTTTTCTGGATGGAGATGGCACAATTAACGAAAAAGATATTAGATTGTGATCTGAAATTTCAGAAACAGAAGAAGACTTACAATTCATTGTGTGCTCAGGAGGAAATGAAGTGAGGAAAAGGTCAATAAGTGTTGCAGAATGCGCAGTAACCCGAGTTGGAGATTTTACTAGTTGCGACAGGGTGTATGAGTACATTAATGAGTGCATACTGAATGAAGGAAAATTATTTTTTAAGAGATCAATATTAAAGTCACCAGTACAGATTATATTACCATATAGGGGTGTAACATACGATAAAAAATCATCAAATGCATTTAAAAATTCAGCTGTATTCGATTCAGATGCTCTATAAATTACTCCAAAAGCAAACATTACATTATTAATAGTAATTTTTAACCATAATTGTTCGAATGCACCCAAATTGAGAGTCATTTAAATATAATTGAATTTAATTTGAGTTTTAAGATAATTACCAATTCCTCCACCTCTACTATTTCGATCCTTTCTTATAAATATGAACTCATCAACAGCAAAGTTGTTAGTAGGAGTAACACTGGATAACCAGGTTTCAGTTACTGATAATATGTAATAATTTGTAAGATGTAATTTAAATTCCTCAAATCCAGTATCCATAGATCTAATATTAAGATGACCAATGTTTAGCATGGTATGATAATATTCACCTAGAAGATATAAAGTCAATTTAAAATTAAGTTATTCTAAAACAATCTATTATTTGGTTTTGTTTTATAAAAGACTATATAAGGTGAAAGTAGCAGGAATAGAAAATTTGTAACTATTATGGTATGTTATATACAGACATGGAAAAATATTATCGCGGGTAAAACAAAGACAGTACAATCAGTTCACGTGCTAAGTGAGATAGAGTACACAATAAACTAAAAGCGCTGATGCCATACATGCGTCTTTTGAGTAGACTAGTATCATTGACACATTTAATTGCTACTGTCAACGAGAATAGAAAATCTGTGTTTTTGCAAGTCAGACACAATACTCATGTATTCTAATGATGAAAAAATTATTAATTATTAAAAGATTATTAAGTGGTATTATTTAGGAAGCACTGTATAAAAAATAATGGGCAGGTTTGCTTTTCCCTTTGGAAACAGTCCAATTCCATCAGAAAGTACGATTGTGCGTACTGTTTGTAAATTTGAACGATGTGGATGTTTAAATAATTGTAGAAAATGCAGTCGCATTGATGGTAATGATGGTGAGAATTCTGGTCGTTACTTAAACAAAGAGCGCGAACTCCAAGAAATTGAAGTGTGTAGTTTAGCAGAAACTAATTTCCCGTGCAATAGTACAAACATTGCTGAAGAAATGAATATTGAACAAAGAACAGTTCACAGTATCTTGAAAAGGAATAAATACCGTTACTATAAGTTGCAAACTACACAAGAAATTTTTCCAGAAGATCATCAAAACCGTATGGAATGTGAAGATATGATGAATCGGGCTAATGAAATAGAAAGATTTATTGAAAATATTTTTTACCTACGAGTGTTCTTTTAACTTACATGGCCATCACAATCCGTCTACCGCTGTTGGTTACTCTCGGGGAAACAAACATACTAGTATTCCTTACCGGATACAATACCTCCAAAAAGTTAATGTGTGGGAAGGAAGTTTAGGTAATTCCATAATTGGTCCATTTTTTATCAACGGAAACTTAAATGCGGACATATATTTAGAGATGTTGAGAAACCAGATAGTTCCAGCTGTCCAACGCCTCAATCTAAATTTTGATGACATTTAGTATCAAGAAGATGGCTGTCTTGCTCATACTGCAATAAGAGTTCAACAGTTTTTGGAAACTACGGTCCATAACTGTATTATTAGTGGAAAAGGTACTATTAAATATCCTCCTTGCTCATCTGATATCGCGCCGAACGACTTTTTTGTTTGGCGATACGTATCCCAGCAAATTTATGGGCACAGGCATGAACGTGCTAACAATTTGGACGAACTTCGTGTCAAAATTACAGACTCTTTAAACAGCATCACCCAATAAATGTTAGAAAACACCCGAACTGAATTTTATCACAGATTGGGTTACTGACTTGCGCAAGGTGGAGGTCTTTTCGAAAATCTTGTTAAAGTAGAGTTTTGAAAAAAGTGTATTCTGTTCATTTTTAAAAATAGTTAGTTTTTCAATAAGAATTATAATGCTAAAGTTAAACCTTAAACTTAAGTTATACTATCAATGTAAATGTTAATGTTCTTGTTTGTAGCTCTTGTAAGTTTCTTCTTGGTTCTTCTTACGAGTAGTAATCGAACCATGTCATAAATTCGCAATTGCAATAAACTTCGATGTTTGAATTAGCATTTACTTGATAGTTTCAAAGAACACGCGACTTTTCAACATCATCTTAATTGCTTTGGTTTCGTTAGAAATGTTGTGCCTACACGCAAATATGTACAACTGGCAACATCGGTAAAGTGATGTCTCTCTCACACTCATATAATGCTTATTGGGTTTCTTTCTAGCTTATTATAAGTCAGACCCGCAATAATGTTTTTCCATAGGTACCTGTATAAGCAATAATAATAAATAATAATCTCAACTAAATTATGTGGATTAGTTTACCAAAAAAGAAAAATTACCAAAATGTTTACCAGCCCACCAAATCAAGTGGGTTTAAAACAAAATGAAAAGGAAACTGTTTTTATTCTACAAGAACTAAACAATATAATAGATAAAATAAACTTTTGCATAAGTTTATGTACCACCACTCAACAAAAATTAACGTTTAATAGTTATAGTGTGTTACAATACATTATAGAATTAGATTAAGTTGTTAATGTCACCGATCGATTTTAAATTATGGATCGAGCTGTTTATCTTAACAAATATTTTATTGTTACTAGTAAATACACTTTTATTACCAAAAATTATCGTTAGGAAATTATTTTAACATCATGCTTACTAGAAACAAGTATCCAAATCTCCTTATTTCAATAACACATCAGTAAAAATGTTCAATATTTTTAAATCTAATTTACAAAAAGAAAAGTTAAAGAAAAACATGGATATTAGGGACAAAATTTAATGGAATAAACATTAAAGAACATAGGAAATCCAAAACGCATATTAAACGTAAGCCATGAACACTAATAAGTGATATTCAGTCTTATTAAATAGTCAATCCGTCGCAACAAAACGACAAATAAAATGTTCTAATCTAACAACTTTTTAAGTTAGCGACTGTCTTGTTCGATACATAACTGAACTCTTCTTAAGAATGAAAGTTGTACTTTTTGTAACATTTGTGGTGTTATTGTTCTAAATGCAGCACGTATCATCTTTCATATGTTCGGGGATTGTTGGCCTGGTATCGTAAACAATATTTTTAATGTAGGCCCACAAAAAAATCAATACAAGTTAAATCTGGGGTCCTGGCTGGTCAATTTTGAAGTCCTCCTCTCGTAATCCATCTATTTTCGAAGCTCGGATTTAAATACGTGCAAACGTTAGTATGAAAGTATGCTGGAGCATCATGTAGCTGTAATCACAACTTCTCTCGAATTTTAAGAGGAACGTTCTCCAACAGTTCTAACCCATTTAAATGACCACCAAAAAAGTATGGCCCTATTACTTGTCCTCAATAATCCCGCCCAAACATTAACATACGATCTGCGCTGGCGATCGACTGTATCAAAAAAATGGGGCTATTCATCATTATAATTATGAAAACTGTATCTGTTAGCCAAGCCGTCATTATGAAACGTAGTTTCCTCAGAAAATATGACTCATCCTTTTGATGAACCCTGTATAATCTGCAATATTTTAAAATTGTACTTCAAACAGTCCCAGTCAAACCTACAAGAATCCTTTAAAAATATCCAACCGTTTTTCGTGGAGAAAGCACGTCGTCTGTGGTGGGCCACTTTATATATATATATATATATATATATATATATATATATATATATATATATATATATATTATATATATATATATATTCAATTTACGAGTATTAACTATTTCATTTAATTCTTCTGTTTGTTAACGTTTATTTTTCTTCTAGGTTTCGGTTCCATTTCTTAGAAACCTTTTTCAAGAAAATTTCCAAAAAATGAGTTCAAAGTGGTTTTCAAACCATATAAGACCATTTCCCAATTACTTCCTAATCCGAAAGATAAAAGTTCATGGCGAAAACCAAGGTGTTTATGACATAAAATGTAATGGGTGTTTTAAATCTTACGATGGACAAACAAATAGAAGAATTTCTTTACGAGCATAAGAACATAACCTATCGATTAGACAAAAAGTTATATCATCATATTTAGAAAGCCATACAATAGAAACTGGACATAACATTAACATTGACGGAGTTGAATTGCTCGCTCCAGAAAACACACTGCAAAGAAGAATAATCAGACAAGCCATTGAAATAGAAAGATGACCTCGCTCATTAAACAAAAGGGATGACGGTCAACGACTACCACATATATGGAAACCTCTTATACGAAGCATAACACCAGCTCCTTCTCACTCACAAATGATACAATCAATTACAATGCACATGATTCTTCATTAGACACGGTGCTGATACACGTGGTCACACACGTAGATCTCAATCTACTGATACAGAACAATAATATTAGGTATATGGACATACCCTGTTCACGTCAACTACGTGTCACAGTTTTTGACATCTTGAAAAAGGTTTCTAAGAAATGGAAACAAAACGTAGAAGAAAAATAAATGTTAACAAACATGGAGAGAATGCAGAAGAATTAAATGGAATATATATATATATATATATATATATATATATATATGCTAATCATTATATAAGCCGACCGGTTATGTATAATTTCTAATAAACACAGATGTGAATTGATGTTATATTTAACATTTAATACATCTTCGATATCTTCATAAATATCATTTTTATCGTATTCTTTTTTCCTAAGCGATTATGACTAATAACGTGTACAAATCTTTTGGGGAAACTCAATAAGTTATGTGATTCTAATAATTCTAATCGATAATTTATTATATCTTTTAAACTAAATAAACCGTCAATGTTATGAATGTTGAAAGTACAAGAACGGCTATTGTGGTTTTCTATTATAACAGTTTTCAGAAATTTGAATAATTTCGCAATTGTAATACACATCTAGATTAGATGACAGTGATTGGTATTGTTGTTCATGAACTATATCCTCCGCGGCTTTGGGCCAATCGATTTGATTTTCGATTACACGAGATTGCACCTTCACATATAGTTGCCATCTCACAAGTGCCTACCATTGTTTATTTTCCAAAACTACGAGGGTACGCCAAAAATTATCCACAATGACCTCTGTCCTCGTTTAGTTTATTGTTATGCTGGACATCCGGTTTGTTGGGTCGGAAGGAATATCAAGGGCCGCAATCCATCGGAGACTTTCGGCACAATACGGGAACAGTATCTTGCCGCAACGGAGTGCTTACGAATGGACTGAAACATTAAAACATGTTCGCATAGGTGTTACGTATGAAGAAGGAGTCGGACTACCCTCTACGGGCACAAATGATGAGAACATTGAGCGTGCAAGCGACATGGTTCTGTTAGAGAGACAAGTGATTATTGATGAAGTGTCACTTCGTCTGCAAAATTAGAAATTTAGTCATGTAGTAGATCAGTTTCCTATTTGTATTGCAATAAAAGTTATAGCTACATTTCGAATAATTTTTGACTTACACTCGTACATTACTATAGACCGTTTCAAACATTAAATTCAGTGTAGCTTTAAATGGCAGGCGACTTTGCCATATCTCTATCCTCTTTAAGTACTTGCCTGTAAATATCTTTTTCGCAAGGGTTATACATACCTGCTTAATCATTTATTTTTTATTTAGTTATTAGTTACATTTATCTTATAACATAACGGAGAAATAGTAGGGGATGGCGGGGTAACTGCGCCCACTTAAGCAACAAAATTTATATATTCTAAACCAAAAGCTCAATTACGCTGTAACTAGTGGATGTTGTCAAAACATTATTCACTACTGGGATAAAGTCAAATTTACATGAATTCCAAAGAACAGAAAAATATTATAAAAATAAAAACATGTGAGTGAGCGGAATTACCCAACTGTTAGTGGGTAATAACGCTCACTTATTTTATGTGTACCTAAACAATTTTTTATATTAAATGAAAAAGTAATTTTGTTGTCGGTAGATGTAATATAAAATATAACACATTTAGATTATTTACAAAAGTCCCAAATATATCTCGTAGCTTTGTCAACTCCTCTCCATTGTTCGTGGGCCCATTTGCCACATACTGTGCACCGGAACCAAATTTCATTATTTCGTCCGAACTCTCCACAAAAAACGCATTCATCGTTGTTTTGGTTATGTTCTGGGGGAATATAGTACTGAGGTGCTTCCAAATCATCATCACTATTATCGTAACACACGTTATGTTCTTCGAGTTCATCTTCTGATGAACTGTTTTCTGACAAAGTAAAAATTCATCAGACGCTTTTTATTTCTTTCTTTCCTTTGCCTTTTTCTTGTTTTCTGCCAACTCCTTTTTTCTCTGATCTGCTTCCTCATGCACCGATTTGAAAGGTGTGGAAGTCAAAATTTCTGAATGTTGACGTTTCCTTCCTTTCGTATTAGACTGAGACGATCCTGACGGTTGAGGAATAGGTGATACAAACTCAACTGACACGCGTGTTTCTACACCACCTTGAGTTTCACTGGTTGATGGTTATTCATTATCGATTTGGTTGTTAGGATTGGTCTTAGAAACTTGATTAATGTTACTTTTCTTTGGTAAATTCTGGTGCAAAAGTAAATGTTCGTGATTTTCAATATTTTCATTGGTAGTTTGTTGAGTTAGCAGTTCAGATACAGCAAAGATTTCGTCTGGAAGAATATTTGGATTAACTGGAAATATTCCTGTCGTCTCAAACCCTTTAGTACCTTTTTCTACCGAGGCTACGCGATCATACGTTTTGAAAATAGAGCGGACAAATCAGATGGAACGAGCTTTTGATTAGGATTAACTTTCATAAATAACTGACATTCATAATTGTATGCCGCCTTTAAAGGCCCATAGAATGTAACGTCCACGGGTTGTCCACGATGCGAGCTGTGTGGTGGAATTGATAACATTGTTACACCATTTTCCCGACGGTAGGTATAAATTGGTAATGAAATATGACTAGAATGATTATCTAAAATCATTAAGATGCGATTAGTTTACTTTTGTAAATGCAACGAAATGTTTCATATAAATGCGAAATACTACCTATTGGTTCATCTTGTTTAAGACTTTCTGCCATATGCGTTCTCGCATAAATAAACAAAGGAAGCACATACGTCCCGGAAGCACTCATTGTGCAACAGACAGTCATCATTTTTCCTCTCTCCCAACTAGTAGTTACTCCAACTTGCTTTTGTCCCTTAGGAGCAATGATAGATCGTGGCTTGTGTACCGTGGTAATACCAGTTTCGTCTACATTAAACATTCTATCGGGTGTAAAATTGTGTTTATTCATTAACTCTACAAGATTAGAAAAAAAATCGGTCTACCTCGGGTTTGCTAAAGGCAGTAATTCTATTAAGACTCGTTGCTTCAGGTTGGCGTATGCTCAAGGTTGGATTGCTTTTTAGAAACAAATTCAACCAATCTTTTCCTGCTAAGCATCGTGTTTTGTGAAACGTATTTTTAATGTGGTCCTGTTTCGCATACTCAAAAGCTACTCCCTTAGCTCTAGGGGTGTTAACCCAAAAAACCAATTCGCTAGATTCAAACAATGATTTGCTATCTCATGCTGTTCTTCATCATTAAATGTCGGCGTTCTTCCCAGTTTTGGATGGTAGCATTCTTCAGCTTTAATTCTATCCTCAGAGAACTGTACGGTACGTCAAACCTGCGTGTCGCCTCACGAACTCCTACTACAGCTTCAACTGCTTCAGTCATTACTTCAATACTCCACGATGCTTTAATAGTGGTTTTTTGTCTTGTTCGAGGCATTGTGATCAATTACTATATAAAAAAGAACATAAATGAAATTAACATAAAAATGTCAGTGGGGGTAATGCCGCTCAGTCAGCAGTATTACCCCAGCTAATTGAGCGTCACTACCCCTCGTTGCACGTTTTTTTAAGTTGAGTTGATCTGGCCTAACCTTGAAACTTAAGAATTTGCTTCATACCGGCACTTCTTCGAAAAGTGATACTAATCTCGTGGGGTACCACATTGTAAACTCAAACAAAACTTAATGAACTACTTACCGCTTATACAGCTTATATTCAACAAGCACACGTTTTACTACGAAACACGTTTGTTAGGTATGTGCACTATGTTTATTAAGACTATAGCTAGGTGGCGCCACATGTTTGATCCAAAATTTTTGAAAACTGGCGCAAATTGATGGTGAGCGCAATTACCCACTCAGCATCATTACCCCACTCTCCCCTAACTCTTTTTAATAATAGTAAAGGGTAAATAAGATATTTATAAATTACACATTGTTATATCCCTCATCTAAAGTTATAAAGTTCAGTGAACTTTAGACATATAGGAACTCGTACTATTTTTAGATTTCTAACAGTCCACCCATTCTAGGTAAATAAACTTTGGCCTCAACCAATAACTTTGAAGGTGCTAATGAACTTTGATTCTAGTTTGAGGAATCATGATATGACCCCTAGAGTCAACGAACTTGGCAACTCCTCATGACCCTGAGATATGGAAACACAGTAAAGTGAGCCAGAAGTGGGATAGCTATACTACTATCGAGTGATGGGCGAATTGAGGTTTCCAGAGGACATTTCAGAATTTCAGTAGACTACAAATATTTGATTATGCAGAAACCGCAAACAATGAACCTTCTTCCACTTCATACATGCTTTTATGATACAAATAACACTTATTTCTTAATTACTGACCAAAGATTGCGTCGTAACGACATAATTTTCGATAGAGCTATGTGTGATTATCTATTTTGAATGTGAGGTAGCGTTTGGTCTAAACCTTTCAGTTTTTAATCCTGAAACCCACTTAGATATGACCAGATTAATAATGCATGCCAATAAAGTAAAATAAAACTTGGTATATCTATACAAGAGAATAGTACTATAAAATGTAATATTTCAAAATATTTATTAATTTCTATAACAAAATCTGATCATTGTTTTCTAACTCACATTGTATGTACATAATTTCTTAATCATAATTCTATTATCATTTTAGAGTAAATTTTCTTCATATATTTTTAGCTGCATTTGTTGAATGTGATAAATCATAACTGTATAACCAACGTAAATCCACTTTAGGTCACAGCAAGATATAACTTTCTTCAGATAGTTTATATTTGAAAAGCGAAGCTACTCATTTTATTTTCAGTCCGTCCACTATTATATAATTCTTCATGAATAATTCTTTCAATCTTCATACGTAAAGGTAGCTTCCTCGTCATAGACACTTGCTTAAAATGTGGATATAAACTTAAAAGAAACTGCAAATCATCATCATTAGGATAATTTGCTGTTAACTTCTCATCCGGTTCTATATCTTCTTCCTCTACATCAGGATCGATAAAATGAGTCGGCACGGATCCATTTTCAGTAGTATTAGTGAGTTTTCGTTTTACACCTTTTTCCATTTTTACTTCAGCATCTTCGTCAAAATCCGTACTAAATGATAGCGGGTCTTCATTTGAATCATTCTCAAGTGTACCTTCCAAAGTTATTGAATAATCTGGTTCAATTGATACTATTTCGGAATTTTTTAAGGATATGTCTGATACTTTAGGTTTCGTTCTTAAAACAATATCTTTGATAAAGTCCATGTGTTCGTAGTATTTCCATTTTGGAATACCAACTGCTGAAGGATTATCTACAACACGGATTACCAATTTTCTGTAAGTATCTCGCAGATTTTTCCATCTTGACTTCACAATTTCTTCTGAAAATAAAAAAAATATATTAGTTAAAGTATTGAAATAATATATTAACAGAACAAACAAATTTTCTAAAATTTATCTAGATATACGTTGCAGCAAGAATGCTCTATATATGTTTTCACAAGAGCTTAAATTATTACCGAATTTTTTTTTTTTTTGAAGCTACGAATATTTGGAAAATTATCCCGAGTGGAAAACGAGGGATAATTATCTTAAAATGTTCGTAGCCGAAAGGTAGTTACGCTCGTGTGGCATTCGGCAAGAAAATTTTACAGCAAAATTTGGAAAAAAATTATACACCAAACCTGGCATTTGAAATTAATTTCATTGTTTGCGAAGCCGGCCAAAGTACTTTTGTTGTTCACATAGGTTGATTTATCATTTTTCTTTAAATGGTTCTGTGCTTTGAAAATTACAATTTATGTATATATTGCAGAGTTGAGCCAAGTGCAAATATACAATTCTAATTTAACCAAAGATTGTTTAAGAAAATCTAAAAAAGTCTGCTGCAGATATGGCTTTATCCCCAGAAGAAATTTAAAGGTTACGTACTAGGTCCGTAAGTAATGGTCCAAAGTGAAATCTAAGATTTTCGGCCTCAAAATATTACGATTTGACGCAACCTGCTTTAACAAAATATTGATAATAAAAAAGACAGTGTCAAAGTTCCAAAAAAATGCTGATTTTTGAAATATCACCGAAACCAAAAAAGATTTTTTTCACTTTTTGTACAATAAAAAGAGATATACGTCGGTTTTAGCTTATTAATACGTTTTTGAAGTAAATTAGATTTTTTTATTAAAATACGAAAGCTTGATGTTGTTCAGGTAAAACAAATCTCGCTCAATATCGATATTATCTTTCAAAGATAATATCGACGAACATAACTGTAAGTGTTTCGAAACGTAGATTTATATTACTTAAACACAAAAATACACCATAAAAAACCTTAAAAAACTAAGAATTTTAAAACGGTGTAATAATGTGGTTTACATTTTAACATTTAATAGATCTACATCGTACACCTCCTCCCTCTCAAAGCCAAACAGTAAATTATTATGTTAGACCTCTCACTAACTTTACCAAAAATTGAAAAATATGTAAATTTTTTTACATCTTAATACAAACACACACGCCAATGCACAGCGCAGCGCTCTAAAGAACTCTTAAAAGAATGTTTTGATTAGTATTTTAAATTGTTTGTTATTACGTGAGTAGAACAGAGACACTTGCCGCCATCTTGGATTTTTTTGGGAAAATCCACCATTTTTTTATATGCCCACGTGGTTTCTTTTCGGAGGCCTTTTTCAACCCCTTGATGGAATTTTCACCCTAATTAGGACCCTTTTGGTTGTATCAAGAAATTTTTAAAGTTCAGCCCCTGGATGTAATCTGTTCGCGGGCTTCTTAATCTTCTTATCTATGTTTATTATTATTAAACAGTTATACAACTTCATTTTATATGAATTGGAAAGTAACAATCAGCCGTCGACATCGTGTTAATTAATGTGTTTACAAACATTTTAAAATTTTGCTATCTTGAGTTTTTGTGGCCCTGGGACACCTTGGCAGCTATTTTTTTATATCCCCACGTGGGGACCGTATTTTGGTCTATTTTGTAAAGCTAATAAACAATTGGATTATTTCTGATATTAAACAATCTAATCAAGATAAAGATAACAAGATTTTAAATACGCTGTTAAATTCTATATAATGATAATAACACAGTTACTGGGTATTACGTAATTACGTAATTAACTTGTTGTTATACAAAAATGAATGCACGATTTCGCAATTGGACGTAAATAATAATAATAAACACCGTACATATTTACGTACATGTATATATCTGGGCTTTTAGCTATCACAGGCTAGATTAGTTAGAGAGATGCAATGCAATTGCGTAGCTGTTATTATTAAATTAAATTACTAACTTAGAATAAAATGTCAATCAAACTCTTCGAGTAAACCGTCAACAGCCAAAACCAAATATATATTTGCGCAAACAGATTATTTAATATTGTGATGTATGCAGCGAATTTCCTGTGTCTTCTTCTTTAAGCTAGATTTCACCTCTATATTATTTTACATACATAAAAGTTTTGTCTCATCAGAAATATCTCTGTCAAAAAAACGGCTTTAAATTTTATAATCAGGTTAAGCAAGCATGCTGACCGCTTATTAGAGTACTATTTTAAAATTTTCAGGTTTTACCGATAATGGGGTTGTCATAAGCCTATTTTACATACACGCTCTGCCTTAGCAGGTTTTGATTTGTATGTCTGAGAAAGAGACTATAGAGACGAGGGAGAGACGAACACGATCAACCTCTATTACAGAAAACATTCATTATTCTTTACACCACTAGGTGGCACCACAAACAACCCTAATTAGTCCTAGAAATATACCGCTCGGTGGCGCCGCCTCTATTACAGAAAACTTTCGCTAGTTTAAAAATATACAACTAGATGGTGCAACAAACAACCTGATTAGTTCTAGAAATAGAACGCTAGATGGTGCCACCTTTATTACACAACTAGATAACGACACAAATTCACATTTCCCAACAAGGGATCACGACAGGAGGGCGCAGGCGCTAACACAGGTTCCTATGTTTGTCTTATAAGTTAGATATAGGGGCCTATATCTAACTTATAAGACAAACATAGGAACCTGTCTTAGGGTCTGCACCCTCCTGTCGTGGCCCCTTGTTGGAAAATTTGAATTTGTGTCGTGATATAGTTGTGTAATAAAGGTGGCACCATCTAGCGTTATATTTCTAGGACTAATCAGGGTTTTGTTTCTGGCACCATCTAGTGGTATATTTTTAAACTAGCGCTATATTTCTAGGACTAATTAGGTTTGTTTGTGGTGCCATCTAGAGGTGTAAAGACTAATGAATGTTTTCTGTAATAGAGGTTGATCGTGTTCGTCTCTTCCTCGTCTCTATAGTCTCTTTCTCAGAAATACAAATCAAAATCTGCTAAGACAGAGCTTGTATGTAAAATAGGCTTATGTGATGGTATGACAACCCCTTTATTGGTAAAACCTGAAAATTTTAAAATAGTACTCTAATAAGCGGTCAGTATGTATGCTTAACCTGATTATAAAATCTAAAGCCGTTTTTTTTGACAGAGGTATTTCTGATGAGACAGAACTTTTATGTATGTAAAATAATATAGAGGCGAAATCTAGCTTAAAGAAGAAGACACAGGCAATTCGCTGCATACATCACAATATTAAATAATCTGCGCAAATATATATTTGGTTTGGGCTGTTGACGGTTTACACGAAGAGTTTGATTGACAATAAGTTAGTAATTTAATTTAATAATAACAGCTACGCAATTGCATTGCATCTGTCTAACTAATCTAGCCTGTGATAGCTAAAAGCCCAGATATATACATGTACGTAAATATGTACGGTAATTACGTGATTACGTAACACCCAGTAACTGTATTCTCAATTCTATGTAATGATAATTAATTACATAGAATTGCACAGCGTATTTAAAATCAATTATATATGTTATCTTCATCTTGATTAGATACTTTAATATCAGAAATAATCCAATTGTTTATTAGCTTTACAAATAGACCAAAATACGATCCCCACGTGGGCATATAAAAAAATGGCTGCCAAGGTGTCCCTGGGCCACAAAAACCCAAGATAGCAAAATTTTAAAATGTTTGTAAACACATTAATTAACACGATGTCGGCAGCTGATTGCTACTTTCCAATTCATATAAAATAAAGTTGTATAACTGTTTAATAATAATAAACACGGATTAAGAAGCCCGCGAACAGATTCCCGTCTTACAAGACCATGACCCCTTGCAATCCTAATTAATAACAGATTAAATCTTTTTTCACTCAGAATACTGCATGCGCTCGCATTTGCCTACCCTCCAAGGCCTGAACTTTAAAATTTTCTTAATACAACCAAAAGGGTCCTAATTAGGGTGCAAATTCCATCAATGGGTTGAAAGAAACCATAGGGTTGAAAAAATACGATCCCCCACGTGGGCATATAAAAAACAATTGTGGGTTTTCCTCAAAAAATCCAAGATGGCGGCAAGTGTCCCTGTTCTGCTTACATGGTTTGTTTGCTAAAATATGATTAGGTGCTTGGATGTAAGAAACTACTAGTCTAATAGGCATATTTGGTTTGTGGATTTTTATGGGACCGTATAGCTTGTGATTTTGTTTGTTTCTGTAAAGCAGATATTGCAGTTTTGCAAACTTTGTCTCACATCTTTTTGAAATTTTGTTGTAGGATCTCTGCTTAAAATTTCTAAATTTTCATTACTAGTGAATCATCAACTTTCTGCATATTACCATTAATAATTACTAGTGTTACTTTATTTGCTTTTAAAGAAATTGGATTATTTCTGATATTCTTATTCTTGACTGATTTTAGCAAGTTTTGTTCTTTTCCAACGAAAACTCTTTAAAGTAAATTAGCACTCTGAAATTTGCCAGAATGCTTGTGGTCATTTTTAATATCCGTTTCGCATTTTACTGCAAAAATTTCATTAACTTTGTTAGTGAATATAGGATAAGGGCAATACTTAAAACCTTTGTTAAGAAATTGTAATTCTTTGTCATTAAATTGAACATTTGACCAGTTTACGAATCTTGTGTAAACATTTTTCTGATTTATGTTTGTTCTATGTTTACGGTGTTCTTTCTGGATAAGTTTTAGAATTTCATTCTTTTGTGTGATGCATTTTTATATTTGATGTAACTGGTTGTTTAACGTTAGCCAAACATACCAAATTCATTATTATACATTTTATATAACATTTCAGAATCAAGTACTTTTAAATAAACATGCAGGTTATCTCTAATTCGAGGCCACTTTTTAGCTTCTTCCTTAAGCCATCTCCTTTGAGTGTCCTTAATTATCATTTCAGTTTTCGAATATCACCTTTTCTTTAAGCATGTTTGGTCAAATTTTGACTTGTTATTCTATATTTAATCATAAATTTCTTCTATAATTTGGTTTGTTCTAATGAACATTCTTTGATTAAATTTATATTATCTAACCTTACTTCGTGGAATTCCATTATTAAGCACTAATATTGTAAATACAACATATTTACACAATTTATTTGATAATCATTTATTTCTCTACGCGTTTCAATACATATTGTATTGAATCGCGTATTCTTACTAAATATGGAATTACACGAAGTATGGTTAAAGAATATAAGTTTAACATTTTTGTGACTTACATTGGTCTTGAGTAGTACTAAAAAATAAAAAATACGTAACAAAGTATTTTTGGCTTAAATTACTTTTTAATATGTATACATCAATTATACGAGAGACAAGCATTATTATGAATGAAGAAATTAGGCAGGCTATGGAAAACAAAAAATCTAGCCTCAGGAAGAGCAACTCTTTACTTGACATTTGCAGCTTCATTTGCTAATTTATCTAAAATGGCATTTAAAAAAGATAGTTTTAAGTTTCACAAGTGTAGTGAAAAAATGGAATTAACCTGAGAACCTTTTCGCATAATGATTTATTATCACTTTAACGAAGGTTTAAGTGTGTACGACTGCGAACAAAGTTGGAAATCAACATTTGGCGACCAGGCCCCTTCCTTGGCAATAATTTACAGATTACACAAGGAACTCGAACGTGGAAGAACTACAGTAGATCACCAGAAAGGTGCAGGGTCTCTCATTACCGCTGTGACAGAGCAAAACATTGCTGCTGTGAAGAAGAATATGGAAGCAGATAACAGAACTAGTTATGCCGTAATAGAGGCTCAACGGGGGATTGGATCCTCATCTGTGAAAATAATAATACACGACCACCTTCATCTGAAAAAACTCGTAAGTTGTTTTGTACCCCATCATCTTACAGATTTTCACATAGCAGAACGAGTATGAATTTGCCAGGAAACCAAATTTAGTCGAAAATTGTACCAGGCTATGAAACTTACACACTATTTTTCGGCATGCCAACTCGACAAGAGAAAAGTGTATGACTCCATGAAGACGAGGCTATACCAACAATAATCAGAAAGCAGCGTCAATGAAGAAAGTAGTGTACGCTGTGTTCTTTAGAAGTACTGGTCTAGTGAACGCTATTAAGCTAGAGGAGTAGAAGATTGTCCTAGCTAAATGGTACGTCGAATACCGTTTGCCGGAAGTGTTTAATAAACTGCCATAAAAGGGAGTTATGCTTACATCACGATAATGCTTCTTCCCACACTACAAAGCTAACTCGGCAGTATTTGACTGCATACAAGATTAATATAACCGAACACCCTCCCTACTCACCGGATCTGGCAATGTGTTGGCTGTGTTTGGGCTAAAAAGGAACTTACGAGGAAGTAAGATTTTTCAGAGGAAGAGGTCGATACAGCTGTTCGGTGTTATTTTAATAGTATTCCTAAAACTGCTTGGCTTGGAGCATTTCATCAGTGAAAGGAAACAAGTGCATTATAGCAGAAGGCAACTACTTCGAATATATCCGAAATAAAATTTTTAGAAAGTTACACTGGTTCTTTTATTCTCAATAGTAATGGTTTGTCCCTCGTATTTAATAAAATTACTTAACCAATATATGTATATATATATATATATATATATATATATATATATATATATATATATAGGGTGTTTCCTAAGTACGGTACATAACTTCAGGAGCGTATTCTGCCACTGAAATAAAGGCAACTTTGCTTATAAACTATGTCTCAAAAATGCTTCGTTACGGAAGTGCAGGGTGTGAAAGTTTCATTGAAAAATTATAATTTTTTTAATATTTCCATAACCACTTGAGATAATCGTTGCACAATTTGAAACAAAAAAATGCGGTACACCACTGTTTCTAATCTTTCTCAATTTTTTTTGGATTGTCTGTTCCATTTGGACGAAAAAAATGGCTCGTCTTTTTTTCCTAAGATTAGTCGTTTTCGAGTAAAAAAATAAAAAAACATTGTAGTGCTCCGTGATGTAATAACCAATGTTTATGAATGAGTCTCGTGACAAACTCATAATAAACCTATAAAGAAACTAAAGTTTTTTTTATTTATTTATTTTTAAACTGTCTTAACAACGTACAACAAAAAAGTTATTTAAAATTTTTTGTCTAATACTACGGCTTCAGCCTTAAAAAAAGGAATATTCGTATGAAGGTATGAATATGTATTTTATTATCCAGTTGCCTGTTTGATAGTGAAATTGTTGACATTTTACTTGTCACTGTATTTATCTTTGTGTAAAGCATTCAAAACATAAAATGAATAACTTTACTAACGTTGAATTGGCTCAGATGCATTTCATTTATGGCCTAGCAAATGGAAATTCAGTAGAAGCTCGGCGAATTTATCACGAACGTTATCCGAATAGAGTAACGCCATGTGCTAAAACATTTAGAAAGGTACACGCCAGATTGAGTGAAACCGGCAGTTTTTAGCATAAGTCGGAAGTTCCTGGTAGACCTCGAAGAGTAACAACGCCTGTGCCAGAAGATGTAGTATAACATTTTCTTCTATTTCTCGTAGTAACGAGAAATAGAAGAAAATCCTTCTACTAGTACCAGAAAGATAGCACAACAGCTTCGAGTAAGTCCAAAGACTGTTTGGAAAGTTTTGAAAATTTCTCTACTATTTCCGTACCATACACAATGAGTACAAGCCTTGTTGCCACGTGATTTTCAACCAAGGCTAAATTTTAGTAGGTGGATACTCGACAATGGCTCATAACAACATTTTTTTGAGTACAGTTTTATTTACTGATGCGGCAGCTTTTTCGCGAGAAGCTATTATTAACTTTCATAATGAACATATTTGGGCGGACGAAAATCCCCATGCCTTAAGAGAAGGTCGCTTTCAGCAAAAATTTTCACTAAACGTATGGATAGGCATTATTGGTGACCATATTATTGGACCACACTTCTTACCCACCCGACTAAATGGTAATTCGTAGTCAGTTTTTAGCGGACGAACTAAACGTTCAATCAGAAGAGGTGCCTCTGCAGGTGAGAGCTAATTTATGGTTTATGCACGACGGTGCCCCTGCTCATTTCAGCCTTGTTGCACGTCAATACCTAGACAACACCTTTCCTAATCGCTGGATTGGTCACGGAGGTCCTCACGCTTGGCCACCTCGCAGTCCCGATCTGAATCCTTTGGACTTTTATTTATGGGGTCACCTCAAGTCACTCGTGTATAAAAGACCTGTATTAGATGAAAATGATTTAAGAAATCGAATAATTCAAAGTTGTAATGCCATAAGAAATACTCCAGGAGTTTTTGAACGAGTGAGACAGTCTTGGATGAGACGATTGGAATCGTGCGTTTTATCAGAAGCTGGCCATTTTCAACATTTACTTTAATCCTGTGTCCGTGGTGATTATTTTTATTATTGCTATTTGTAATTAAATAATAAAAAAAAATAAAAATGGCGTTGTATTCATTCATGAACATTTAATTACGATACATTACAATTTAAGAAAACTTTTTTGTTGTACATTGTTTAATGAAAAAACTTTAGTTTCTTTATAGGTTTATTATGAAATTGCCACGAGACTCATTCATTAACACTGGTTATTACATCATGGAGCACTACAACGTTTTTTTATTTTTTTACTCGAAAACGACTAGTCTTAGGAAAAAAAGACGAGAGCCATTTTTTCGTCCAAATGGAACAGACAATCCAAAAAAAAAAATTGAGAAAGATTAGAAACAGTGGTGTACCGCATTTTTTTCTTTCAAATTGTGCAACGATTATCCTGCCTGCACGCCACTGATTATAGTAAATCCGCCGGTTTTAGCGTAAAATACGCACCGTTGCTAACTCTCAAACACTGCTAAATTTTATTGAAATGGTTATGGAAATATTAAAAAAATTGTAGTTCTTCAATGAAACTTTCACACCCTGTACTTCCGTAACGAAGCATTTTTGAGACATAATTTATAAGCAAAGTTGCCTTTATTTTAGTGGCAGAATACGCTCCTGAAGTTATGTACCGTAATTAGGAAACACCCTGTATATAACAACATTTTTGTTGGCTTAAATTGTATGCGTAGGAGATATATTTTTCATTTAGTTAATAAAATTTGCTTACATAATGTTCGAAATAAGTTCTTTTTTATAATTTATAGCTGAAAAGTTATTGCAATCTTCTCGTTGAATATGCACCAATATGCACATTCTATTGATAAACTTTTATGCCAATCATACCAGTAAATGCATCTAGTAATTATGCTTACTTTAAGTGATTGCACATATTGATAACTGTGAATTGTTATATTCCTGTACATTTGTCATTAGATCTTTTATATTATTAAATTTCTGGATTAAGTTTCGATGAAACCATGTACTATTGTAGTATTGTGTGTTGTATACATTAAAAGGTTTTTTAAAGTGTATTTGGTATATTATTACAGATAATCCTGATAACTAAACACATTGTTCTGCTTGATACTTAGCTTACATTTATCATCCTCTATTGGTAGGATTTTTCCAGTGCGGAAGAGCATGATGTATCCATAGTTGAATTGAGAACCAAAATAACCCATGGTTGCCATTTTATCCGTAAGATTCTCCATTATTGCATATGATCTTCAACACAGCTTCTTCTACACAATTTGTTAACTGCATAGGAATGTGTCCGACATCTGATACTAAAAGACTATTTCATAAAGTATTCTTATAAACCAAAATTATCAAGTTGACATACAAACTCGTCGAATTGAACACTATGTGGTCTATCTATTGTATAATTCAATCGTATCAATTAATGAACTTGTCATTGGGATTTTGCCGTTTTTCTTTTAAATATTTTTCAAATAACGCTAAGAGCTACATGTCTTCGTATTCCGACATCGTGTTTATTTAACAAAGATGAGCATGCATTTGTGACATAATTGTGACAACCTTCTCACAATGATATTTGCGGGGAATATAAGTGAACGAAACCCCTGACAAACGTAATAAAAGCACAATCTTTCTTGATCCTTGACGAACTATATAATCTGGCTCGAAGGACCAGAAGCCGTATACAGTTTAATTCAGTTTCATTTAAAAAAAGTAAATAGTCTTTCATTTGGTTCTACATTAACTACAATGCACACTATAGGTAGCTAAATATGTTTGCGGCGTAAATTGACTTCCATAAATGTGAGAATTAACAGAAACCTCATTCCTTTCATTGGACTACTCTGACAGGAAAAGTGAATTTTAGTAAATATTGAATCTAAGATATTAAATTCCTTTCAATGTAGTGTTTCGATTGAGAATAGTTTTCCAGGAATATATTTTGCATATAGTGGTGGCAGTGTCTAACCCCATTGTTTACTGATTTACGAGATTTTAACGGCATTTATTGGCTAAACTCCGTACGCATGTCCTGACAAAGCGTCTATCTCCGAATAGATCAAATAACTCTTGAAACGGTCATTTAGAAAACAGTGTAACTCAGCAACGAAAATACTTGGCGGGAAAATAGTGTATATCCGCTATTGAGCATAGTTAATGGAAGTGACTGTGATTGTAATGTAAAATGTTATGAGTTCAATTTTTCATTATACACCGATTAATAACTAATTTGTGATCTTATTCTGTTTACTATGGAACCTCCGGTAAGTGGTACTATACTTTTTCTTAGCCATAATTTCATAGTTTTACGTAAAATAAATATACGAAGGAGTTACACGTTTTTCCACGTGTGCTTCAAATTTTCGAGAAGGAGATACACTTTTTCTAATACAGGATAACAGTGTTTTAAACCTAATTTGTAGCTGTATAAACTTTAGAAGAACTGCAGGATAAAAAACTGTACCTAAGTTTTATGTACCGAATAAGTACAGGGTGGCCAACTAAGAATGCAAGGTACTGTATATGGGATACTATCCATCGTAGAGACTTGCGCAAAAAAAAGTTATTACTGAAACGGCCAATACAAAACCCTGGAAAATATTTTCAAGTTTCTGAAATGGCCGCTAGGGGGCGTAACTGCAATCTTGAATCTAAAAAAGTGATGTTTCTGTGAATTCTGTATATTAACCTAATAAAAAAGTAACTGATCTTTAAAGTCGAGGATAATCTGAACTTTTTTTGTTTGGCACTTTTTGACGTATGTCGAAAATAAGTGGTGGATATTCAAAGGTTTCCTAAATAACTCCTCGTATCTTCGAAACCGCTAAGCTGATTTTAACAAACTTAGGCGCGTTGAAATGAGCTATTCTTGGACTACAAACGTTATAATATTTGAAGTTTTGTTAGTTTCACATGTCGTCGCTAGAGGGCTTTGTTCGACATTCCAACAGAAACGGTTAATTTTCGCAAAAAATTAAATGCGTTGGTATGACTTTTTCATGAAGAAGTAGCTAAATGATGCCTAAACAAGCTCGCGAAAACCGCATCTCGGTATCGGACAAAGAAAACTTTATACGAAAATCCCTTAAATTTCATTACACTACATTTTCTGGAATTGTTTCTATTATGTAAGTTGTGGCCCTAAAAAGGACCGATTTAAAGGAGGAAGGTTTTTAATGCCCCCGTAAATGCTCGAAATGCTGACCATTACGCTCTATGCATTGCTGAAGCCTTTCATGACTAGACAAAACTGCAGCTTCAATTTCGGCTCTCGGTATGTTACGTATTGCGTTACAAATCCGGTTTTTCATATCTTCTCTAGTAGTAGGTTGAGTACGAAACACGATGTCCTTTAAGCGCCCACATAAATAAAAATCGAGGCAAGTTAAGTTTGGCGATCGCGGAAGCCATGGAAACAGACTTCCTCTTCCAATTCACCGCTGTTGAAATACTGCATTAATATGCGCTCGCACATTAATAGCAAAATGTGCTGGGCAACTATCCAACTGCAAAAACAATTTTTGCCTTGTTTCCAGAGGCACATCTTCTAACAACAACGGTAATTGATTGGCCAAAAAGTCAAGAAATACATTGCCATTTAGGGGTTGCTCGAAAAAATATGGCCCAATAATTCTGCCTCCCAGTATGCCACGCCATACATTTAAACTCCAACGTTCTTAGCGCTGAACTTCACGCAACCAATGGGGATTTTCTGCAGACCAATAATGCATACTGTGCAGATTGACTCTCCCGTCACTACTGACGGTCCAAAGAATTTGAAATAAAAATTCGCGTATCATGCCTAACATCCAATGGAAATAGTCTAACCTTCGATCAAAATCTTCCTCTTTCAAGACCTGATGCAAAACGACATGACATGGGTGCATTCTTAAAGTAATTAAAAAAAGGTTAAACGAATACCTACATATTTTGATGGGCATTAGAACTTACCTATGGTCCTTCAAAATATTTTGAACTGTTGTCCGTGATATGCCCAACTCAGTGGATAATGCTCTTGTGCGTAAGCTCGCCACTAATCGGGAAAAAAACTCTTACATCGCAAGGACGCCGATTTGGATATCGAGCCGCGTAAACTCTTTTAGCTACTGCGGCATTCTGAAGACATTCAAAATAAACCGCAAGCATATCAACAGCTTCATTATTCGTAAAACACATTTTGAAAGCACAAATATTGCTCAAAGTAACGAGAAAGTATTGACAACTATTGACAATTTGAGGATTATGTATGTTTTGTTTAGGTATCTGTTTCCATTGCCTGCTTCTATTAATTGTATTTTTCGTATATATATATATATATATATATATATATATATATATATATATATATATATATATTAATATATATATATATATATATATATATATATATATATATATATATATATATATATATATATATATATATATATATATATATATATATATATATATAATATGCATTTAAACAAACAAAAAATAGGCATTTCGTAATAACTTTTAGCATTGCTTACTTGCCCGTTTTCGCGAGCTTATTTAGGCATCATTTAGCTACAGGTTCATGAAAAAAAGTCATACCAATGCATTTAATTTTTTTGCGAAAATTTACCGTTTCTGTCGGAATGTCGAACAAAGCCCTCTAGCGACGACATGTGAAACTAACAAAACTACAATTAGTTTACTATTTGTAGCCCAAGAAAAGCTCTTTTCAACGCGCCCAAGTTTGTTAAAGTGGGATTAGCCGTTTCGAAGATACGGGGGGTAATTTAAGAAACCCTTTGAATACCCCCCACCACTTTATTTTTATAGATACGTCAAAAAGTGCCAAGCAAAATAAGTTCAGATTATCCTCGACTTTAAAGATCAGTTATTTTTTTATGAGGTTAATATAGCGGAATTCACAGAAACATCACTTTTTTAGATTCAAGATTGCAGTTACGCCCCCTAGCGGCCATTTCAGAAAAATGAAAATATTTTCCCGGTTTTTGTATTGGCCGTTTTAGTAATAATTTTTTTTTGCACAAGCCTCTACGATTTGTAGTTTCCCGGATACATTATCTCGCATTCTTAGTTGGCCACCCCGTACAATAATTGAACATGTATTGATGTAGTCTGTAGGTATGTCCCTAACATGAAATAACAGGACAAACTAATCATCACCGCTGGCCATATTACACTACGTTGTTCAACTATCTATTTATGCTCTGAAAAAAATGCAAGAACAACAAAAGGCATGAATTATTTAAAAATATTAGACCTTAGATACGTCCAACTCTTTTAGGTTGAACACACTACAGCAATTTTTTTATTTTTTCAGCTTTTCGTCATGTCGTCTTGCGGCATACAAATACTAAATATGTTAAATATAAATTTACCAAGTAATAATAGCGAAGAAATAATTGCTGCTTTGAAAGAACCTTCATACATTCTGAAAGCAATGAATTCAATCTGTTCGAAAAAGCACTCGAGAGTGAAGTTTTGATAGCTTTAGATGTTGAAAGTAATGTTTTATTAGACAATCAAATCAAAACAAATGATAGTGTAGAAGTGTTCCAAGAAATCGACGGCAATCATATTTGTTATGACCCTTTGGAGATAAGACCTGGAGAAATTTATAGCAATAACTAAAATGAAGTTTTGATTGCCAAAGATAGTAGCTCAGCATTAAGCAATCAAATTGTAGCTGTTATGGAAACAGATATCAATAAAGACGAGCACTAAAATATTGATCTTAGCTTCGCACCTTCCCAAGAAAAATCAAGAGTTTAAATGAAATTGGTAAAAATCATGTGGGGATAAATATTGAATAACGAGGTTCAAAAATGAGAAGGAAAAAAAGAAGGGAAAATTAAGCAACGTGAAGAGAGATAGTTCGTAAAAAAAACATGATGGAAAATGGAAATATAAAGTGGAAAAACCGGGAAAGTTTTTATCCAACTCTTGTAAATGTAAGCTATCAGGAAACAACACTGTTCTAGATTGGCGCAAACTAACTGATGAGCAAAGGCGTTCGTTATTCGAATTATTTTGGAGAAAATCATGGCAGGAAAAAATAGAATATGTCAGGGGTCTTGTCAAACTGCAGCCTGTTAAAAGGCGAAGGGGTGAGTCTGGGAAGTTTAAACGTAACTATAGTGCAAGGTACCATCTGGACTATAATTAATTATGTGCCATATCGGGTCTGCAATAATACTCTTGGACTTAAGCATAACTGTACTCTCTTGTAGATGAAACAGTTAGTAACGATGAGGGAAGTGATCAAACTGAAAAAGCAAGTAATAATCAGGGAATGCAATGACTAATCCGTAATCCCCGAAAAGCTGAATCTGAGATTATTCGAAACTGTACTGTTTTTATGTAAAAAGCTATTGCACTGAACAAGATGTGCTGCATGCTTCGAGAACTACATTCACTGATGAATTCCAGAAAATCAACCCGTCATTGTATCAGTGCGATACTTGTGTCGGGTATAAACAAAAAAATATTACCGAAAAAGTTTATCAACACCACCTTGTATTGAAACCAGCAGCAAGCGATGCGAAGCTTGAAGACAAAATGGCCGAGTTATCTGATATTGTATTCACAATGGATATGCAGTCTATTTTACTAGCTCCGTAAAACAAAGTGGGTGCCATGTATTACACAACAAAGCTTGCAGTTCATAACTTTACAATATATAACATAAAATCTCATGAAACTTGTTGTTATCAGTGGAGTGAAACAGAAGGTGCCTTAACAGCGAATGAATTCTCCTCAATTATTGTTTCTTTTATTGAAAGGGAAATTTTGCCCAACATCGTAGATAAATCTAGAAGAATAATTTTGTGGAGTGATGGTTGCTCTGGTCAGCATCGGAATGCATGTTTATCCAATCCATTGCTGAATACATCTGTAATTCATCAAGTTACTATCATAAACAAATATCTCTACAAAGGCCATACACAAATGGATGCTGACTCAATGCACTATGCCATTGAACGACAGCTCCAAAATAAAGACATAAATGTTCCAGCCGGGTACATTATCCATTGCCAAAATGCACGCGTAAGCCATTTCCTTACAAAGTTCGGTATCTTTACCATACCTTTTCCAAAGACTTCTCTCAAATGAAATATGTTTTATCCATAAGAACTGGTTGCAAAGTTGGTGACCCAACAGTGAATGACATTAAGCAAATTAAATATATATCAGATGAAGTAATGGAATACAAACTGCGCCATACAGACAAAGATTGGACTAAATTGGACCTTAGACGATCAACAATAAATAGAATAACCCAAGATACTAACGCTCTGCTAGCTCTCTAACAGCAAAGAAAAAATCAAGAAGGAAAAATGTGACCATTTGCAGATTATTAAGAACAGTTTGGAATCTGATTATCATACTTTCTTACCAAATAAATTGATTTGGTATACAACGTGAACCACAAAAACGTACCCCTACTTCAAGTGTATATTCTACACATAAATTGAAGACGAAAAGTCAGATAAAATTTTACTCTAAAATGTATGGCTACAAAGTGACAAGCCCTCAAAGTTGAATTTCGAGTTTTAAAATACTATCCCCAATGAAAATTATTTCTTTGTTTGTTTGGATTGTCTATAAATGGACTGGAAGTATTAGTTCTCAAATTGTTCCCGTATACTTTTTATTCTAACTTTCTGTGTGTGATTTTTCAGGTGTTTTGTGTCCGTTATTCAATTTTCTGCAAATTTGGTTCTCTTGGTTGAAGTTGATAAAGTGAACGGTTTACGAGTTATTTGCAATTTCATCAATCACGGTCAATTAAGTACTACCGCACCAAAATTTAGTAAGTGGGCCGTGGCCTAATAGTTATAGTTGTCAAAGAGTTTATTAAGCTAAACAAAGTATTAATTAACAAACAAATTAGTAGATTCAATGTTCGAATTGTTCACCGTTGACTGCTATGCATTTACGAATTCTTTTCATGACTAACACCCAGATGCACATCTTCTAGTAACTCGGGTAAATCATTATCCAAAAAATTAGTGTATGGAATTACCATTTAAACGTTGTGGCCAAAAGAATGGACCAATTAAATTATTGCCAATAATACCAGCCCATGCATTCGCACTGAATTGCTGTTGATGATTGGTTTCAATGAAAACGCGTGGATTTTGATAATCGCAGTAATGATTGTTATGGAAGTTAAAAGTTCCGTTTCTGGCGAAACTTGCCTCATCAGAGAATAAGATAATCGATGGAGGCTTCAAACAATCTGTAAGAACCCGATATAAATAAAATTTTTATAAATTGATAATATGTACCACTTTCACGAAGACGCCGGTCAATTTTGGCAAACGTCTTTTTATTCGGTATCCGCTGATTTGAAAATGCCTGGGAATATAAACCAACAGCTTCAACACAATTCCCAAAAGCTCTGCCATACATTATGTGCACATCTGCCATTTCGGAGTTGGAATACCGATTATCATTCATTATAGATAAAGAAATTGTATGAAAACTGGTCAAAAATGTGACAACTATGACTTTTAGTTCACTGCCTACCTACTAAATTTTGGTGCGGTAGTATTTAATTGACCGTGATTGATGAAATTACAAATAACTCGTAAACCGTTCACTTTATCAACTTCAACCAAGAGGACCAAATTTGCAGAAAATTGAATAACGGACAAAAAAGTCACCAAAACACCTGAAAAATCACACACAAAGAAGTTGGAACAGAAAGTATACGGGAACAATGTGAAAACTAATACATCCAGTTCATTCATAGACAATCCAAAGAAATAATTTTCATTCCGGATAGTATTTGGAAATTCCTAAAGGTTTTCGAGTTATTTGCGAAAAACGATTTTCAAAATTCAACTTTGAGGGCCTGTCACTTTGTAGCCATATATTTTAGAGAAAACTTTTATCTGACTTTTTGTCTTCAATTTATGTGTAGAATATACACTTGAAGCTAGGGTATGTTTTTTTGGTTCACGTTGTATATTTGAAAGTACATTTAATCGTTTTGTCATGAATGTAAATACTAATGTTATTATTGTTACTCAAAGTCTTTTTTACTGATTTGTTTGAGTTTTTTCTCCATAGTGTTAAGTATTTCTAAGAATCTGTGTTCCTTTACTTTTAGAAATAAAATTGATAATATGCTGTTTCGAATTGATTTGACATGTACTTAATACTAAAGATATCATAATCTGAAAATTTCATCAATATCCTGTAAGTACATTTGTAAATATGATGTTTTAACGCTCTCCCGTAAAATTTACTGTTATAGAGTTACACAGTTTTCTGGTTTCACCGACGAATTGCAATTGTTTTCACATATACCTCAAATGGAATTCTTATTGATAGACAGCAATAAAAGGTTATTCTAGAAAATAAAACTTTGATCAATATTTCTATTTTTGAAGAAAAAATCTCATTCCATCTTTTTTTATCCGAATCAACTCAATCAAATACGTAAAATTAGAGTACAATCGCATTTCTCAAATTTGAGATCAGTGATTAGTAAATACTCAAAACTTTCCTTAAAATATTTATTAGAAATATTTGGTGTGGACCTTTATAATTAAGCTCAACACGTAAATACGCAACATTTTAAAACCAAAAACAATAGTCTATATAACACAGACGTTTAAAACTTCTGGACAGACAAAGATTAGTAGACATCTAGATGCTAACTTAAAATTAAAGGAATGAAATAATTTTAATTATAATTTATTTTAGCATGACTATGCAATCCCTTTCGTACGTTCATAACGAAAACTGACAACATTGTAAAAACAAAAAAGTAATCTATGTCACAATGACGTTTAAAACTTCATTCCAGATGGACAAATAATACATGGTGCCGTCGCATGCTCACGCACGCCGCCGCCGCACCACACACACACACACACACCACACGCAGCACGCATGCACGACAGCACACGCACGCACGCACGCACACACACACACACACGCACACACACCACACACACACACACACACACGCACACCACGACCACACACACCACACACACGCACACACACACACACACACCACACACACGGCACACGCCACACGCACCACGCACACACCACACAGCACAGCACGTACGCACACACACACACACACACCACACACACACATACACACACACCACACAGACACGTACCCTCGCACACATCACACACACACACACCACACACACACACCACGCACACGCACCTTCGCACAACACACACGCACACACGCACACACTCACACCATCATGGCCGATCTTGACGAAACTTGGCTAAAACTTGTAAAATGAGTTAATAAGTCGATTTAGCGATAGCGAAAAGAAAGTCGATTGCATAACCTTCTACACCTACATATGTATATGTAGGTTGGAAGGTAAAAATCTGAGGTTGTCATAAAGTAAAACAAGGTATAATCGAAAAAATAACTTAATACTAAAGCATTAGTAAAAACACGTTTATAAATACTTACTGACTTACCTAAAGAGGTGGAAAAAATTAAACCAAGATTTAAAAAAGTAAATAAAACAAAATAAAAACGTTAAAAGAGGCATAGCCGAACATATTCTTAACGTTGAGTATGTAGTAAGAGTGAAAACTAACGTATGTCTCAAAAGTTTTGGCACAAAATATTATATACCGTTTTATAACCAAATATGTATTATTTAAACTTAGCTATCACACATATAGATTTATAATTAACAAAATTGATAAATTAAATGAAGTGGTTTTCAACGAGACGCTATTTTTTACGAACATCTCGCATAAGGTCCTGGGCGGCTGTAACATCTCTCGAATTTTTCTGTAAATCCTCGGCCTTAACTGTCCTTCATTTTCGGCTTGCCATGCTCCATCATACACTTTTCTACTCAAAAGTACCCAACATTTTTCTATTGAGCGGGCCTGAGGTAGGTTAGTTTAGTGGTACGAATGGTATGTTATAAGCGTTGAGCCAGTTCTGAGTTTCCCTGGCGTAAGGGCATAACGTAAGGTCTGGCCAAAACATTATATCGTCTTCAGCATGATGTTCATTAATGAAATCATTCAGTTTGACCAGACAATTCTGAAGTTAGCGCTGACTACCCAGTGCTTTGCCTTTTACACGCCTCACACACGGCCTCGATATCCCTCTTATAGAAATCGCGTACCAGACTAAGATTTCATCAGCAAATGTTGCCTTTTCATTATATTTAACATTCTGTGAGCAGTTTTCTATGTTATCAGTATAGAAACCATCGTTACCCTTAATTTCTGAGTTATAGTGCAATATTTTTTATCATCAATAACAATGACTTTGTTGTTGGCAAAATGTATCCGCCTTAAAGCCCGACAACATCGTGGTATGCGTGCTTACTGATTTGGTATATATTTTGGACATTTTCTTCTTTTTCGATATTCTTGACCATTCCTAACCAATTGCCTCCAGACTGTATCCTTAGAAATTCTGCACTCCCTTGATAATTTCCTGGCCGACATTACAACTCTATTTGTTGCGCTTCTTACTAACCTGTCCGCTCTGGCTTGGGTAAAAGGTCTGGGTCGTCCACTTTTTGGGAGATATATACATGGTACCTTATTCACAATCCACTATTGTACGATAAACAGTTCTGCGGGAAATATTTTGATTTTAGAATATGCGAACTAAACTGCGCAAAAATGAATATGGATATTGTATTTATAGCGGCGTGTAGCTGAAATCGGTGATACTTATAAGCAAAGTGACACAAAACGGAAAACAGAAAGTTATTTATTGTAGCTAAATATGGAATTAAAAATAACAGCCTACTTAAAATGTAAGTTTAATACAAATTGAGGAAAAAGTGGTTACTGAGTGTTTTCACCCTATGTAATTTAAATGAAAATTTTGAATGGCTAATACCGTGTTGCTCCTCCATGGGCGTTAATAACTGCTCTACACCTTGCAGACATACTTAGAATCCAGTTGTCTATATGTTCTAGTGGTATTTCTTGCCAGATAACCGGTAATACATCTCTTAGCTGCTGAATTATGGTTGGCTGTGGAATATGTTGATCTAGTCGCCTCTGAACAAAATCTCACACGTGCTCGATTGGGTTTAAGTCTGGCGAGAACATTGGAAGTGCTAAATGATTTATTTTTTCATTTTGAACAGCGTTCAAAACAACTCGAGCACGGTGGGGTCTTGCATTATCGTCTAAAAAAAATAAGGTTTTATCAAAGCACCATTAAAGATATGGAGTTCGGTACGCCATCCCAAAGATATTTCGGCCTATACCATTAAACCACCTCCACCATACGCGACAACCGGCTGGATATATTGAGGCAAGGTACGTTCTCCACCACTTAGATAAACTCTTTGAGATCTACTATCGTTATGGAGACAAAATCGAGACTCATCTGAAAACAATATATCCTACCATGGTGTCGCTTCTTGAAGTCTCCTTCTTGACCATTCTACACGAAGCCTTCTTTGTGCAGCAGTTCTAGCGGGACATCTGAGAGGACGGTAGGAAGTAAGTCATACTTCGAACAATCAATTTCTTATCGTTTGAGTACATACTCGGATTCCTGTTGCATTTTGAAGGACTTGCTGCAAGTGTCGAGTCGTAGAGAAAGGGCGCATTCTTGCATTTATTCTTACAAGTCGATCTTGTCGAGGTGTTGTGATTCGACGAAACCCACTTCCAGACCTCCTAGTAGTCGCACCTGTCTTACGAAAACTTGTGAAATCACACTCTACGAAGTTCCTAGCAATTCTGCGATTATCAACCTGTAGATGCCCCCTTTGATGCACTTGTATCACCAAATGTGCCTGTTCCACCGTTAAATGATTCCGCCGCATTACTTTTGTAACTAATTAAACAAATATTCTCCCTACCTTAAATAATAAACCACAACGGTTATCAAAACTTCAGAAAAACCAAATTTTCAATCAGCACAGTTTGTTGGTTGACAGGAAAATAATTAACAACTGCACCAGTATTAGATGTTTCTTGTTTATAAGTGTAAAGCACCGACTCCTTGATCTATTTTGATAATAAAACATTGTTTGTAAATGCAAAGTATTAATAAATCATTAGTAAATACAATATCCCTATTCATTTTTGCGTAGTTTATTTCACGCTTAGGCATTTGCCCAACTTTACTGTAAATACTATTACGAAGATCTAATTTGTTTACCATTTTAGTACAACTGCTTTCTAAAACTAAACGGTCAAAGTGAAGACAAACTTTCAGAGAATTTTTGTTTCCAAAGCCATCCTAATATTTTACATCCATTGGATTTTGTGCTAAAACTTTTGAGACATACGTTATAAAGTTCCTTCTACCGAAGATTTTACACAAGGAATCCAAATACTAAAAACAAAAACAAAGTTCATCACACATACGCACGCACCCATCAACCTACACTCGTCTACCCCTGCATACACTGACGCATACACGCACGCTTGCCAGTAACTCAACCCACTCATCCAATAATAACTTTCCACTTTACGTGGGAACGTTACAAAATAAACTCAAATTCACATGCTGATGTTCCTAAGGTTACTATGAAGGAAAATTTAAGGTATTTGGGCACAAATATTGAAACTTAATATTTATACATGTAATCTCTATACTTTAAACTGATAAGATAGGAGAGTTAATTTTTTTTTTTTTTGAAGTTCTGAACTCAAATATTTATTGGAACTAAAATTTTGACATGATCCTATTTCATTTATTACCGCTTAATGTGAAACACCCACATTTTTTGTAAAAATAAATCAAAATGAGTTTAAAATAAAACATAAGACAAATACAGGTTGAATTTTTGTAAAATGAAGTCAGATTTAATTCATAGTTTATTAATAAAAAAATCTGATGCGGACAGAACATGACTTTCTTATGCCATGCCATTAATCACATTATAGATCAAAACAGGTCAAAATGAGTCAAAAATAAGACATGAGACAGATGTTTTGGTCAAAATCATTTTACTTAAAAGAATTTGTTTAAAATTTAAAAAATTGAGCAAGATAAAATGTTTTATTAAAATTTTACATAAAACCTACCTAACACGATTTTCTCTCTTTTTATAACATATAATTTAATAATTTCTAAGTAGAATAATATTCAATTCTGTTTAAATTATTAGAGAAAATGATGTATACGTTACACACCAATTTAATTACGATTCGTTATCATTTAACAGATAAGAAAACCATAGCTATATTAATTTAAAGCACATCAGATATTTGAATTAATTAAATTAATTTTGAAGGTTTATTTAGCTTCATATGAAAAAACTGTTATAAGAATAACTTACTTAAAATTGAATTATCTTTAAAAACGTTTTTTTTTTTGTGATAAAGTTAGTGGTTTTTGAAATATGTGCAAGAAATACATTGTAAGGTTATTCTGATGCACCGTGCATGTGTAGTATTTTGATAACATATGTAACGTGTTTTGAATGTAGCTGAAGTTAGTTTGCAAGAAAACATTTTTTTTTGTGTATGCGTAATGTAAGTTGGTGTAATTGATGCGCCACTGGAATTTAGTGAGGCATTGGTTATTGTGTGAAGGAATATTTGGAATGCTGTAGAAAGATTTTCGTGTTTAAATCGTTAAATTTGGTTGAGAAATAATGTTTTGAGTAAATTTTACTGCTCTTTTTGCTATTGTGTATGGAGGAATTTGAACGAAAGAAATAGTTGTAGACGTATGAGTTATTAACGTGCGGTAAGGAATATGTATGCATATTTTTTGTTTGTAGAAATTTTTGTAATATGGTGCAATAATGGTAAATTAATGTATGTTCAAGAATGAAGTTGATAGAGTGTGAGGGGGTTTGTTAAGATTTTGCGGAAATAAGATTCGCCCACATGCGAGATTTGCATAGAAATTTGAGGGATAATCTGCTTAATATACAGAGTGAATGTAAATGCAATGGATGATTCCTTCGGAAAGTTTTTAGTGAATTTACAAGGTAATTCAAGATGGCTACGTTTATTTCGCATCGTTGGCGTCTTCGTCTACGTCGGAACCTTCGATGCGGCAAAGAAACGCACGAAACACTCAATTGTGATAGGTGATGTAATGTTAGGCTAAAGAGCCCCTCTACCACTTACACGAGTGAACAAACCATAAACACTGCGTTAGTGAGTACTACAGCTGAGAGCGTAGGGCGAATATACTGCTACCTCTAGTGTTTTGTGCATAGTGCACCTAAGAATTTAAAAAGGATTACGAAATCAGATCATATGGACCACAAGTACCGCACCGAAAAAGATTAATTAATGTACTACGTAAATATTAGATTTAGATTTTATTGAACCAAGACAAGTACGATTATCTTTTAAGCACATTTTTTGTTATTGTTGCATTAGTTACCGTTCATTAAAAAAAAAGGTGTGCCTAACTGGTTACACCTTCTGATAAGTGAAATTAGTCTTTGTATATTTCCAATTTAAGGATCCATTGAAAATTGCGTAATGAGACAGATCAAACACATTTTATTTTAGCTTTGAAATATTAATGCAGAACACTACTAACAAAGTAATTATTTTTTTTATTATTTAGCATAAATTACAGTTTTGAAGTATTAAAGTTTAAACCTATTAATGAATGTCTAAATACGATTTTAAAGATAAAGTAGTAATAAAATATAACGATATTATTAATGATACAAGCACTAACCGCTCTATGTTTGAATTATCCAGCAATTAACGAACATTGGTTTTTTGAGATAACAATTCATTGTTAAACCGATTTCGTTTATTTTATTTAGAATTGTCTAAATTGGGAATATTTATTTAATTCAAAGTTTTATGACAGTTAGAAATATAAATTTACAGGTATACGAAGGATACTTAATTTATTCAAATTATCGTCTTACGATTTGGAAATTTTCATTTGTACAGGGTGTGTTCAATAAGTTTACAACAACTCGTGTATTTCAGAATTTTCTTAAGCTTTTGGATCAATCTATTTTGAAGTACAATTGAATTTTTTTTTATGATTGTGGACCTGAACAGGCTAAATTTGGCCTATCGTGCTAAAGCACTCAGGAACACTTAGGAGGATGGATAGAGGGATAATGAATTGAAATTTGGGACTTTTAATCCGATAGGAAGACAGTGAGGGCGAGAAGGAAGAATAAGGATGAGAATAGATTAAGGATGAAGGAAAAGGTAACCGGCAGCCCTTACCGAGCTCAGAAAATCGGAGACGCAATATTAAGGAACCCTAACACTATTTATTTTAGCAAAATTTAAGATTGTGGTGGCGCCTAGAGACAATTTTTCCCGGAGTGAGCTTTGTGAGTTGTAGGTTAATGGTAAGTGTAAGGTGTTAGAACTACTTTTCATTTTACTCCTTATATCGACCACGCCCATTTCCACTGCAGCTGGCTTGGCAACCCGCTTGTTTCGGTAAGGATGCGGTTTGGACGTGTAACAACATTAGACACTCTTATAAATGTTTACCGCTTATTTAATTCCCTTCAGAAAACATTCATTAAGAAAACTTATCTAAAATTTAGTTGACATTAAACAAAGGTTTCTTTAATTCTTTTCAATAGCGTTAACCCTTTTCGAGATACTCATAAAATGTACTTTAGCACCTTTCATAAAATACCTTTATATGTGAATACATTTTAACCAAAAGTTGATAGAATGGAGACATTTCAAAAATTACTTTAAGTATAAAATTTCATTAAAATTAGTTAAGTATTTCTTAAGTCATCGTGGCACGCTCGTACATAAGGATGCAAATGCGCACACACACGAACGCATGAACCTACACACACACACACGCGCGCGCACGCATGCACACATGCGTAAAAGTTACGCCACTAGAAGTTTTAGTAAAGCATATTTAAATGAGAAATACTGTTTTGATAAAACCCCCATTGAGACGATAGTGTGTGCCACTGAATGTAGCTAATGTATTTTCAGGAATGTTAAGTTAAAATTGCTGTAAAGTAGAGAGTGAATTAATAATATGTTGATATTATATTAAAGCGTAGAGGAAGAATACGTTTATTTCTACTTTTATAAATGAGTTAGGATTTCCCAATGGAAAATTTTAAGTATGATCAAGGAAATGGTGTTGAAATTTACTGAATGAGTGTGAATATCAAATTTGGTTATTTCGGAGAGATTACAATTTTTTTAAAACTTCAAATAGCATAGAAAGATATCCCGCATTTCGTGTAGGGTCCGTTTCAGATTTTGTGCTCGGCAAAAACGTGTGATATTGAAAGCCCTCTGGGATTGGCTAGTTTATTTTGGCGAAATAGATGTTGATGACGTTTGGAAAGATAGGTGCTCGCAGGGTATAAAAGAGAACCCTCGAAGAGGGACTTATTAGGGAACCCTTAAAGATACCGGTCAGCTACGTGAGTTTTTTTTTTTTCTCAAGGCATAACGATCTGTGCTGATTTATATTGTAAAATTTAGTGAGACAGTTAAATATTTAATTGTTACAACAAAAACCTATAATACCTGCGGCGGTCTACGGGATTTTATTATCAAGAGTGCGTGTACAATATGAGTACAATATGCCAGAAACACACACGTCTAACACAACGACCACAGTATAAGGTAGTGGAGTTTTTTAAGTGTTTGTATGAACAATGTAATTATAATTGGTACAGAAAACTTTAGTTTGGTTTCGTCTATTACAATTAGTGGCCTAGAACTGAATAGTTTATCGTACTTTGAATAAAATAATATTACAGCCACAAATACCTTCCATATTCGCCGAGGATTCGTAACTTTCAATTTGGAATGATCAACAATTAATTAACATCATTCGCCGTAAATTCAACTTATTCATCCCGTATACAAGTAAGTGCATTATTCCTATTTTCCATTCCAAACTAATTAAGATTATTTTATTGCCAGCATACAGTACCACTCAATGTAACAATCAAGATCAATTTAATAGTTCTTAATTTGTAATATTCAATAAATGTTTGTTTCGGAATTTAGTGTTTTCTTTTCTGTACGTATACTGACGAAGGAAGTTGACAGTAGCCATCCACGTATGATACAAAGTATTTAAAACCTTATACTGTGAATGCGCAAAATTCACCTATCACAATTGAGTATTTCGTGCGTTTCTTTGCCGCGTCGAATATACATATATATATATATATATATATATATATATATATATATATATATATATATATATATATATATATATATATATATATATATATATATATATATATATATATATATATATATATATATATATACAGGGTGCGGCATTAGTGCGTCGAAGTACGATATATCCGTTATTAAAGGAGATATCAAAAAAAGTTATTTACAAAAACGATAGGCAACTTCAAACTTCACATTATAAAATTATTTTCGTATTTACAGGGTGTTACATATTATCAGGGTAAACCAAACATTTTTTTTTAAATGGGATACCCTATATGTTATTTCAAATTTAGATTAAGCTCATCTCCCCATACTTCCAATATAGGGTTTCATAACGATATACAGGGTATTACAAAAGTTATGGTCAATTGTACACGAAAATCATTCTCATTTCAATGTCCTGTATGCCCTACACAGAACAACCTAAAAATATATTTTTCCAGGCATAACTTTTTTACATTGGTACAGTGTTACAAGAAAGAGCTATTTCTATACTGTTGCACCAATTGAATATGGAGCGAGCCAAAACCCATGATTTTGTCCATTTTATCAAATGAATAACCCTGTATTTTATTTTAAAAAGTGAAAATACACTTTATGTTCTTTGATTTTGATTAAGCTCCCTACAGCTAAAAACGTTAATTTCTGAGATATTTTCATATTAATAACAGAAAGATTTTTTAAATTTCTATTATAACAAGTTAGCCGTGAACAAATAAAAGTGTGACAAATTATTATAAAAAATTTAAAAAACATCGGTTATTAAGACAAAATTCTTATAAAATTCATTAATTTCATAATGAATGTTCAAAATGTCCACCGAAAACATCAATACAGCATTGCAGTCGACCTTCAAATTCTCGACTGACGTTTCTTAACATTTCTACATTAATACTCTGGAATGCTTCTCGTATTCTATTCTTCAATATCGTCTTGTGTGGTTGGAGGTATTTGATTCACACGGTTTTTCACATAAACCCACTTGAAGAAGTCAATTTTACTTAACTCTGGTGAACGAGCTGGCCATGCAATGGGTCCTTCTCTTCCCACCCATCTTCCAGGAAAATGGGTATTAAGATGATTATGAATTAATCTAGTGTGATGTACCGGAGCTCCATCGGGTAACAACCACATTCTTTGACGAATGTTAAGAGGAACGTTTGCCAACAGTAATGGTAAATGATTTTCTAAAAAGTCCAAATAAACTGACCATTCACTGTTCCATCGAAAAAATGTGGTCCAATTACGTGATCTCCGACTATACCACCCCAAACATTCAAAGACTACCTAGTTTGACTATGAGTTGCTATAAGATGCGGATTAATTGTCGAATAATAATGGAAATTGTATCTATTCACAGTTCCATTTTCATGAAAAGTGTCTGCGTCTACAAAGAGGACAAAAGTAAATAAATCCGTCTGATTGTGGATTTGTTGTTGAGCCCATTCACAAAAAGCAACCCTTCTGGGAAAGTCATCTTCGAGTAACACTTGATGCAACTGGACATGGAATGGATGCATCTTATTTTTACGCAGTATTCTTCGGACGGACCTGTCACTAATATCATGCTGACATGAGATTTCACGTGTACTACCATGTGGATTATGCGTAACTTCAAGCATCACGTTAAATTCAATTTCCTCGTTAAGGACAGGTTTTGTCCTTTCCTTTTTTTCATAAACTACTGAACCCGTAGATTAAAATGATCTACTAACCTTTCCAACGTTATTTTCTCGGGTTGTCTTCGTACGGAATGTCTCTCTTTGTAAATTATTTGTGCTAATAAACAATTTTTCAACTCAACAGGAAAGTTCATTTCAAACAGTATTTAAGTGTTTATAAATTAATAAGCACTACACAATCTCAAAGAAGTTTGTTAAATAACAAGCTACTAATTATTACTGAATAATATCTATCTGTCATTTGTTCACGGCTAACTTGTTACAATAGAAATTGTTAAAAAATTCTCTTTCTGTTATTAAACTGACAATATCTCAGAAATTAACGATTTTGGGTATGGGGAGTGCTTAATAAAAATGAAAGAACATAAAGTGTATTTGATTCATTTCAAAAAATTGACAAAATCATGTGTTCGAGGTTTATATTCAATTGATGCAAGAATAAAGAAATAGCACTTTCTCGTAACACTGTACCAATGTCGAAAAGTTATGCCTGGCAAAAATTATTGTTAGGTTGTTCGGTCTAGGTTATACAGGACGTTGAAATGAGAATGATTTTCGTGTACAATTGACCATAACTTTTGAAATACCCTGTATAACGTAATGAAACCCTATATTGGAACTATGGGGGAGATGAGCTTAATATAAATTTGAAATAGTATATAGTGTGTCCCATTAAAAAAGTATGTTTGGTTCAGCTTGGCAATATGTAACACCCTGTAAATACGAAAATAATTTTATAATGTGAACTTTGAAGTTGCCTATAATTTCTGTAAATAACCTATTTTGATACCTCCTTTAATAACGGATATATCGTACTTCGACGCACTAATACCGCACCCTGTACATACAGAGTGTCCCGTCAAAAATGAGCCATAGTTCAGGGATAATTTCCTTGGTTTAAAATAACCCCATTTTGGGTAACTTACCTTAGTCCAATTCTGTTTTGTTATGACCTTTCAAAGATGCACTTTTTATTTCACTTTTTTCGGTAGCCGTTGCATTTTTCAAGATATCTTGTTTAAACTTGGTGCAGGGGAGTTTTTCGAGTAGACAAATATAAATATCTATTTACTTTCAAGGTAAAAGATAGAGGGCGCCACCAACACCTTACTCATGTTTCTGGTTTCCGCTGTATTTTTTTTTGTGGCTAAAGATTTTGAAAGACTTGTTAACATTTCTGAAAGGTCATTTTATTTTCTCTAAAAAGGTACTCTTATTGTATATCGCTAAGTATTTCCGCTTTAGAAAGAAGAAAACGAAAATGCACTTAAAGTGAACTCTGCAGAACGTACATATTTCATTTGGATGATATTTAATGCCAATTTAATCTAGTAGACACCCATCACAAAATCGTAAGTCTGATTTAACTTCTCATAAAATATCTTTGGTGTTTTTTGCGTTGTTTTGTTTGTTGTTAGTTGTTTTGAGGATTTCATTGTTTAAGTATTAGGTTTCCGTTTTAAGAATGCCGCGACATAATTTGTTCTCAAATAGTGAAATGAGTGATATGGTGGCAATTTACGCTCAACAAAATTTCAATGAACGTGCTACGGCCAGAAGTTACGGAAATACTTTTCCAAATCGTAGACAACCAGACAGAAACTTATTTTCAAGATTGTTTTCAAGATTACGAGAAACAGGTGAGTTTCGTCCTCGCCAGCATTATGGACGACCTATAGTGCTTAACGTAGAACAAGAAGAAAAGGTCTTAAATCTAGTTGAAATTGATTCGTCCATTAGCATTCGGCGAATATCTGAAAATACTGGGTTACCTCGCCGGGAATATCAACTGTTATGCATGAACAGCAACTACACCCGTACCATTACACACGAGCCCAAAATGTAATGCCAGATGATTTTTTGGCAACAGCGAATTTTTCTAACTGGATTTTAAGCTATCATCGACGTGATCAATCTTTTATAAACAATATTTTATTTACGGATGAGGTAACCTTTACCAGAAGAGGGATATTTAACAGAAATTGCTATATCTGGTCTGACGAACACCCAAACTCCACTAGGGAGCCCCATTTTGAACACTAATTTAAACTTAATATTTGGTTTGGGATAGTGAACGAGTCTCTTGTCGAGCCTGTTGAACTCCCAGCTAAACTGAATGGCTGCGAGTATCTAAACTTCCTTCAGCATAATATGTTTAACCTACTGAAGGACGACGTCCCTGCCCATTATCCTCTCGCGGTGAAAAATCGCTTAAAAAATATATTCCCGCATCGTTGGAATGGAAGAGGAAGTGAACATCGTTCGCCTCCACGACGTCCTGATTTAAATCCAATGGACCTTTGCTTCTGGGGGTACATAAAAACTTTAGTATATATTCTGCTGCTGTGATTAATACCAGATCTGAACTATATCAAAAAATTGAGGCAGCTGCAAATGCGATTAGAAATCTGTACCCATCGTTTTTTTGCAGTAAGAAGAATTTTTTGTAAAGGTGCCAAAGATGTATTGGCACGAATGGCGAACATTTGAGAATACCATTCATCATAATTTTTTAGTTTGTAAGTATGCAAGTGAAATATGTAGATTCTGCAGAGTTCACTTTAAGTGTATTTTTCTCTAAAGTGGAACTATTTAGCGATATAAAATAAGAGTACTTTTTTAAAGAAAATAAAATGACTTTTCTGAGATGTTAACAAGTCTTTCACAATCTTTATCCACAAAAAATACAGCGAAAACCAGACAAATGAGTAAGGTGTTGGTGGCGCCCTCTATCTTTTAGGTTGAAAGAAAATAAATGTTCGTCTACCCGAAAAACTCCCATGTACCAAGTTCAAACAAGATATTTTGAAAAATGTGACAGCTATCGAAAAAAAGTGAAACAAAAATGCATCTTTGAAAGGTCATAACTCTTTAAGGAAGCAGAATTAGACTAAGATAAGTTGCCCAAAATTGGCTTATTTTAACCTAAGGAAACCATCTCTGAACTATGGATCCATTCTTTATGGATATAAATATATATATATATGGTTAACTTGGCTCTTTTGTTTAAATTGTAAGACTTTATTAACGTACTGGTTTGATCTAGAGTTTCCAAGAGAACCAATAGTTCATTATTAGATTTCTTTGTTTTCTTTTTATGTGTAAAGTTTCACAAATGATTGCACAGTTTAAATAACAATAAAGATTTTCACATTTTGGCTAAAACTGCTAAAACCTATTATTGGGGATAAAGTATTTAAAACGTTTACAAGAAATTAATGTAAGTTGGAACAAAAATTAAGTAATGTAGTTAAACAGATTTGTAATAAATGGCAATCGCTGTATTAAGAAAAGTATTGTGTATAAAATCCGCGCGATAGAAAAGAAACTTTTAAAGTAATACTTTATACCAGGATATCAACACTTAAAGACCGAAAAAAAACTGCTTTTCACAGAATTTTTATCAAAAGTTTATTCCAAGTTTCTGGTGAAGTTAGGCGCAAACATTTATTTCAACTTCGATTGAAATTTCATAAAAGTACATAGATTTTTACTTTTTTCAATTATTCCTGTATCTACATTTGTATTACAATAAAATAGTTTTTTTCAAAACTCATTAATAAATTAACCAGGACTTTCAAGGTAAGTTAATTCGTGTATTTTATGCCATTTTCGCAAATAATTTTTTTTATGTTATAATGCCTTTTACTGTCGAACAAGACAAGTGTATTTTGGAAGCTTGTTTCCGAAGCGGCCAAAAAGATGTAGATGGAAACTGGAAGTGTTCAGTACGATGATGTGTTGAAGAATATCGAAATCACTTTCAGAACATCGAATTAGATGATGATGTTTTATGTCGACACATTCGAAGAATTGTTAGTCGTTTTCATGAGCATGGTAGTGTTTGCAAGGGAAAATCTACGGGTCGCACAACTGTACTTACAGAGGAAGTAGTGGAAAATGTACCTACACATTTTGAAAGAAGTCCCACAAAACCTTAAGACAATTGGCCCAGCAAACAGATAATTTTGCATTATACAAAACATAATTAACTTGTATGTTTAAGGAATAAAATAAAAAGAATTTTACAAACCAAAACATTAAATAAGTAAAGTTAGATTGACAACATTGTGCATATTTCAGTATAAGCAACTGTTACAGGTCTTTCTTATGGTACATGCCATAAAGCAGTCAAACGTCAACTACATTTTCATCCTTACAAAATAACGGTTGTGCAAGAATTACTACCTTTAGATTTTCAAAGCGTTTAGAATATTGCCAATGGTTTGTTTTGTACGCCTACATAATAGCTAATTCGTCATTCACGAAAGTTTTTGTCATTTATGGTAGTATTTATTTTAATATATGCATTTACGCCACTGGACATAGCACAATTTTCATTTTAAGGATGCGGAACAGTAGTAATGTTCTAGGAGCGGCACGGTCAAACAATAATGATCGCACTGTATAACTACATAAAGGTGTTAAGCTTTGTAAATTGAAGTAGACAACATTGAACATTGAGCATACTGATGCGTTTGTTGACAGCACTAAATCGATCAAGCCTATAGACAATTAAGAATTTAGTCTTCAAGTCAAAGTAAAATATTCTGTGGCAAATATTTAGGAGGGTATTCATTAAATCATTTAATTGAGTCTGATTTGTTAAATTTTTGTTTTGTTTACATTGTGATGGACTTTCCCTACAGTTTTAATGTAAGACTTTATTAAAGTGATGGATTGATCTAGAGTTTTAAAAAGAACCAGTATTTCATTATTAGATTTCTTTGTTTTCTTTTTATGTGTAAAATTATACAAAGGATTGCACAGTTTAAAGAACAATAACGATTTTCACATTTTGGCTATAGTTATAACGGGTTGGTCTGAGGAATATTTTTGGGGATAGACCGACCACAAAATTTAATTTTATTAATTAATTAGAGTCATAAACATCCACTACTAGTTTTCATTTATAGTGGCTGTTAATTACAAGTTTAACTTATGTATTTATACGTGCGCGCTTGGCAATTGCTGAATATCAACTTAATGGACAAAATCGATTTTAAAACGGTTTACATATTTCGAATCTACATAAAAAATACAGCTAAAGTAAACTTTAAAATACTATCAACTCATGCTATTTATACGAACGTGCGCTTGAAAATCACAAAAAAACAAAACAATTTTTTCACTAAATGTGCCACATATTTCGATTTTAAACATACTCAACCTCTTCTATTTAATTAAGGTATCTAATCTGCGCACGTCGCTCTACAATAAATCCCAAAATTTAGCTGTAATGGACAAATTAGATTATAAAATAGTTTATATTATTAGTTTACTCCCTAAATATGCCACCGAGTGGCAAAACATACTGTTCTCATCATCAGCTGAGTTTCTGACAGACATTTTCCCAGTTGCATTAATTATTATAAAACTCACACAAGAAAAAATAAAACTGCATCACAATTTTTCTTATTATGTGTCTTTTGAAACAGTTGAAGAAAATTCGAAAAACGTTTGGGTTCAGCCACAAATGACCACAGCCCGAACGCGAACGTAACTTCGTCACATTTGCTTGACGTTATAAAAAAATATTGTTTCTTATTATGTGTGAAATATTTAAAGAAAATTAAAAAAATGTTTGAGACTTCGAGTCAGCTACACGCGATTACTGTGCGAGGGCGAATGTGAGCTTCGTGAATTTTTCTTGACGTTATAAAAAATACTTACATCACACTTTTTCTTATTAAGATTTTTAATATACCGCGAGGACGAAAAATTTGGAATAATGGATTTTTTTCCTTTCCTGTCAGAAATATCAAGAAACTATTGGACAGGTCAAATTGATTTTGGTAATGAAAAACATTTTACGATAGTTTTCAGTGTTCCTAACCCCACCCCTTTTGTGCAATGACGTTTTAAATTTTTTTTTAATGAGAATTCGACACTTTCTTAACGGCTTTTAATATACTATAAAAAAAGGATTTCAGCAAATATACACATTATACTTTTTAACTGCAGATTTCAAGAGATATAAATTTTTTAAAATAGAAAAACGAGAAAAACATCAAATAATGTTGTGAACAGATACACAAATTTTGTAGCAAAAATAATTTAACTGTTTTTCTTTTAGTAACAATAATTATGCTAAACAATAATAATGTTCAAATTGAAACCCATTTTCTTCTTGACAGTGCCCCAATCGCGCTTGAAACTCGGTACAAACACTTTGCAAAGTTTCCGGTTATGTTATTCATTCTTTTACGTCTTCGATATTATTTGGTCGATTGACGTAAACTTTACTTTTAATATAACCCAAAAAAAAATCAAGTGGAGTCAGATCTGGAAACCCAGCCGGCCATTCAATAAATCCTCGTCGGCCAATCCACCTGTTCTCAAAAATATCGTCAAGATAATCGCCTACTTCTCTGGAATAATGTTCTGGAGCTCCATCTTGTTGAAACCACGTTTCGTTAGGGATGTCGGGATCTTCTTCGTTCGACTAAAGTTCAGCCAACGCCGACATAAGATCATTTTGCAGCATATCTGGATACTTTAGACCTGTCAAAGTCCCGTCAATGAAAATAGGCCCTATAATTCTATCGGCTACTATTCCCGCCCAAATATTAATTTTTTCTGGATATTGGGTGTTACTTTCCATCATCCAGTGTGGGTTATTGTTACACCAATAACGACAGTTTTGTTTGCTCACTGTACCATTTAGAAAAAAAGTTAATTCGTCGCTAAATAAAATTCGAGGCGCAAACATCTCATCAGCATTGAAAAGGTTCATCATTTGTTCACAAAACTTCAGCAAAAAGCGAAGCTTGAAACGTGTCGATAATTTTCCCATATGCTTGTATTAAAAAATTATGCTACAGGTTTTGGCAAAATTAGCATCATCAGGCAGATTCATTGAATTAAATTTTAAAAACAAGTAGCAATATTTTAATGCAGTTTATGGAGAAGGTTTAGTGTTTTATTACTCGTTATTTAGACATCGCTCTTAGATTTTCCGATTGTTGTTCAATATTATTTTAATAAATTTTATTGCTTACAAGATATTCAGCCTGCATGAATCAGTGGCAACAAATGCAGGCCCACAACTTAATTAAAATTAATTTTAATAAAACTTCGACTTTTACGTCAGAATTCCAAGTTATGACAGAATTTTGGAATTTTATGTTTTTTTGTGTCCTTCGTCTTTGTAGTTGTATTGCAGAGATATAGTAAGTATAGCTAACGAACTGCTAATTAAAATTAGTACTAGCGAACTCCAATTCAAGAATTTTTATTTTAAAGCATTGTGTTCTAAAAAGTTTAGTATTTACTACATCTAGCTGCTACGATAGAACTCTGTTAATCTGTTAACAATCAGTTACGCATTCTTCCCAACAATTAATAATAAACGATTGAGATAATGTGGCAACACTGTAGACATACACTAGCCAACAAAAATGTACACACCTCTTATTTCAAATTACATTAAAAGTCAGAAATATAAAGATATTGCAAGTACAACAGGGTTCAATATCCCTTTCAATACGGTGATGGTTCATAAAGAGCGTGTTTTCTTAAAAATTGCCGAATTTCAAAATTGAACTTATGGCACATTTTTGTATTGCTATTGAACCATTTAAACATAGAAAAATAGAAAAATAAAAATATTTGATGTCCAACAGGGTTCAACGCCCTTTCAATACTGTGATGGTGCATTATGGGCGCGTTTTCTTAAATATTGAGTAATGTTAAAACGGGAGATATGTTGTCGGGAATATTATTGCTAGTGAACACTTTAAACATTAAAAATGAGAAAAATACAAATATTTAGTGATTCAACGCCACTTTCAATACGGTGACGGTGCATTAAAATCGCGTTTCTTTAAAAATTAGGTAATTTCAAAACGGGCGGTACGTACCGGGTGGCCAGGCAAGAATGTAAAGTGCTGTTTCTCGGAAACTATTCGTCGTAGAGAGTTGCGGTAAAAAATTGTATTACTAAAGTGGACAAAAAAAGACTGTGGAAAATATTTTCAAATTTACAAGATGACCGCCAGGGGGCGTAACCACCATCCTAAACCTTTAAAGTGACTTTTTACTGAAATCCACCTAGTAAATGTACCACAAAATTATACGCTTTTTAAAGCTCAGCTTTATTCGAGTAATTTTTGTGTGACGTATCTGTTAAAATAAAGTGGTGGGGGTCATTCAGTGATTTTTTAAATAAATGGTGAGGGGTGATTCCGTGATTTGTATAATAAACCGCAGTAACTCCTAAACGACTGAACTGATCTTAATAAACTTAGTTTCGTTGGAAAGATCATTTATTGCTCCATAAAATCCATCTTACCTGTAATATGTCTAATTTTTAGTGATGCCGCTAGAGCGCATTTTTTGATATATCAGAAAATTGCAAAATCTCTAAAAGATTAAATACAACAAATTAATTTTTTCATAAAAATGAAATGAATTCATCCCTTAATAGGTTAGTGAAAACCGCATCTCGATATCTAAAATATCGAAGAGAGAAAATTTAGTTACCATAAAATTTTAAAAAGTCGATATTACACCGGTATTTATTCTTATTTATTTGTCTTTTTTCAAGATTCAATGAAAAATCATTTAAGAATTTTTAAATAATAAAAGTTTTCATAATTTCAAAAATTAAATGTAATAATATAATATTTATTTTTGAAAGCTATTATTCCAAATTTGCGGAATTCTTTTTATTAATTTTATTTATGGCCCTAAAAAGGACCGATTGTGCAATAATGCCTACTTAAGTAGGCATTAAGTAGGCATCCAGTACCTACTTAATGCCTACTTAAATGCGCGAATTGTCTCCCATCGACCTTGATGCATTGTTGGAGCCGCTCATGCGTGGACATTATGCAGCTTCAACTTCTGCTCTTCACAGGCGACGAATGACCTCTCGAGTTCGTACTTTCATGTCGTCTCTCGTTGTTACAATATCTTTTAACTGACCCCATAGATAAAAGTCCAAACAGGTTAAGTTTGGGGATCAGGGTGGCCAAGGAAATAGACTTCCTCGTCCAATCCACATTTATTAAAAAATGTGCTGGTCAACCAGCTTGTTGTAAAGACATATCTTGCCGTAATTGCATCTTCTTACATCTTCTAATAAAATAGGCAATTGGTGTACCAGAAAATCAAGAAACACGGCACCATTTAGTGGTTCATCAAAGAAATAGGGACCTATAATAGTTCCGTCTAGGGTGCCACACCACACATTAATACTCCAACGACCTTGATGTTGGACCTCGTGCAGCCAGTGAGGATTGGTGTCAGACCAATAATGCATATTATGCAAATTAACGTTTCCATCACTTTTAAAAGTGGCCTCATCCGTCCAAAGAATTTAGGATAAAAATTTCTATTTTTCCTGATGATGTTTTGAATAGTAGTTCATGACATATCCAACGCGAGAGACATTGCTTTCGTACTAACGTGGGGATTCAATGACACGTATGCTAAGACATTAACAATATTGTCTTCCATTCTTCTAGCCGAGTCACTTCACAACTTTTGTCGAAAACATCCAGTATTACGCAAATTTTGCACTAAACTCGGAACAATTCTGGCATCGCGTAGACGCCGATCTGGATATCGAGCTGAGTATACTCTCTTAGCCAACGCAGCATTTTGAACACATTCAAAATATACCGCAATCATATCAACAGCTTCATCATTTGTAAAAGACATTATAGGTAGTTTTAAGAACTTACTTGTGCAGCAAACGTAAATTAAAGTGTCTGTCAAATTTTAATATTTGTTTACAAGTTGATTTTACGTATTTGCTTTTTCTCAATGGCCTACTCCTAATATTCTGCCTATTCTGCACTTGCATACTCTATGCATTGATTATTATGCCCCTACATGTTTTTTTTTAATTTTTGAAATTATGAAAACTTTTATTATTTAAAAAGTACAAAATTATGAAATTTTTATTGAATCTTGAAAAAAGACAAATAAATAAGAATAAATACAGGTGTAATATCGACTTTTTCAAATTTTATAATAAATAAATTTTCTTTCTTCGATATTTTAGGGTATGAATAAGATTTATTAGGGATTAATCATCTCATTTTTATGAAAAAAAAGGCATATTGTTGCATTTAATTTTTTAGAGAATTTAGCAATTTTCTGATATTATATCAAAAACGCGCTCTAGCGGCATCACTTAAAATTAGACATATTACAGGTAAGATGGGTTTGATGGACCAATAAATGCTCTTTCCAACGAGACTAAGTTTATGAAAATCCGTTCAGTCGTTTAGGAGTTACAGCTGTTTATTTAAAAAATCACTGAATCACCCGCCACCACTTTATTTTAATAGATATGTCTAGGGCTAGGATTTCTATCCATTTGCATGTTTTTTTTTGATATGCAAAGTGAAGTATAAACATGTTTTATGAGTATGTGCACCACATATGTGAATTTGAAAGTGTATATAAATGCATATTTTAATGATTTTTCTAAATGCATGTATATTTCGTAATATTTTAATGTTAGTGCATATTTTGTACGTTTTTGCTCGCGTTTTTGCATTTTACAGTTACTTTTGCATGTGATTTAAAAATGCCTATTTAAAAAATTCTTCTTTTAAAATTTATTTTGTTTATTTTTAACATGGAAATTACCAAGAGGATTTATTTTTACAGTCGGAAGTATTTACAGATTATTCATCCTCTGAGTATTAAGTATGCTATTGTCCTATTGTTAATAAATGGAGGATTATACCTTTTAGGTATACAGCTTTCATAAATATTTCTTGGAACACCCTACCTGCCTGTAACTGTTGTACTTGTTATTGTAATTTACATAGTTGAGTTCAGAACTTTGTGCCCTAAGGATGGGAAAAGAAAAGCGATCCGTTTCTGTAACTCTGCGAAGTTACGTTCGCGAATTCGAGGTTTTTACGACCGACGATAAAATATTATTTTGTACACTGTGTGGTAATAAAGCCAGTGCAAACAAGCGGTTTCAAGTAACACAACACCTTAACACATTAAAACACCAAAAGTGTGTGGGTTTAAAAACTAAAAAACAGTCTCTGTTGTCGGGATGTCTTAAGAATTTAAGTAGTGCTAGTAATAAATCTGCGGAATCTAATAAAAAACTGTGTAGTGCGTTAGTGGTTGCGGACATTCCATTAAGCAAGATTAACCACCCCGCATTTCGAAATTTTTTAGAAGAAATTTAAAAAAACCCTACGCCTGATGAATCTACTCTTAGAAAAAATTACTTAGCTAACTTGTACCATGATACCATCCAATTAATCAGAAGAGCTATAGGTGACAATTATATTTGGGTTTCGATTGATGAAGCTACAGACAGCGTTGGCAGGTACGTAGAAACTTAATTATTGTTTTGTTACATTAAATGACTGATGTACTAATACGAAGGTTTTACGAAATCAAGAATATTTCTTTGTCGAATTTCACCTCTACTCGTTTTTAAAATGTATTGTTCTTTAAGTAATGATTTAAGTTTGTTGTTGCAACTAAAGATTTATTCTAGTAAAAATTTATTTTCAGATACGTTATAATAGGCAGTTTAACTGGAGAGACGAATACCGGTTCATATCTTTTAACCATGGATGTTTTTGAAAATACAAATAATTCGGCAATTACAAAATTGTTTAATGGTTCCATGGCTCTTTTGGGACCCCAGGGTATTCAGTACGAGAAAGTGCTCCTTTTTGTTACTGATGCAGCACCTTACATGATCAAGGCTGGAGCAGGCCTTCAAGTCTTATACTCGAGGATGATTCATCTCACCTGCCTGGCACATGGATTACACAGAGTTGCGGAAAAAGTGCGGGAAGTACATCCAAAAGTGAATAATTTAATTTCAAACGTTAAGAGTCTTTCGTAAAGCTCCACATCGTATACAGGCATTTAAGGAAATAGCACACCAAATACCGCTGCCCCCAGAGCCTGTAATAACAAGATGGGGTACCTGGCTGTCTGCAGCAGAATATTATTCAAATTACTTTGATACAATTAAAGAGATTGTAAACATATTTAACAAAGATGATGCACTTTGTATACAAAATGCACAAGACGCAGTTAATGCGAAAGGAATTAAAGAACAACTGCTGTTTGTTTTTTCAAATTTTGTTTGTTTGTCAAAAATAATTACTTTATTAGAAAGACAAGGTTGTTCAATTTCAGTAAGTATTAATCTGGTAGATAATATTAGTACCTCTCTTGCTAAAGTTAAAGATACAAAGGGCATTGCAGTACATAAAAAATGAAGTATGTTTTAGAGAAAAATGTAGGTTTTGCCTTAATTAGAAAAATAGATGACGCAATAACTGGTCAAGCTACTATCGCAGATGAACTGAAAGAATATAGTATAGTCGAATTGAACAATTATAAATACGCTCCAGTTACATCTTGCGATGTTTAAAGGAGTTTTTCCAAGTATAAAAATATTTTTACAGACAATCGACAAAGTTTTACTTTTGGTAATTTAAAAATGTATATAATTGTAAATAGTAATTCATTTAATATATAGGCTAAATTTATTTTGTAAAGTTGTATTATCTTTTATAAATAAAATAAATTAATGTGATTATTTTTTGATTTCTTTTTCCAAACTGCAAAACGCATATTTTCTATAAAATATTGCTTTTAATGCATCTATCTCCAATTTTAAGAGCATATTTAAGTGCATATTTTAGCATTTTATAGTGTATAAGTGCATGCATATTTTGGCATTTTTAAGTGCATACAAATCCTAGCTCTAGATATGTCAAACAAAAATTACTCGAATAAAACAGTTTTAAAAAGCGTATAATTTTGTGGTACATTTACTAGGTGAATTTCAGTAAAAAATCACTTTAAAAGTTCAGGATGGCGGTTATACCCCCTGGCGGTCATCTTGAAAATTCGCAAATATTTTCCACGGTCTTTTTTTGACTTTAATATTAAAATTTTTTACCGCAACTCTTTACAACGAATAGTTTCCGAGAAACAGAACTTTACATGCTTATCTGGCCACCCGGTACATTTTTATTCGTTCTTATACGATTGGTAGTGGAGCCTTCTAACATAAAGAAATTAAAGAAATAAAAATATTTGATGTACAACAAAGTTCGTCAACCCACTATTTACGACGAAGTACATGAAGTGCTCGGATTCTTAAAAATTACATAATTTCAAAACGGGGTGGGTGTACGGTATTATGTTTTGTTTTTAGCTTCCGTTTTATGAAAAGTGCAAAGTTCTTTTTCAAAATTATAAACAAACCAACCTCACCAAAGTTACCCTTATTTTCAGCCCTTTCTTCCTCTAATCGTTTTATTAATATTTTGTATGTGCGATATGCTCAAGTACGTTCATTTATATGAAATTCCACCAAGGAGGTTAAATTCGTTCCACAACTTACTGAAAAAACGTCTATTGCTGAAATCTATTGCTAACTTGAGGTAGGTTTGAAATATGCTACATGTTTCGACAAAATTACTACCAAGCGCATAAATTTAATTAAACTAACACATAACGGATAAACTAATTAAATTTTTGAAGTGAAGTTAATAAGTATAAGTTAAATTTAAAAAAATTTATTTGAAAAATAAGGAAAAAATGACAGCTTCCAAGGGTAGTGGTTACACTGCTAGAGTATTAGTACATACAACCATTATCCTTAGTAGGTAACAGGAGTAGTGAGGGTAATAATTAAAGTATAAGAGTAATAGTTTAACCTTTAGTAGGTAACGGTGGTTTTTCCAAATTTTTCAACTGTACTTTTTAGTTTTTAAAAATTTAATAAGTTGTTCGGTTACGTGTAAATTTAATTCAATGTATGATGACAATTTTGTCGAACCTGTAGCACAATATTTCTGTACATTTCTATACTGTGTTTAATAATAACTACTTAAGAATTCCTTAAGAATTTCTACCCTCGCTTTTTGCTGAAGTGGTTCTTACGTGTACAGTGTTGCCATATCTTCTCAAACCATTATTAATTAATATTAAATTATTACAAAGAATTTTCCATTGATCTTTAAAACATTAATAACGTTGGATTTTAGCAGCTAGATGTTTTGATAAGATCCAGCGCTATTAATCTGTTAATAATGAGTCGCTAATTCTTTGTGACAATTAATAACAAACGATTGAGAAGAAGTGGCAACACTGTATACATAGGAACCACTTCCGCAAAAAGTCAGGCTAAACATGTGTCGATAATTTTATAAGAATACTTAAGTTATAGTAAATATAACTAACGAACTGTTAAAAAGTACTAATTAAAACCACAAAAGTTTGTCAACCTCAGAGTACTAGATGGTACTAGTGAACTTCAATCCAAACATTTTATTTAAAAAAATTGTGTTCTAAAAAGTTTAGGATTCTAATTCATATAGGTTATCTATGCCCCTTTATTACCGAGTTCCAAAAGTTACTACATCTATCTGCTAAGATTGAACGCTATTAATCTGTTAACAATCAGTTAGGAAATCTTCCTAATAATTAACAATAAACAATTGAGATGATGTGGCAACACTGTACATACACGTAGGAAACACCAGAAAAAAGCTAGAAATGCGTGGATAATTTCATACGAATACTTAAGAAGTTTTAAAACACAAAATCTTCCCCATATGTTTGAATCGAAAAAATTATGCTACAGGTTTTGACAAAATTGGCATCACCAGAGAGATGCATTGAATTAAACAAATATTTTTTTATAAACTAAAAAACTACAATTGAAACATGATGAAAAACCATCATTATCTTCTAACGTTTAAACTATTATTAGTTTAAGTATACCCTTAGTATACCTTAATTACCTACTAAGGGTAATGAGAAAACTAATACTCTACATTACCCTTAGTAAGGTCATTGTTTCCTCATTTTTCAATTTATTTCTTTAATTTTTAACTTATACTTACTAACTTCCCTTTACAAAAAAGTCCTTAATTAGTTTCTCTGTTATGTTTAATCCAATTTATCTGCTTAATGATAAGAATTTTCTCGAAACGTAGCATAATCCAGAAAGTTTTGTTTTATTGCTTCTCATTTATACACCTTTTTTTATATTAATTTTTGTAAAATTCTGATTAAAATAGTAATTAAAACCATAAAAGTTTGTCAACCTCATAAATATTTTCCTAACTACTAATTTTTATTTTAAGAAATTCTGTTCTAAAAAGTTTAGGTAATAGTGAAATTCATACCTGCCCTTTTATTAATGAGCTAAAGACTCAAATTAAACCTTATGATATGTTTACTTAATTTAAATTAAATATTAAAACAACATTTTTAGAAGGTTAATTCCATCGCGCTAGTAAAAAAAACCTGTTAACTGCAAAATTAAAAAATATTTCCTATATTTTGTGAACAGCCTTTATAGTGGAATCTGTTAATTTAGTTGTTTGCGTGACTACAAAAATATTAGCGATTGTCTAGTGTAAAGTGAAAACTTTTTTTTAATTTTTAATAGGTGTGAATATGAAGTAAACAGCAAGAATGGGCAGTTGGGTAAATGTTAAGCGTTACCTATTTTAAACGTTAAAATCCTTAAATAGAACTACTAATAATAAATATTGTACACTTTAGAACTGCAAATTTAATTAATGTACTTGTACATAATAATATCGACACATTCTATAAGAACAGGCTATATGGAGAAATGAGATTACGTTATTTAGTTGCATGAAGCAGATGCGGGCCGAACAAGGCCGGGAGAGCCAGCGAACGATGACCGGTTACGGTTAGTTTAATGGCGACAAAATAATAAATATGGTTAGTATATAACATATTTTCATTGGGAATGCATTTAAAGTGGTTGTAGTTCAAACAAAGATGGTGGTAGGGACGATAGTGTATACCTACCTTTAGTGGTCGGAATAATACGAATCGTCAACAAAATACATTAGTTAAGAAACCAATTAAATAAGTAACCAGAATTAAACATGAAAGTTTAAACAAATCTAATACAAATTCAAGGTTTATTCTCAGTCAAGCTAATGTAACAATGACGCATGTCCGTTGAACGCGTCAACTCAACTACGCGTCCGATTTACACAAAATGTACTTACTTGTAAATTTCATTTGTTCGGCAACATCCTCCCAAATCACTTCTCTTGCTGATGTATCAATCCTATCCCACAATGCCTTATCCCATAATGCCCTACGCATCTTAATGTTCTGTATCAATTGATAATTGTTCATATTCAAGTATAAATCCGAATAGCGAGGCGACATATGCGTGCCGTTGCAAGGAAAGGACTGCGGTGCGGTGAGACGAGTACAACGAGCGATGTCGATCGGCGAAGCGAAGCTATCCCCGTAACATACGTATTACATTCTCGCACATAGTTATCTACTTTTTTTTATCTACGTGCACGTTTTTTCAACGTTTATATCAGTGTGTGTGTATACGTCAACAGATTATAGGTACCGCGATAAATTTATTACATTTGATTATGTCGCTATAAAGGAAAGTCTTATCATATAATTATTATGTAATACGATTCTTTTAGTTTCTATAAATAGAAGAAATAATCGCTTTAAAAAGCCAACGCCCGGTGCGCCGGTGTCGTCGCGGCGTTAGAATAGTAAAGACGCGGCCATTGCATTGAACGCAACTTTCACTAGTTACACACAGGATGTGTACAAGTTGGTGTACACACGCTTTAACCACAAGAATAAACGACAATCAGAGAAGACATAGACATCAGACACAAGTTTAGTTTATAATCCTTGCGTCAGACAATGGTCAGTTTCAGACCGCTCAAGTTTGGAAGAATGCATGGGTCAGTGGCGTACGGGCCACTATAAATAGTTTTGCCAGTGTCGGAGTGTATTATTGTGAACAGTGAAAATAAGAAGTGAAAAATCATATAATATTTTGAAAGTAAAGATTTTTTATGTTTGATTTATTTATTCTAAAATTGGATTAGTGCGTATACGCTCTAATCAATTGTGTCAATTTGAGTAACATCGCTGCACGAAAGAAAGTTTAATGGTTATCTCGTATTGAAAATAGCTTTTTATCTTGAAATTTTTTTGTTATATGTTATCTAATTTCCTTAAATGAATAAGCTACACCTATACATTAAGTTTATCGTACACTTTAGCTTTTTTAAGTATGGTAACCGGAATTTACCTTTATCTGAGTACATCTGGTAAAAACTAAAGGACTAACTTTCCCCTTCGCTGTTTTACAATTTATATCTCAACATGGAGCAAGTAAACATAACCTTATAAATTGATTTATCACTTGTTAAGGGATGCCCGGTACTATAATTAAAATATTTCAATTATGAGAATAACAAAGATATCACAGGAAACAAAAATTAATTTTAATCCTTTTAATATGATCAGTCATGGAAAATTTTAAAACTCTTGAGGGGCTATATAGAACTCTAATCGGAACTCAAAAATTCCATTAAAATATTTCGCTTATGCATAATAGTCATCACTTGAAATACGGAAATTCCTCTTAATTTTTTAAATATGAGCTTTCATACAAGGTCATAATTTTTCAAATATAAGGTTTGATGCGAAATCTCATCATGGAAACTCTTAGAACTCTTGAGGGATTATCGGAAACTAATCAGAACTCCAAAATTCCATTCAAATATTTTCACAAATACTTCGCTTACGCATGATCACTAGATATAAAAAACTCCTTTTAATTTTGAAATATAAGCTTTCATGAAAAATTTCATTGTGCAAAATTTTAAAACGTTTGAGGGGCTATCTCCAAAATTCCATGAAAATATTTTCCCAAATAATTCGCTTGAAATACAAAAATTCTTGATCTTTAAGTATATGCTTTCATGCCAAATATTATAAAAACTTTTAGAACTCTTGATGGCTATTTGAAACTAATCAAAACTAAAGATATAACTAAGATATTTTTCAAATATTTGTCATGCATGTAGTAATTACTCAAAATATAAAAATCACCTTAACATTTTTTTCATATAAATTTTTAGAACTCTTGGGGGGTTATCGGTAATTCTAACCAGAACCCCAGAATTCTATTAAAATATTTTCAAAAATATTCTACTTATACAAATAGTAAAGATATCATTCGAAATATAAACATTTTCTTTAATTTGATAAATATAAGGTTTTGTGCGAAATCTCATTACGCAAACTTTTAGAACTTTTGAAAGGCTATCGACAATTCTATCTAAAACTCCATACTTTCATTAAAATAATTTCCCAAGTATCACTCTTACGCATAATCACTTAAAGTATAAAAATTTATGCAAACTTTTAGAGATCTCTAGGTGATGTCGGGAACTCTAATGAGAACTCGAAAATCCCATTAATATATTTTCCCAAATATTTCCATTGCACTTGAACTATAAAAAATCCTCTTAGTGTGCTATTAGAAACTCTAATCAGAACTCCAGAATTCGATTAAAATATTTTCCTCGTGCAAATAGTATTAAATAAATCATGCAAAATATAAAAATTTTAAACGTAAGCTTTCACGCAAGATCTCATTATTTAAGCTGTTAAAACTTTGAGCGCTTATCGAGAACTCTAATCCGAGCTCCAAAATTCTATTAAAATATTTTCCTAAATATTTCGTTTATGAAAATAGTAATCTTTCGAAATATATGAAAGCTTATATACAGAGTAGCCCACCTATTCTCGCTTGGAGAATAACTGTTAAGCCTAATAAAGGAAATAAAACCATTTCATGGAGAGTGTATATAGTCAACAACAGGGCGTATCGTAATTCTGTAGCAAAAAAAGAAGGCAATTTTTTTAATGACGCCCCCTGTATAATAATGCATTTTTAGAATCTACTTGACGTTTGCTTTACAGTAATGTATACTTTTTGACTTTTTAATGCAATTTTGCCAAGTTACTGACGATTTAAATAATTTTTCGGAAAAATAGTAGACAGAGAAAGAAAATCCTCAAACTTACACTTATAAACCCAGACTCAAAATGTATGTGTTCCATTTGAAAAAAAAACGGATTTTAGTTATTTTAAGATGATGAAATGTGGTCATTAATTTAAAACACCTTGTGTATTATATGCATGCACAAGTAATGTGAGATTTTTTGTACCGTGTGGCCAGATAAGAATGCAAAGTGTTGTTTCTTGGAAACTATTCGTCGTAGAGAGTTGCGAAAAAAAATTTTTACTTAAGTAGCCAAAAAAAGACCGTGGAAAATATTTTCAAATTTGCAAGATGCCCGCCAGGGGGCGTAGCCGCCATCCTGAACTTTTAAAGTGAATTTGTACTTAAATCCACCTAGTAAATGTACCAAAAAATTATATGCTTTTTAAAGCACAGCTTTTTTCGAGTAATTTTTGTTTGACATATCTATTAAAATAAAGTGGTGGGGGGGGGGGATTCAGTGATTTTTTAAACAAACAGCTGTAACTCGCCTAAACGATTGAACTGATTTTAATAAACTTAGTCTCGTTGGAAAGAGCATTTATTGCTCCATAAATTTCATCTTATCTATAATACGTCTAATTTTTAGTAATGCCGCTAGAGCGCGTTTTTTTGATATATCAAAAAATTGCAAAATTCTCTAAAAAATTAAATGCAACAATGTGACTTTCTTTTCATAAAAATGAGATGAAATCACCCCTGAATAGGTTAGTGAAAACCGCATCTCGGTATCTTATTCCTACCTTAAAATATCGAAGAAAAAACAAATACCTAAAATCAAATTATAAACAAATATTAAAATTTGACAGACAGTGTAATGTATGTTTGTTGCACAAGTAAGTGCTTAAAACTACCTATAACGTCTTTTGAAAATGATGTGAGCTGTTGATATGATTGCGGTATATTTTGAATGTCTTCAAAATGCGGCAATGGCTAAGAGAGTATACTCAGCTCGATATCCCGATCGGCCTCTACGCAATGCGAGTGCAAAATTTGTGCAATACTGGAGACCCCTTCTATCAAAGTTGCGAAGAGACTCGGATAGAAGAATGGAAGACAATATTGTTATTGTCTTAGCATACATCTCATTGAATCCCCAAGTTAGTACGAGAGCAATGTCTCTTGCGTTGTATATGTCACGAACTACTATTCAAAACATTTTAAACGATCATAGGTAAGTTCTTATGTCACTGAAAATACTACTTTACATGTTTCACAATGTGTAAATTCAAATTTATAGAATGCACCCGTATCATATGGTTTTACAACAAGCCTTACAAGACGAAGACTTTGACCGACGGATAGATTATTGTCATTGGATGTTGGGCATGATCAGGGAAAATAGAGGATTTTTATCCGAAATTCTTTGGACGGATGAGGCCACTTTTAAAAGTAATGGAAAATTTAATTTGCATAATATGAATTATTGGTCTGACACCATTCCTCATTGGTTACACGAGGTCCAACATCAAGGTCGTTGGAGTGTTAATGTGTGGTGTGGCATCCTGGACGGAACTATTATAGGTCCCTATTTGAATGAATCACTAAATGGTATCGTGTTTCTTGATTTTCTGGTGAACCAATTGCCTATTTTATTAGAAGATGTGCCCTTGCAATTACGGCAAAATATGTTTTTACAACTAGATGGTTGCTCAGCACATTTTTCAATAGATGTGCGAGAACACTTAAATTTAATATATCACCAGAGGTGGATTGGACGAGGAAGTCAATTTCTTTGGCCACCCCGATCCCCACACTTAACCTGTTTCGACTTTTACCTATGGGGTCGGTTAAAAGATATTGTTTACGAAACTCCACCAACAGCGAGAGACGACATGAAAGTACGAATTCGAGAGGCTATTCGTAGCCTGTCAAGAGCAGAAGTTGAAACTGCTGTAATGTCCACGCATGAGCGGCTCCAACAATGCATAGGGGTCGATGGGAGACAATTTGAGCATTTAAGTAGGCATTAAGTCGGTACTTGATGCCTACTTAATACCTACTTAAGTAGGCATTATTACACAATCGGTCCTGTTTAGCGTCATAAATAAAATTAATAAAAAGGATTCCGAAAATTTGGAATACCTTTCAAAAATAAATATTATCATATTACATTTAATTTTTGAAATTATGAAAACTTTTATTATTTAAAAATTATAAAATGATGAAATTTTTCATTGAATCTTGAAAAAAGACAAATAAATAGGAATAAATACCGGTGTAATATCGACTTTTCCAAATTTTAAATTAACTAAATTTTCTTTCTTCGATATTTTAGCGTATGAATAAGATATCGAGATGCGGTTTTCACTAACCTATTTAGGGATGATTTCATCTCATTTTTATGAAAAAAAAAGCCATATTGTTGTATTTAATTTTTTAGAGAATTTTGCAATTTTCTGATACTATATCAAAAAACGTGTTCTATCACTAAAAATTAGACATATTACAGGTAAGATAGATTTGATGGAGCAATAAATGCTCTTTCCAACGAGACTAAGTTTATTAAAATCAGTTGTCCTTTAGGAGTTACAGCTGTTTATTAAAAAAATCACGGAATCACCCCTCACCATATATTTTAATAGATACGTCAAACAAAAATTACTCGAATAAAGCTGAGTTTTAAAAAGCATATAATTTTTTGGTACATTTATTAGGTGGATTTCAGTAAAAAATCGCTTTAAAGGTTTAGGATGGCGGTTACGCCCCCTGACGGTCATCTTGCAAACTTGAAAATATTTTCCACGGTCTTTTATTAGCCACTTTAGTATAAAATTTTTTACCGCAACTCTTTACGACGAATAGTTCCCGAGAAACAGCACTTATTCTTATCTGGCCACCCGGTACACACCTTAGTTATATACAGGTTAGAAATTTTGAGTCTAAGTTTGAGGATTTTCTTTCTCTCTCTACGATTTTTCCGAAAAATTATTTAAATCGTCAGATACTTGGCAACATTACATTAAAATCCAAAAACTGTACATTACTGTAAAGCAAACGCCAAGTAGATTCTAAAAATGCAATATTATACAGAGGGTGTAATTTGAAAAATGACGCCCTGTATATTTGAAAATAATTTGAAAACTTAGCCCTTGTTGACTATATACAATCACCATGAAATCTTTTTATTTTCTTTATTAATCCAGCAGTTATTCTCCAAAGCGAGAATCCGTGGACCACCCAATTAAAGGAAAATTTTATATTTCAAATAGTTTCTTTACTATTCGCTTAAGGGAAATATTTTAATAAAATGTTGGAGTTCTGATTCAAATTCCGGATATCCCCTCAAGAGTTCTAAACGTTTCCATAGTAATATTTTGTATAAAAGCTTATGTTAAAAAAATTTAAAGGAATTGATATATGTCGAATAATTACTATTTTCTTATGCGAAATTTTTGGGAAACTATTTATAGAATCTTAGAGTTCCCGATAACCGCTCAAAGGTTCTAAAAGCTGGGATCTTGCGTGAAAGCTTACATTTAAAAAGATAAGGAAAATTTTTGTATTTTTGCATTAAATGGAATTTCTATATTTCTGTATAGAAAAAGAATATGAAAATGTACACTTTACCATTATTACACATAATTAAAATACTTAGCTTTTGGATTTTTAAATGGCGAATTTCTATATTTATATTTTACATGAATGTATATGTCTCGATAGCAATCACAGTTCTCTTCCTCAGTAGTGGTAATATCTTTATAAATTGTTTAAGATTTTGGAAAAAATTTCTGAAATATAGAAAAGATGAAAACGCAAACGTAAGCCTGATATTAATACAATAGTTCGATAAACGTATAAAGCCAAGTGTAGAATCTAAGTTTAGTAAATAATAAGAATCTATAGTTACTCTGTGTAGTTTAACGAATTATGAGATTTTATTAATCAACTCGAATGCCCCCCCCCCCCGTAATTGCGATTACCCTCTTGCATTCTTATTCGCATTCCACTGTTGAAGTATACTCCGGCCATAATGAAAGATGTTTTTGTTTAGTGCTCGCATATCACCGCGTTGCCGATTAGTTAATCTTTGGTTATGGCTAACCGGCTTTGCTACAAATGTTTTACATTTTCTTGAAGAACTGGTAGTCCAATGCGGGTCTAGGACAAGTCAGCGCGCCGACTCATCGCGGCCATCTCATCGCGCGTAAAGAATGGATTTATGATGTCGCAGTATTAACTCTTTAAATTTTGTATTTTGCATCAAGGTATAAACACAATATCAAAATGTGACAGAAATACAATATTGTAGAATAAATTTATTTATTAAAATCAAAAGTTATTACTAGTGGAACAACAAAACATAGAAAAAGATCCATCAATCCGTCAAATTTCTCATAGGCAGTTAGAAAGCATCACGATTACATTCAATATGTCATTAACGATTGATTAAAATGTAAGTGGATGTTAATGTGGGTTAAGTATTTTTCACAGTTTATTAACTATCATTATTGATTTAAACCTCATTATTAATTGATTAGGATTCAAGGAAATGTTAATGTCAGTAAGTATATCTTGTAAATTAATATTAACTATCATTATAGATTCAACTTAGGATTAAAGTTCCAAGGTTACTATACTTATCTATGTCTATAGTATATTCAAAATTAAAATTTAGGTAAATTGATGATCGGTATTTATACAAGCAAGTAAAAGAAGATAACAATTTCGTGAATTTATCGAAAATAAAATCGGCAATGAGTTGGCCGGCGATGAGATTGCTCGGGGATCAGATGGCTGGGCGATGAGATGACCACGATGAGTCCAGAGTGTATAGTGGAGTAACAGCATAAGTATTGTGTAAATGAGATTCGCAGTGTGGCATTCACCTTTTTTCTTAATTGAGCCAGGAGTAATGCAGTTCTAACGTTGCTAATGACATGGTATTACACGAAACAATCTTAACTCACACTGAATGTAGCATCCGTATGCCCTTTCCTAGGCATCACAGAACCCATGCAGTTTTATTGATGCTTATTCATGATCATTGCGTGCAATTTTTACTCTTCCCAGATCTTTGAGTTGCTTGCAATACATTTTCTATTCCATGAATAAATCTATGGGCCGTGTTCCGTTTCAGTATAATTTCAATTGCCATAACCTTTGCACAATAAGTTAGCTATTACGAAGGTTGGTCCGATTATACCTGGGGGATCAAATAATTGCAATTCCCTTTCCTTGGAGTTAATCGAGTTCCATATGACCACGTCATTGCTGTTCCATTTCCACAGTTGGAACTTCAACCCCAAAACGCCAACTTCCTACTGTTTTTATTCTAATATGAAACAAATATTGAATTAAAGAGTTTATATTATTATTAAATTATACAAGATTAACACAGAACTTTTTTTCATAAGTACTTACCATTACCATTACTTTTACAATGAGTTACTATTTAAATACTCTCCAAAATGCCTTTGATCTTGCTTTATGACAATCTTGTTATTCTTATATGCTAGTATTTACGTATACGTATACTCCATGGCAATAGGCGCTGTCGATTTACCCTACAGTGGATCTAATTTTACTACATCAGTAACAAATGGTCCGTTACTTGTAGACCTGAACTGATTTTGAAGTGAGTGAAGTGATCTACCTCTTTATCTAGACAAATTCAAATCAGTGCTGTATAAATTGCGTCATAACCGAGGGATTGTCCCTTTGATACAACCTTTATAAACCCAGATGGCAAAGTTCTCGTACATGACAAGTCATTCTTCTTGAAAAAGGACATGGAAATAAGTTTCTGAAACGCAGAAAGAAATATTTTTACGCCATAAACACGAGAAAATGTGTATATATACAGGGTGCCTACAAACTCTTTTCACAAAAGAAAACTGCAGATTCTAGAGCTGATTTTATGTCGATTTAACGTGAATTACCTTAATACAAAAATACTTCCTAAGAGAGCTGGAGCTATTGGAAGATGGAAAGATCATATTCACGCCATACGATTGGGCATATTCCACTGAATACAGAACGCTATCATTTAAAGGGAAACCATTTTGAAGATATTTGAGTTAAACCGATGTTAGGGCGCCATCTTCCAAGAGCTTCAGCTCTCTTAGGAAGTATTTTTGTACTAAGGTAATTTACAGGACCGGATTTAGAACTGTGGGGGCCTGTGGGCAGATCCACTGTGGAGGCCCCCTGTGGACCGGCACAATATATGCGTTTTTGTTTCAAAAATAACATTATATTCCTCTTGTAACACAATAAAGCTTTATTTATCTATGTACGAAATAATTGCTAGCTGTAATATATAATACATATTCTTTTTTAGAAAAAAAAACAGTTGTAGAGAGAAAGCAAATTTATTGTAAATTACTTAAACGACATTTTTCTACACTTTCGTCGTGTAAAATCGTAAATCACTTCGGCTGTGTGTTGATTTCTCGCAATCTATCTGATTCTAGACTCATGATGGTAAGATCATGCAGCCTTTCCTGAACCATGGTGGTGCGAAGTCTGTTTTTCAGAAGTTTTAACTTTGAAAACGACCTTTCACTACTATAATTCGTAATCATAAGTACAAGATACATACGGAGAGCTATTTTTACATTTGGAAAAGCATCTTTCACGTCTTTCTCGATAAATACCTTGTACATAAAATGTTCTACACTAAGTTCTTTCTTCAAATCGTTCGTTATATATTCGTCTCTAAAATTTTTAAAGAAATCAATAAATTGTATCAGCTCAATACCTAAGCTACCATCTAGGCCATCCGCATATGTACTCGCAAGACCATTTGCATGAGCTCCAATTTCTTGAGGACTCAAACTGTCTAGTCGTCGCAGAAATCCAAACCGAGTGGATACTGACTCATAGGCCGAGAGTATTTGGTTTAAAGGAGACAGAAACTGATCAATAACTGGAATGAAATTTTCTGTTTTAAATTTATTTGGAGGTGTTAATTCCACTTCTGGTGCTTGACCATAATCCAGAGGAATTAAGCGAACGTTTCGTTGGTAACGTCGATGAACGACATAATCTGTTGTTCCAGCTTTTTCCGCGCCAAGCGATTCATATGTGGAAAAATTATCACGTCTCCCTAAGACAAATTCTTTTAATGAACTTATTGCTGCAGTCCCGGAATTTAAATCCAGTTTTGCACTTTGAAGTAGTTGTCTGGTTGCATTGGTTCTATCTAAAATTTAATTCCAAAATACTGCACAAAAACCTGTTTCAATCACACACATACCCATTAGCATCACAACGCGCTTTGGGTAGTTGATCTAGATCTTCCGAAATTTTTATTAAAGTGTCTTTAATTTGATCGTAACCTGCAACAAGCGCTTTGCAGGCATCAGACCTACATGACCAACGAGTCGTTGTCACTCTTTTAGGTGGAAGGATTCGACCACGACCAGGCGTTTGATCAGCGAACGAATTTAGACATTCTGTTAATAACGCATATCGTTGGGTAGAAATTGTAAAATAGACATACATCTCCCCTAAAAAATAAAAAAAAAGCAACTGCAGCGCTTTTGGCAACTAAGTTTAGCGGGTGAGTCGCACATGGAATCCATGACACCAATGAATTTTCTGCGCGAATCTTAGCCTGCACTCCATTTTATCTTCCGTTCATCACTGACATTATCATAGGACTGTCCTCTACAGTACTTTATATCGATATTATGGCTTTTTAGAAATTCCATTAAGGAACTAAATATATCTTGCGCTTTGTGACCCTGATTTGGGATAAATCTTAAGAACCGTTAAATAGGGGTATTATGTTCAATGTACCTAAATATTAAAGTTAACTGATCTATGTGACTTTCGTTTGGTGTTGAATCTAATGAAATTGAAAAATATTTAAAATTATTTCCCCGAGTACCCGTTTTTCCATCAGATGAATGATTTCTTCACATACAGTTGACGAAAGATAATTTGCATGACCACTTCCACGATTTGCATAATTACTAATATGTTGTTTCAAGAAATCGTCATGTTCAGCTATCAACTCAAGCAATCCAACATAATTGCCATTATATGGCGAACCGAGTAACTCATTCACCACGCAAGGCCAAACCACGTTCACAAGCAAATTTAATAACACTGATGACCCTTTTGAGTAAAGTTTGCCAATAGTTTATTGTTTCTAGTGCTTGTTTTTCTAATTCGCTATCTATGCGCCCTAGCTCTTTGGAACGATTAGCTATTGTCACAACAGCATTTAAATGTGCCTTAGATGTTTCGTGACTCATTAATCTGTTACTTGCATACTTCCAATCAAAAAATCCCTTATAACTAAATTGCGTACGATCTGGAGACATTAACTTACATACAAAACAGTAGACTCGTCCATTTGATGCTGAAAAACATATCCAAGATCGATGAATTATTTAGCCATTTCGAGTTTTGCGTTTAAACATACTTGTTTGGCATTGTCGTATTCTTTGTGGTCATTGTATTGGCAAGATTTCTGTTTTAATAGTTCTTCATCACAATTTTGTAGATCCTTGGTTCCTTTCTTCGCCCAATAGTCAACAAAACTTCCTATATTTTCGGGCCACAATCCTACGTCACAAGCATATTAATTTTTTTGTATTCGAATTCACCGTCAAGCTTTCTTGCTTCTTCTTGTTGTTGTTTTGACTCCTGTGTTTCATCTAAGGTGACATTTTGAGTTTACGTATCTGCAAGATAGTCGCCTGGTGAAGGTGAAGAGGAACTAGAAGTCGGCTGAAGGACGAAAGACTCAGTCATGCGACGCATATTTGCTATGATTTCTTCTCTTTTGTTTTCCTTGACTTGAGCAATTTTTCGTTTTTCTGCACCGCTTTTATAAACACGTTCCATCTTATGACGATCTGCCTGACTTGCTACCATAGGAAGAGATATATACGTATATAAATAGTGTCACTTGCTCATTGTTGAAGAATACAAAATCATTTCATTAACAAACTAGTTACATATTATCTACATGTACATTGTACAATGCTTAACTTAATAACTTACCTCTTATTTCTCTTGAAATAAACGCGATAAAGTGAGATAGAGTAAATAGTAAAACACAGTATTTTAAAAATTACGCAATTTTACACAAAAGTTAATGTATCTAGTCTTAGTTCCAAGTGACATTAAGTACACACACACTTAGAAATAAAAAATAAATCCGTTTATCGTCTTCCTATTTCGTTTCGAAGGCGCATCAACTGAAAGTTTAAAACTAAAACGCACTCACTTCAAACACACGCATCTGCTAAATCTCCTTTCAGTTCCAGTTTTCACATTTCACACCAACACCAGCACACCACCAGGCACCAACATACTATACAGAAACAATTAACAATTTAAAATTTACCGTTTCATTTTTATTATTATGAAGTATAATTTCTTTCTAACACTATAAATTCTGTAATACCCATATTACTTTCAATGTAAGAAATCACTGACTGAATAAAGATAAATTTGAAAGCCTTTCGTGTTACCTGGCTTTTATTTCCTTCTTAGAATTAGTTAACGTTAACACCTAATCTTTACCAGGAACTTAACCGACTTAACGTCAAAACAGCAGATAAAATAATTATCTTAACATTTGTAATATGATATTCTTATTGGAAACAATAAACATTTTATAAATGGAATGCTGTCATATTAGTAATTTTTTTAGCTAGTGAAGCATAAACTACAAAAATAAACTCAGTTTAGGTAAAGGGAATAAGGGATTTATTTCATTAGCCATTGGTTGCGTATTACACTAAAAAAAGGTTTTCATTATAAAATTTTAATGCTAAAATTTTATCGTCTTTTATTGCACAAAAAACATTAAAACTCCAACTATCTTGGAAATAACGTCCTCTACTAACATGTTGATTTTCATTCAACCAAAAATGGGAATTATGTCGATTAAATAATCCATTTTTGCTAAACCTTGCTCTATCGCACCATATAACTTTTTTTATGAAGTTTTCATCCTCTTGGCTCTTCATTAAAAACCATTCACAGAATTTTACCCTTCGAGGAAGATCACCTAATTGTAAGTGTTGCGCCAAATGATATAAAAACAGTTTCCATTTGTGCTTTTTTAAAACGCGAAGAATTGTTCTCGTCGACAAAGTAAGACCTCTCTCACAATCTCTAATGGAGGCATTTGGAGAGGCCGTAAAATAACCCAAAACATTAATTTCGTTTATGCCACTGTCCACTAGTGGTTTATTTTTATTAATTTTTATCTTAAATTGACAAAACTGACGACAGACTTTAAGCAATCTTCTTACAATATTACCAGTTGCATTTGGTCGATATGGATACCTTTCTGCAAAAACACGGCAAGTCCGTTCAACAATTCTATTACACTTGCCGTAAATAATAATAAGATTTAAAAAATCATCATTAGTAAATCCTTTGCCATTATTTACTATGAAATACAAACTGGTAAAGAAAACTGTCAAAACAACATAAACAATTAACGTTTTAATTATCAAATCTCTGACGCCATGGCCTACCCTTTACTAATGTTGAAATAACTAGGTGTTGTTATGTTTTAACTAAGATAATGAAATATCTCAAAAGTGGTTGGATTTAGGTATAGGGAATACTGATACCAAACGAATTGGCTTAAAAAAATACAGCGGAAAATGTAATAAAATACAGAGTGTTCTATTTAAAGTAAGCAACTTATAAATGATTTAAATTGTGCATGTTGCCGGCTAAGTTTAAAACACCCTGTATGAAATATCAATGAGATGGATATGTGGAGTTAACGGACAAGCGCTTGTTGTTTATTGGTTACAATTTCACGTCACTAGCTTCGATATTAATGAAGATATCTTTATTCAATGTGGACTAGGATTTTTTCAAAACTTTGAAAAAAATCGAAATATCTCGAAAATACTTCATTTTTAGTACTTCCGGTATAACCGGAAGTACCACATTCAGGAAAATATTATCTTTGAACTCAGCGGAATCCAAAAGCTACAGCTTCGTAATTTCAGATTTTTAACATAACTGTATCCGCCATTAATTTTAATCAAGACTCTGCGGACCACACCCTGTATATATATATATATATATATATATATATATATATATATATATATATATATGTGTGTGTGTGTGTGCATTGTTGTGTGTGCCTGAGTGGTAGTATGTTGTGTGTGTATGTCTGTGGTTGTTTGTGTGATGTGTGTGTGTGTGTGTGTGTGTGTGTGTGTGTGTGTGTGTGTGTGTGTGTGTGTGTATGTGTTATATATATATATATATATATATATATATATATATATATATATATATATATATATATATATATATATATATATGTGTTGGTTGTTGTGTATAGTATGTGTGTGTGTGTGTATGTGTGTATGCATGTTGGTAGTGTGTGTGTGGTGTGCGTGTGGTGTGTGTGGTGTGTGCGTGTATGCTATGTGGTGTGTGCGTGTGTGTGTGCACGTGTATGCGTGTTGCTGTGTGCCTAGTATATGTGGGTGTGTTACCATGTTTGTGGTTGTTTGTGTGATTGTGTGTGTGTGTGTTTGTTGTGTTGTGTGTGTATAATTGTGTGTGTATGTTTGTGTGGTGTGTATGCGTGTGTACGTGTGTGTGTGTGTGTGTGTCGTTGTGTGTTGTGTGTGTGTGTGTTATGCGTTGTGCGTGTGTGCGTGTGCGTTGTCGTGGCGTGTGTGCGAATGTTGTGTGTGTGTGTGCGTGCGTTTGCTGTGTGCGATTTGCGTGGTGCCTGGTGATTGGTGCACGTTTGTGGTTGTTTGTGATTGTGTGTGTGTGTGTGTTTATGTGTGTGTGGTTGTGTGTGTATGTGTGTGTGGGTGTGGTGTGTGTGTGTGCTGTGTGTGCGCGTGGTGTGTAATGTGTGTGTGTGGTGCGTGTTGCTGGTGCGTGTATGCGTGTGCTTGCTGTGCCTGGAGGGTATTTGCGTTTGGTTGTTTGTGGTTGTGTGTGGTGTGTGTGTGTGTGTGTGTGTGTGTGTGTGTGTGGTTGTGTCTGTTTTGTGTGTTGTGTCTGGTAATCATTTTTTGAACGAGGGTAACGATATATCGGGCGATTAAAGATATTTCAAAGGTAAGCAACCAGTTTTAATATTCGTTTAGAAAAACAATATTCTGATTACTGTGTCGTGTAATTAACTTTAAATAATTTTTTGCGTGTTGAGATAAATTTAAAATGAAAATGAAATTTAATTATTAGAATACAACCCCAATGTATCGGTAAAGGATCACAATCTATAGATAGGAATTAAAAGAAATACAATTATGCAATCTCATTTGATAAAATAAAAATGGGTCCTAATACACATTAATAAACACAGTTTATGTAAAAATCTTTTTCAATCAGAACACGTCCAATTGCCTAACCTGCAGGGGTTGTACTGCTCTTAATATTACCAAAAGGACCTCAATTAGGATTGAAAAAAGCCCCCAAAAAGAAGCCGTCACCCAGTCCCAGCCCCCAAATCCATGAACAACGCCTGGACCAACCTCAAGTCCAAGACCAACACCAAGCCCAAGACCAACCCCAAGACCAAATTCTAAATGCACCCCTCACGCGAGCAAGTACAAAAAAAGGCATGGCTGTCAAGAAGGTTTTTAGTACAACAAAAAGGGTTGAAAATTCCATCAAGGGCTGAAAAGGGCCTCCGAATAGAAACCATAAAATAAGGCCGACATAAAAAGTTGTTGTCAAAAAGACCATAATTAGGGATGAAAACTCCATCAAGGGGTTGAAACAGGCCTCCGAAAAGAAACCATAAAAATAAGGGTGAAAAGGGTGTCCCACGTGGCCGGCCTTGTTACATCAAAATCCAAGATGGCGGAAGGTGTCGGGGTTCTACTGACGGAACACGAACTTCGTTTAGGTGGACGTCAGTTACGTTAGTGGCGAACAAGGGGGTGGATGTGCTGGCCCTGAAAAGACACGGGGGCTGAAAATCGTGTAGTGTTGCCGAAAGTTGCGTACAGGAATTATTTGAGAACAGAATCCAATTGTCTAATAAAGTTTTGCGCAACGGAAATAACAGTGACGATTTCGTGTAGCAACTAGCACCCTATGGTTCTTGTTCTATTCCAGAAAATCCAGTACTTAATAATTCAGTGTTCAATAACACCGCAGTTATATACAGCTGGAACTAAACTTGAAAAAATTAAAATACCATTTATCTGTAATAGTTATGGTGCTAATTGTTTTATACATTTTAAGTTAGATAATAAATAATTTGAGTTCGTAAATGTTCATTATGAGAAAAGTATTTTATTATTTTGCCATGGGCGGTAAGTTGCACTTACTGCTCTGAGAGCAAAGCTTGGAATTGAAAGAAAACGACCGATCATGAACTCAAAATGAAACCATGAAATGGGAAAGTTATAGATAAACAATCAAGTAAATGAAGTACCTACCATGGGTACAATGGACTGTTCTTTTGTGACCCAACATAGCTGTTCTTACAGTTATATTAAAGAACTAAATTCAGAACAATTTTACAGTATAACACATTACATGGTTAGAAGGATATTACTTCCAATGGAATCAAATAGAAGGTGTACTGACTACCAATAAGGTTGCATCCATTATTATTCATTCGATTCAATCGCTTCTGGAAATTTACCTGGAAATTTACCTAACTTCTCTTTCTTCTTCTAAAATCCTTTTACCCTTAAGTGTGTAGGATTATTTTTCCCATGTTTCATGTATCCAATTTTTTCATCCCTTCCGATCCATCGCTGGTGTCTTCATTTCTGATTTTGTCTTTCCTCTTCTATTTCCTATTTCTTCTATTTCTTGTTCTTTCTATTTCTAGGTCTTTCAATTCTTCTTTTTTCTATTCTACCTATTTCTACTATTGCTTCGCCAGTCTGTTCTGATCCATCCGTATTATATGACCATACCACTTCAGCTGTCGTTTGTCGTATTTCTTTATTTCGTTTCATATCCATCTTTGTTTTCCCAGTTATCTTCCTGAGAATTTTAATTTCTGTTGCATTTATTTTTACTTTTTGTCCACGTTTCACTCTTGTATGTAAGTACAGGTATCACTACTATGGTATTGCTCTTAATTCAGTTTTTTTTATTACTCGTTTTCCAAATGTTGCCTTGTTTAACGCGTAGTACATTTTGACACGTTTATTCATTTTGTTATTAATATTGCTATTTATCTTCCCATCATGTGTTATGACAATTCCCAAATACTTGTATGTTACTCTTTCCAGTTTTTCTTCTTTAATATACACTTCTCTCTTTTTTTGTCATTTATGATCATTGTTTTGCATTTATTTAACTATATTCACTTCTATTCCTAGCTTCTCTTTTTCCCACTCCTTATTTCTACCAATTGTTTCAATTTTTTATGATTATCTGCTATTAGGGCTATATCGTGTGTATATAATACGCAGCCAATCTTTTTATAGGTGTTAGCTTGTTGTAACCTGTCACTGTCTGGCTTTGTATGATTCGTGTCCTCGTATTTTTTTAGCAGTCTATCCATGATTACTATGAATAATAGCGGGCTCAAGCTATCTCCTTGTTTCAAACCTACCTCCATTTTAAATTTTTTCGATTCTTCTCCATTTAATTTAACTATTCCCATTACTGGTTTATATCTGTTTTTTATCGCCTATAATAACTGCATTGGTATTTTTAGTTGTCTTAAGCAGTCCCATATTGTGTCTCGTTGTGTTGAACCAAAGGCAGCTTTTAGATCGATGAAAGTTACAAAGGTTTCTTCTCCTCTTTCTTATTATCATCCTGTATTTGTCTTCCTGTTCTGAAAGCCTGTTCTTGTTCTAGTTTATTATCAAAATATTTCCTCAGTCTTCTTTCCATTGTTTTGGTATATATGTTAAAGGTAGTGGAGGATAGGCACATCGGTCTGTAATTCTCACACTGCGCATAATCTCCTTTCTTGTAGATTTATTATATTGGTTTTCCACTTCTCCGGGATCTCTTCTGCCTGAGTATGGTTAGTATCCACTCCCTACCTTTCTCCTAGGAATTTGAACATTTCTGGTTCTGTTTCATTTTGTCTGCATGCCTTTCCTAGTTTTATTCGTTGCAATCCTTCATCGAATTCTTCTATATCTATTTCTTCTTTTTCATCTATTCTCTCTTCTTCTACCTCGCTTCTAGTGCTTTCTTTAATATCCTCTTTCTTTTATTCTAAATTTCTAAGAAGAGTTCTATCCATATTCCTCGTATGGTTTTGATGTCCGATTTTACTTCATTATTTTTATTCCTTTTATTATCCTCTTTTTATTTCCCTTTTGTTATTTTGCTGGTACGTCTGCTCTATTTCTTTACCGAATTCTTCCCAACTATTCCTCTTTGCTTTTCTTACTTTTTCTTTTGTTTATGTATTGTTGCTGCTCAGTATCTTTTTTGTCTCACTGTATCTTTTCCATGCCATATTTTTATCTTTAACAGATTTTCTCACTTCTTCATTCCACCATGCTGTTTTCTTATTCTGGTTTTTATACTTTTCATTTTATAGGCTTTGCTATTCTGTATACTATTTCTCTGAATGTTTTCCACATTTTTCTAATGTCCAGTTTTGCCCCTCTTGTCCCAGTTCGATTAATTCTTTTTCCGTTTTTTCTTGGTATTCTTTTTTTATTTTCTCCTGTCTTAGTCTTTGAATTGGTATTCTTTCATGTGCTTTTGTTGTTTCCCCTATAATCTTTGTATATTTGATTATTGCTGTTATTAGTCTGTGTTGTGTATCCATTTCTGCCTTTGGTATAGTTTAATCTTTTCATTCTACTTTATATTTCTTCTGTATTATGTAGTCCACCATGCTTCTAGCATTTTCTCTTCCGCTATAAAGATATATCTGTCCTTAAGAGGTTGTTTCCAGTATGTATTTCCTATTTTTGGATCATTTAATTGACAGAACTCTATTATTTTCTTTCCGTTTCTATTTATTATATCTTCTCCAAATTTTCCCATACAGTTCATACATTTATTTTCATCATTTCGATTCTTGCATTCCAGTCTCCCATGATTATTACCTGATTATTTTCTTCTTTACTTTATCTAATACTGTTTGTAAATCGGAGTAAAAAGTGTTTCTTGCTCTTCTCTTCCTATTGTTGCGTGTATTTTAAAGAATCTATTTGATTGTTTCCGTGTAATTTTATTTCTAGTGTCATGATTCTTGGGTTTCCCATTCTTTTCCTGTTAATGATATTATATTCCATGTCCCTATTTTTATCTGTTTATCTAGTTCCCCATCTTTTCTTTCCATTGTATCTGTTTCCCTTTGTTTTCGTAGCCTTTCAATTATGTCTTCTCCGTTTCCTATATAATTGCGGTCGTCTCTGTATGTATCAGTCCTGCTTACTTCTTTATCTAGTTTTTTTACCTTCGGTCAGTTACTCTCATTTGTTTCATTAATTTCTCATCATCCCTATTTTGGGGTGATCTTTCACTCATTGTTCTGATTTTTGGCTTTTTTTTCCTTGAGATCGTTATTTATTTCTTCATTTATCACTATTTCGGGTGCTTTTGTTATCATCAAGTCTTCCTTTAGATGTTGTATTGTCCATACGTCATCATTAACGTTTAGCTTATTGTATATTAGTCTTGCATTATATCAACTCTTTCTTCCAAAGATTGTGCTTTTTTTGTCATTTTGTACTGGTTCCCGTTGTGTTTTTTAATGGCGCTAAATATATTTGCCATTTTAAACATAAACATGGACTTAATTCTTTGGTTTGTTTACACTCGCCACAAAGAATGAAATTTAAGATTCTTTCTTTTATTTTAATAATTTCAAAATCCTTTAATAAAAATTTATATTGTTTTTGAGATATAATAAAATGGTTACCTTTTAATATAATTTTGGTAGTTTCAATTTGTAAAGATATCATTCATTAACCCTTTCAGTCACACTTATACTTGTTGTTGAAAAAAAATTCTAAAAACGTGTGCAATGGTTGATTGGCACCTTAGTAACATTTCAAAAGTTGAATTAAATTGGTACCCCCTCCCCTTTATTTTTTGCAGCATGTCCCTTGGGAGGGACAAGGTGACTAGGTGGAGTAAAATACTTTTATATACCAAAGAACAATTTATTAAGTAATAATGGAACGTTGTTTTATAAAACTAAAAAATTAAAAAAAATGTAAACAATTAGAATATTCAGTCTTATTTTTTGGTGTGAAATTCCAGAAAAAAATTTCTGTTCTTCATAACGCACAAATGCACCTTACATTTAGAGCAGAAAATGTGAGTCTTCAGCTTACAGTTCTCCATCTTGCAGCGGGAATGATCTGGTTTATTATCATATTCTGTATGTGGTCTTATCTCGTGGAACTTCTTTCCGGGCGAAACAGTTGGCGAATTACTGCTTGATGGTCGGCCTCGTTTAGGAGGAGCTTTGTATAGAATAAGATGTTCAGCAACTTCTTGTCGAAAAGCGAGCAAATCCAATATATTTTTCTTTTGAACCCCAAGTGTTGTAGTCCTGTTTTTATATTCAATCAAAGAATTTACTAATGCAAGGTCAATCGCATGCGTGATCAATCTAACTGCACATTTCCTGGATCTGATATAAGAACGATAGATACTCAACAGGAAATCTAACTTATCTACTCCGCCCATGTTATTGTTGTAGTATTTAATTGCTTCTGTCTTGTGACGTCCACGTAACATTTTTTTTCTTATCCCACCGTCTACAATTATCAGTTGTACCGATACCTACGAAGTTGGAGGCTGTCGTTATCGCCTTATTATCGTACCATTTAGTTACAACTATTCCATCTTTGCTGAGAGAGATCGCTGAAGACCGCCGCCCTGATTTCTTGATTTCCTTATCTGTAGGTAATTTTGGTTGAAAGAAGCGATTCAGTCTGGCAGTCCCAACTGCATATATGAGTTTTGATTGCAGAAATTGAAAAAGATGATAGGTACTAAAATAATTATCGAAAAGTAATCCATGATTGCTTTCTCGTATTCTGTCAGAAAGTTGCATGACTACTCCAGCTCCTAAACCAAAATTGCTATATATTGGATTTATTTCCGTAGTGGATCCTTGATATATTATAAAGTCATAAATGAGACCACTTTGTCCCGGTAACACGAAAATCTTTACGCCCCATTTCTTAGGTTTGTTACTGACATACTGCTTTATGTTCAGGCGTCCTTTCAAAGGTACCATTTGCTCATCAACACAAAGGTACGTTTCTAACGGTAATTCAAAACATCGTTGTCTTATTGAGTCATACAACCTACGTACCTTCCATAAACGGTCTTTATTTTCGTCTTCACGTGAAGTAACGTCAACTAAATGAATGGTTTGGCGCAATTTGCTGAATCTATTAAAAGCCATGTTATCTTTCACCAAAGAAATTCCAATGGATGAATTCCAGTACATTCTTACACGAGGAAATTGTAAATTTCCCATTATAATGTGGATACCGAAAATTTTTAATTTCTTGGTCCGTTGTTGGAGCGAATCTAGCCACTGTCTTTTGAGTGGCATATAAATTTGTCATTTCTGCCATTTCTTTAAAAATTTGATCAGGAATGTATTTTTTTTAAATTCTATTGGTGGTGGTAAATCTATCACATTTGAAGTGTCTTGGTAGTGCCAAACAATTGGTTTCGTTTCATACCGGATGCCATCCATCCATTTTACTTTATTTTTCACGGTTAATTCGTCGTCTTGAGAAAAATTTTTTATTTCTTCTTTCAATTGATTATCTGCTTTATTATTATCATTCGACGTATTTTCTTCTAAATTTTGCATAATATCATTATTGTCCTCGTCATCTTGTATATGCGGTTCTTCGGCTTCCTCTACATCTTCATCGGTTGAAATATTATTTAAATAAATGGCTTCCTCATCTTCAGCAGCTTGCAGCGATTCTTCGTTCCATCCATCGTCTTTATCATCAGATAAGAAAGGACCGTCCGAGTCATCATCATTTTCTAAAATTTCAAACAGTACTTCATCTGTTAGAAATCTTCGTGACATGATCTGTAGAGTAAGCCATATATCAACGTTATGCACGTAAAAAAAAGTTGCAAAAGGGATGCAATACTTATTCGTAAAACATGGAATTTAGGTCTACGCAGTACGTATGTCCCTTTCAAGGGACATTAAATTAGGGCCCTTACTTCTCCTCTATACGATAATAAACCGAAAAGTTTTATATTTAGGTATGAAGTCTAATTGCTTTACTTAGCACTAATCACTATAGTTCACTACCATTCACTAAACAACGTAAACAAAGGCACGTGCGACACTATGATAAATTCAGGTAGACTGTAATATCGGTAAAAATTTTCCTACTTAAAAGTAGATGGCGCCAATATTCTTACTTAATGCATATGGTGTCCCTTCAGCAGGACAAGCTGACTTCAAACGCTAAATGAACTCCACGACCATATCTAGTCCAATATAAACTGATGTCCCTTATGCGGGACGCTGTGACTGAGAGCGTTAACTTAAATTTACTTTACTTGCTATCAGATTTCTGTTTGAGTAAATGTAACATTCACATTACATTCATTTAATTAAACTAAAATTAAAAAAATGCACAAATGCTTTGTTTACAACAACATACAAAAACCTCTACTATTATTATTTTTCGTAATTCTTATTACTAACATGCAGAAATATCTTTATCTACAGTGAATGCCGTATTTCTTTCTTCCTAATTATCTTCTTTAGAAGCTTGTCGCTGAATAGCACAATTCCAATTTTTCTTTCCAATAATTTATTGGTTCTGTTAATATTTGCTGGATATATTTACAGTTTTTAATTATCACTTTAATTGTTCAAGTTTCACTACAAATCGCATGCAATAACAAACGACTATGCTGAATCGTACAAAGCATGTAATTTATTCCTTTATAGCGTCACTTTTCTTCTTATCACTTATTTGACGTTATATTCACTTTTATTATTTTAATGAGGATGGTCTTCTTACTGCTTCCCTTTTGCACACTTATTTTTATTTTACGTTATTGCTTAATATAGAGGGCAGCGTGTCTATATGCTACTGTCACTCATGCCTCGGCAACGACACAACTACTCCTTCAAAATTGCAAGTCGTGTTAACAATTCATTTACGTATTTGCAAATTGTCGCGTTTAATTTAAGTATTTTCTACTTAAATATGTACACAACTTATTGAAATAAATTCAAGAGTCTCTTGTCAATATTAAAGTAACTTATATTCAAACAACAAACAATCATTTCTCATTCTGTAAACTACCATATAACTATAAAAATATCATTTAATATAGCGCGAAATTTGAATTTCTCAGGCACCCTGTCGGATTTGTTTTGGATAGTCCTCATTTATCCAAATATGTTTTCCCTTCAACTTTTTTGTAGCCTTCAATATCTACTGTTTCTTGGACACTGTTGTTAGTTCCACCATAATTGGTCTGTTATTCTATTGTCCTTCCTCTTTCCTTCATAGTCTTCTGATTTCTTGTATGTGTTCCATATCTATTCCAACTTCCATTTCTCTAAATGTTATCTTGATTCTTTCTTTTACTTGTTCGTCTAAATTTTCTTCTACCCTCTGTACTATAATTCTCTTCTTTCTTATCTTTTTTCCAGTATTTCCAAAGTTACATTTTGCGTATCTATTATCTTCTTGATTTCCTCATTTTTTGTCACTAAATTTTCATTTTGTATCTTGATGTGTTGGTTCTTTTCGCTTATTTTACCTAATTTGGTATTTATATTCTGTTTTTTAGTCTAGATCATTTCATTTGTTTAATTTAGTGTTAATTTCCTCAAGCATTTTTTCCATTTTGTTCCTTTATAATTTGCGTCTTTTTTTAATGTTCCTGTTGATCATATTAGGATTATGTCAGTATTTGTAAGAAATACAAATGAGAGTAAAAGGTAACGTTACACGTGCAAAAACAAAGAAGACTGAAGGTAAAGAAGAAAAATTTCAACACTTGTAAGAACTAACACAGACCATAGAAATCGACTACAGAACATTTTGCTTAATTTTTGGACTCCGTATTGCAATAAACTAACCATATGTTCCTTTATGATCTCATATCTTTGTGTAGATACCCAAAACAGAAAATACCCAACTCCACTTTATAACATTACACGACCTACCAAGATAGAAAGTGTAAATTAAAAGAAATGGAATAATACATTTTTCTTTGATGATTATGCGACACCTTTTGTAGTACATTCATTTATGAAGGTACATTAAATGTCCTGATTTGTGCTAATCGAGTACAGTCTGAAATCATCGAAATTAACATAATTTCCAAAAAAAAAATTGCAAAACTGTTCGGCCAAACATTGTTTTTTATATTTTATAAATTTAAAAGTTGTGCCAGGCAAAATTATGTTAGACCATCGTAGCCAACCAAGCACCCAAAAATTTGAATTTGATTTATGTCACCATTTTCATATCGCTATATATTGCACAATTTGCAAGAAAAATTGTAAAATATTTTTGGTTCAAAATTTTTACATTTTCAAAACTTTTAGTTGTGGCAAGTTGTACTAGTCAAGACCAACAACTTTCCTTAATTACAAAATTATGTGAGACCGTCACAATTAACTGAGCACCCAAAAATGTGGCCTTCATTTTACAACTTTTGGACAAGTTTCACGAAAATGGTCCATCATGTCTGGATGTCAGTCTGTGTGTGGATATATGCTAGTATCCACGATAACTCCAGAACGAAAATACCTATGTACTTAAAATTTTATATTTAAGATTCTTTTCATTTGACTTAGAGCTGATTATATTTTGGGAGAAATTTAGCCACGGAGAGGGGACGGTTTATTAGGGTCAGTTCCTGGTTTTTATCAAATATTTCTAAAACAACTGCATATTTCAAAGATATAAAAAACCCAGACAAAGGCCTTAAACATATCGATTAATTATGTTCTATGCAATTTTTCTGACATAGATTGTTGTTTTCGTTTTTACAATGTTACCTGTTTTCGTTATGAACGCATAAAAAAGGGGTTGCATAGTTATTCAGAAAAAATTATTTGATTTCTTTTGATTTCCATTTTGTAGGTCGGAAGGTCGCATGTTGTTCCACACCAGATACACAAATCTATACGTTTCGGTAACACTTACGGTTTTCGTCGTCACTAGTAGTAAAATCTTTTAGAATTGTTTAAGGTATTAAAGCAAATTTATGAAATATGAAAATTGAAAAGGTATAGATTTGTTTAAAGTATAAATACAAAATACACCATTAAAAACCCAAAAAAGTTAAGTATTTTGATTATGTGCAATAATAGTGAAAGTTTACATTTCCATATATTCTAACCAATTTTTCAATGCGAAATTTTTTCATGCCTCAATTTGGATCAACTTTATAGCAAAAAGTGTACACCTTTTTTAGAAATAATTTATTTTTGTGTAATTGTTCTTTAAGTTCTTGATGTGAAACCAAATAAGCCTTAAATATTAATTTAATTGGTTAAATAAGATGTAAAGCGCATATTTACGGCATTTTAAACACATGGGCTACTTTGAGATTTTTTTGCAATCTGAATCTTATTAACGTCTATCTGACATGATGGTTTAAACGTCTGTCTGACAAACTATTAACGTTTTGACGACGTATTGCAAAATAGATTACACAATTATCCTAAAAAATAGTAATTTCTGTGTCAAGGTAATGAAGTAGATTTTTTAAATCGAGAGAAGACGTTAGGTACCGACCTTTTCGTCAAGTAACACTTTATAGTCAAACTGCATACAATTTTTTTACCAAACCCAAAATTCTATTGATTAACTAATGTGACAGTTAGATTGCACTGACATCACTTCACCATACCCGGCGTTAAGATTGCGAATTTTTTTTAATTATGTTTGGTGGAAAATGAAACGCCTACGATAATAAAGATGGTTTTATGCTACTCGTACTAATTTAACTCTATTAGATGCGAAATTTTTGCAATTTGATGACTTTTACGGAAAAAAATGAATTATTTCTTTTCTTTTAATGTCCACTTTGTAAGTGGGAAGGTCGTATTTCGTTCGACAACAGATATTTTAATATTAGCACACGCGCAATTCAAGTCGGTATAAACTTACATTTGTAACATAATGAATGCGCTTGTTGTGTCTTATTTTATTAAGTTTTTTATTATGTTAAATTTTAGTTTAAACGAAAATATTAGCAAATAGGATAATATAGGTATCAAATCATTCTTGAATTTTTAAACCGTTCGTAAAAGGTTAATGTAAAGGATTCCAACCAGTCTTGAAACCTAGGCATAAAAGCCATAGCACCAATAAAAGGTAATTGAGAGTATCAAAAGGGCTCGTCACATGCTTGTGTATTTGTTGAATAACTTCCTAATTAAAACAATTATCCACAACATGGCGATGGACTATGTTGCAATATAGTTATACCACAAGATGGTGTCGCACCATTTATGCTAACATTTAATTAATCAATATTGGACTAGCACATTCTAAATTACACCATAAGATGGCGTTGGATGTGCGCTAACTTATAATTATACTACAAGAGGGCGCTACATTTACTTGTAACCAAATGAGAAGGAAATTAAATATATATATATATATATATATATATATATATATATATATATATATATATATTTCAAGATGCAGATGCAGATCCAAGATGTAGGTGTAACCCCTTCACTTTAGGAAAAAAGACTCTGGCGATGTCACGGCTGTTAAGAACCTTAGTGAAGCTCATGCTGCTGGAAATAGGGGACCGCATACGGAAACAAGATTACAAAGCAAAATGGCGAAGAGGCGACACGGAAGGAATAGGGAGAGGCCTTAAAAGCGAGAACCAAAGGGCCAGGGCAACAGAGGGTAATTTTTATGTCATTAAAACGCAATTAGAAACCTATTAGGTGGAAAACTACGTGTCATTAAATGTAATAATGACATTAAAAACATTAAGTTTTGATAAACCATTAACGGACAATTATACTCTCTCCACGCTTCTACTCTAAACTTTTGGAAGAAAGTTGACTAAAAGGTTACATTCATTTAATTAAACTAAAATTAAAAAAATGCACAAATGCTTTGTTTACAATAACATACAAAAACCTATCCTATTACTATTTTTCGTAATTCTTATTACTAACATGCAGAAATTTCTTTATCTACAGTGAATGCCGTATTTCTTTGTTTCCAACTATCTTCTTTAGAAGCTTGTCGCTGAATGGCACATTTCAAATTTTTCTTTCCAATAATTTATTGGTTCCGTCAATATTTGCTGGATATATTTACAGTTTTTAATTATCACTTCAATTGTTCAAGTTTCACTACAAATTGCATGCAACAACAAACAATCATTAATACTTTCGAGTTATTCTTCTTTATTTACTGATTTAACAATTTAGACCTATCACTGTATTTTATATCGTTCGTTCACTATTTAAAGGTAGTCATGTAAGACCTCTAATATGCACAAAACATGTAATTTGTTCCTTTATAGCGTCACTTTTCTTCTTATCACTTATTTGACGTTATATTCACTTTGATTTAATCTAGCATTTTATTATTTTAATGAGGAAGAAGGTATTCTTACTTCTTCCCTTTTACACACTAATTTTTATTTTACGTTATTGCAGGGTAGCGTGATTATATGCTACTGTCACTCGTGCCTCGGCAACGACACAACTACTTTTTCAAAATTGCAAGTCGTGTTAACAACTCATCTCCCTTCCTACAATTCATTTATGTATTTGCAAATTGTCGCGTATAATTTAAATATTTGCTACTTAAATATGTACACAACTTGTTGAAATAAATTCAAGAGTCTCTTGTCAATAGTAAATTAACCTATATTCAAACAACAAACACTCGTTTCTCATTCTGTAAACTACCACATAACTATAAAAATATCATTTAATATAGCGCGAAATTGGAATTTCTCAGGCACCCTCTCGGATTTGTTTTGGATAGTCCTCATTTATCCAAATATGTTTTCCCTTCAACTTTTTTATAGCCTTCAATATCTACTGTTTCTTGGACACTGTTGTTAGTTCCACCATAATTGGTCTGTTATTCTGTTGTCCTTTCTCTTTCCTTCCTAGTCTTCTGATTTCTTGTATGTGTTCCATATCTATTTCAACCTCCATTTCTCTGAAGGTTATTCTGATTCTTTCTTTTACTTGTTCGTCTAAATTTTCTTCTACCCTCTGTACTATAATTCTCTTTCTTATCTCTTTTTCCAGTATTTCCAAAGTTACATTTTGCGTATCTATTATCTTCATGATTTCTTCATTTTTTGTCACTAACTGTTCATTTTGTATCTTGATCTGTTGGTTCTTTTCGCTTATTTTATCTAATTTGGTATTTATGTTCTGTTTTTTCGTGTACACTGTGTCTCTTGAATTTCTGGACATAGGGAATTTCCATGTTAAAATAAACTATTGTAAATATTGGCTCCCCTAATTATTTTACAGTAAAATGTCAAATGTAAAACTTCTTAAGGAAAAAAGGCTGCTTCTTATGTTACAATTGCATTTACATTTGGTTCATCCTTTTTCGAGAAAATTACGAAAAACTTAAGGGCTTTTTCGTAACCGGTAACGTTAATAAGCCATGTAAGTGTCAGGATAAATACAATAAGGAGCACAAATAAAATAAGTCTGTTATAAACAAGAAGATGATATTCTAAATAAACAAATTAATTATGAAAATTGGAAAATAAATAACAAAAAATCATCATTTCTACTATTTGATCAAGTGTTCAAATAAATCTTCGTTTGCAGCTAAACAATATCCAAGTCGTTCATAGAACTCTCGCCGAACGTTTGCGAGCATGTACTGGGAGACTTCGTGGCTGTTTGCTAAGATTGCTTCTTTTAAGTCGATCAGATTGTTAAACGAGTTTTCACTGTTGTATAATTTGTTTTTTAAATAACCCCAGAGGAAAAACTCACAGGGAGCCAAATCAGGGGAGCGTGCTGGCCAGTTTATGGTACCACCTCGACCTATCCAATAGTCGGGAAACGTGAAGTCTAGAAACTCACGTACGATTACACTATTGTGTGCTGAACACCCATCATGCTGGTACCAAATGTCTTCCTCCAGGTTCAAGTCTAACAGCGCTGGGTCAATTTCTTCTTGAAGCAGCTGAAGATAATGCTCTCCAGTCAACGTACCATCAATAAAGAAAGGACCTATTAATCTATGGCCCAGTATGCCAATCCATACATTAATTGTGTTGCGAAATTAACTTCCACTCTTTATTGATAAATGCAAATTTTCAGTATTCCAGTAACGAAAATTTTGGCGGTTATGAATATCATGAGTTGAAAAAGAACATTCGTCGGTGAATAAAATACGACTTAGAAAGTTTCTATCCATGTTTGATAACTCTACTAATCTTTCGCAGAACTCCATTCTCATGAGTTTATCTTCATCAAAAATTTCCTGCTGCAAGCTATACTTGAAAGACTTGAACACTGGAGTTTGTCGCTTCAAAATTCGATGGACGGTACTGTGAGATATTCCTAAACTGCACCCAATTTGTCTCACACTTTTATTCTTATCTTCAACAACATTAAGTAACACATCAAATCTCTGTCATTTTGCCCCAGAGGTTTAATATCTTGACAATTACATGGCCTATTAACGTTACCGGTAGATTTGAATAAGTTGATAATTTTTTAAATTGTTTCTGCACTTGAATTTGCCGGTTTTGATAACTAGCCGATTACAAATCTCTGATATTTCTAAGTGAATTGCCAGAGTAATGCCATTCAATAAATTTTACGTTTTCTTCAATGGTGTAATAATTCATTTTTATAAACAATTTTTTCTTTAAAAAGTCTGTCCCAAATAAAGTTTTAATGATGAATTAATTGTTTTTGAACAATGAATGATTTACAATGACAATTAATAATTATTGTTAGCATGGTCTGTCTAAAGCAAAGCAACCTTCACCAGTTACGAATAAGCCCTTAGGTTTTTCCTAAATTTCTCGAAAACGGATGAACCAAATGTAAATGCAATTGTAACATAAGAAGCAGCCTTTTTTCCTTAAGAAGTTTTACATTTGACATTTTAAAATAATTAGGGGAGCCAATATTTACAATAGTTTATTTTAACATTGGAATTCCCTATATCCAGAAATTCAAGAGACACAGTGTAGGTCATTTCATTTGATTAATTTAGTGTTAATTTCCTCAAGTATTTTTTCCATTTTGTTCCTTTCTAATTTGCGTCTTTTTTTAATGTTCCTGTTGATTATGCTAGCATTATGTCAGTATTTGTAAGAAATACAAATGAGAGTAAAAGGTAACGTTACACGTGCAAAAACGAAGAAGACTGAAGGTAAAGAAGAAAAATTTCAACACTTGTAAGAACCAAAACAGACCATAGAAATCGACTATAGAACATTTTGCTTAACTTTTGGACGCCGTGTTGTAATAAACTAACCATATGTTCCTTTATGATCTCAAACCTTTGTGTAGATACCCAAAACAGAAAATACCCAACTTCACTTTATAACATAAAATATCTGATGGGGAACATTACACGACCTTCCAAGATAGAAAGTGTAAATTAAAAGAAATGGAATAATACATTTTTATTTGTGCTAATCGAGTACAGTCTGAAATCATCGAGACATGCTACGAAATTAACATAATTTCAATGGTCAAATCCAATAACTTTCGCTGGTGGCAAAATTATGTTAGACCATCCCAGTCAACCAAGCACCCAAAAAATTGATCTTGATTTATGTCACCATTTTCATATCGATATATATATATATATATATATATATATATATATATATATATATATATATATATATATATGCACAATTTGCAAGAAGAATTGTAAAATATTTTTGGTTCAAAATTTTTACATTTTCAAAACTTTTAGTTGTGGCAAGTTGTACTAGTCAAGACCAACAACTTTCCTTAATGACAAAATTAATTCAGACCGTCACAATTAACTGAACACCCAAAAATGTGGCCTTCATTTTACAACTTTTGGACAAGTTTCGCAAAGATCGTCCATCATGTCTGGATGTCAGCCTGTGTGTGGATATATGTTAGTATCCACGATAACTCCAGAACGAAAATACCTACGTTCTTAAAATTTTATATTTGGGAGAAATTCAGCCACGTGGAGGGGGCGGTTTATTAGGGTCAGTTCTTGGTTTTTATCAAATATTTCTAAAACAACTGCATATTTCAAAGATATAAAAATACCCAGACAAAGACCTTAAAGATATCGATTAATTATGTTCTATGCAATTTTTCTGAAAAATATTATTGATTTCGTTTTTACAATGTTGCCTGTTTTCGTTATGAACGCATAAAAAAGGGGTTGCATAGTTATCCAGAAAAAAGTATTTGATTTATTTTAATTTCCATTTTGTAGGTTGGAAGGTCGTATGGTGTCCCACACCCGATACACAAATCTATACGTTTCGATAACACTTACGGTTTTCGTCGTCACTAGTAGTAAAATCTTTTAGAATTGTTTAAGATATTAAAACAAATTTATGAAATATGAAAAAGTGAAAAGGTATAAGTACAAAAATACATCATTAAAAACCCAAAAAAGTTAAGTATTTTAATTATGTGCAATAATAGTGAAAGTTTACATTTCCATATGTTCCACCCAATTTTTCAATGCGAAATTTTTTCATGCCTCAATTTGGATCAACTTTATAGCAAAAAGTGTACACCTTTTTTAGAAATAATTTATTTTTGCGTAATTGTTCTTGGTGCGAAACCAAATAAGCCTTAAACATTAATTTAATTGGTTAAATAAGATGTAAAGCGCATAAACCGTATTTACGACATTTTTAACACTTTGAGATTTTTTTGCAATCTGAATCTTATTAACGTCTATCTGACATGATGGTTTAAATGTCTGTCTGACAAATTATTAACGTTTTGACGACGTATTGTAAAATAGATTACACAATTATCCTAAAAAATAGTAACTTCTATGTCAAGGTAATGAAGTAGATTTTTTAAATCGAGAGAAGACGTTAGGTACCGACGTCTTCATCAAGTAACACTTTATAGTCAAACTGCATACAATTTTTTTTACCAAACCCAAAATTTTATTGATTAATGTGACAGTTAGATTGCACTGACATCACTTCATCATACCCGGCGTTCAGATTGCGAATTTTTTTTTTAATTATGTTTGGTGAAAAATGGAACGCCTACGATAATAAAGATGGTATTATGCTACTCGTACTAATTTAACCCTATTAGCTGCGAAATTTTTGCAGTTTGATGACTTTTACGGAAAAAAATGAATTATTTCTTTTCTTTTAATGTTCACTTTGTAGGTAGGAATGTCGTGTTTCGTTCGACAACAGATATTTTAATATTAGTCAGTATAAACTTATATTTATAACATAATGAATGCGCTTGTTGTGTCTTATTTTATTAAGTTTTTTATTGTGTTAAATTTTAGTTTAATCGAAAATATTACCAAATAGGATAATATAGGTATCAAATCATTCTTGAGTCTTTAAACCGTTCGTAAAAGGTTAATATAAAGGATTCCAACCAGTCTTGAAACCTAGGCATAAAAGCCATAGCACCAATAAAAAGTAGTTGAGAGTATCAAAAGGGCTCGTCACATGCTTGTGTATTTGTTGAATAACTTCCTAATTAAAACAATTATCCACAAGATGGCGATGCACTATGTTGCAATATAATTATACCACAAGATGGTGTCGCAACATTTATGCTAACATTTAATTAATCAATATTGGACTAGCATCTTCTAAATTATACCATAAGATGGCGTTGCATGCATATTACGAGAAAGCGTGACAGATGGGAAATATTTCAAGATGCAGATCCAAGATGTAGGTGTAACCCTTTCACTTTAGGAAAAAAGACTCTGGCGATGTCACGACTGTTAGGAACCTTAGTGAAGCTCATGCTGCTGGAAATGGGAGACTGCATACGGAAACAAGATTACAAAGCAAAATGGCGAAGAGGCGGCACAGAAGGGATAGGGAGGGGCCTTAAAAGCGAGAACCAAAGGGCCAGGGCAATAGAGGGTAATTTTTATGTCATTAAAAGGCAATTAAAAATCTATTAGGTGGAAAACTACATGTCATTAAATGTAACTAATGTCATTAAAAAACATTTACAGTCTTTGATAAACCATTAACGGACAATTATACTCTCTCCGCGCTTCTACTCTAAACTTTTGGAAGAATAGTTGACCATAAAGGTGTGTCATTAGAGAAAGCTGTTCAGTTTGACTAGCACAACTTTCAAAATTTTGAAAATGTTAAAAAATTACTTGACCGAAAACATTTTGTAATTTTTCTTTCAAATTGTGCAACTTGCGGAACACATCTCGATGATTTCTGGTTGTACTGGATTAGCAGATTCCATTACCACCCAAAAATTATAGCCAAGTAAAAATAGTGACAGACCTAGCATAACTCATAGTGCGGATATGGTGGTGCTAACATCACACACATGCCGCCCTGATTTAAAAGACGTACATGGTTATTACAAATGATGTTCCCGATTTCAATTATAAATATTACTGGATTAACCTATTTTAAGACCATTTCAGTTGGTACCACGGGAAAGAAAAACTCATAAAGTTTTGTTTACATTGATTTAAGTATGTATCAGCTGTTTGTTAAAGTCAATTGTTGTCAATTGTGTAATGGCTGAATTTGAAGACAGGAAAGCACTTTATGTGTTGGATTATCACATCAACCAATCAGTTATTAGCGTGCAACGTCACTTTAGAACCAAATTTAATGAAGATCCTCCTAACAATCACAAGTGGTACTTGAATTTTAAGAGAAATTGGTGCATTTGTAAAAAGAAATCAACTGGAAGGCCGTCAGTAAGCAATGACGCTGTACAGCAGGCAAGGGAAAGTTTTACGCGTAGTCCACAGAAATCTGTTGTTAAATGCAGTAGACAGCTTGGTATACCACAGTCAACAGTTTGGAAAATTTTACGTAAACGTGTAAATTTCAAGCCTTACAAACTTCAGCTTGTTCAAGCATGAAAAGCAAATGACAAAGTTCTAAGACTTTCTTTTTGTGAGAACATGTAGGCCTTGATGGAAAATTAAAACTGTGTAAAATGTTTAGTCTTTAGTGATGAAGCCACATTCCACTTGTGTGGTAACGTGAACAGACGTAATGTCATCATATGGGGCTCGGATAACCCACACACCTACATCGAGCACTTACACTCCAAAAGTTAATCTGTCTTGTACTATCATTTACAACAAAGTGTACGGACCTTTTTTCTTTATTGGACAAACAATAAATGGAATAAATCTTGGACATGATGACCGAATGGCTTCTTCCGAAATTAGAACAAGAATCGCTAAACTTCATTCTGGACTTCAAAATCGGCTGCCTGGTAGATGAACCGGTCGTGCAGGTCCAGGTGATGGTGCACTCTTGAACTGGCCTTCAAGATCTCTGGACATCACCCCCAGTGATTTTTTTCTTGTGAGGATACATCAAACATAAAGTGTATACACCACCAGAAAGCATACCTGAGATCCCAACAACGGATTACCAGAGCCATCGAAAGTATGGCAAAAGCTTGATTACACGCTTAACATCTGTCGTATAACAAGTGGTTCCCATATAGAACATTTCTAATTCTTGGCATCTAGGATGAAACTTCTTGAGTTTTTCTTGAAATGTAACTATTTTATTTTTTTGTATGATAAATAAAACTAGATTTATGTACACTTGAAATCATGAACATCATTTGTAATAACCCTGTATTTCTATTTGAGACTTTTACTGATAGATAGTCGGGCAGGTATCCCGGCTTTATACAACTGGACCTTTAATTATGGAGAATTGTAAAAAATGACGTATATGGATGTGATTCCTCTGAAAGAGCACAAAATGTAATTACAAATATTTTCTTAGTTATTTTTCTTAAAGTATTACATGAATTAACGAGTATGTGATTTGAGTCATTCAAAAGTATTTCCTAAAAGGCAACCAGAAGAATATTACGTTATATAACGTAGTTTAAGTATTCTTAAAACGTCCATATTGTTTTTATTAATGCTTTAGTTTTTTTTAAATAAAATAACATTCGATTTAGTATAAAACTTATTTTTCAAATATCGGGTGTCTCAATACAAGTGCACTATTTAAATTGGGTGTATTTTTTTTTCGTGTGTGTGGTAACTCTGGAATTTTACAGTTGCCACCTATAATTGTTCCGATTAATAAAAATAGAGCGTTACTCAAAAAAAGGATGTGTTAACATTTAGAAAACTCAGTAAAAAAATGGAGAAAGTTACGCTAAGACCGCTCGCAAACTTTACGGAATTTTTGGTCGAGAAAGTGCACCTAATGTGTCCACAATTCGTAAAACAGTCAAAAAATTTTAAGAAACTGGATCGGTTGTAGACAGTAAGTCTCCTCTGCGTCGACCTACCGGTAGATCTCTTGAAAACATTGCTGCTGTAAACGGAGTGTGGCCGAACACCCGGAAACATCAATTCGGCATCGTGCTCAACAACTTCAAATTTCACGAAGCACTAGGCGACGAATTTTGACGAAAGATCTTTACCTTTACCCGTACAAGATTCAGCTTACTCAGGAGCTCAAACAAACAAAGCGTCGGCAATTCGTTCAATGGGCAAGAGATCAAAGTGGAGCGCACGCCGATTTTTCGATTTTTCCATCTGAATGGCTTTGTGAATAAACAAAATTCTCGAATTTGGGGCTTAGAAAATCCTCACGCAATCCATGAGAAACAAATGCATTCACAACGAGCAACTGTCTGGTGCGGATTTTGGTCAGGCAGTGTGATTGGACCTCACTTTTTTGAAAATGAGGTCGGAGTTGCAGTGACTGTGAACGGCATTCGTTACAGGAATATGATAACGGAGTTCTTGCGGCCTCAACTGGATGGTATGAATCTGGACGACATGTGGTTTCAGCAGGACGGTGCCACCTGCCACACCGCCCATGAAACAATCATTTATTGCAGCAACGATTTCCAGACCAAATCATCTCACGAAATCCAGATGTCAACTGGCCACCAAGATCATGCGATTTCTTTCTCCTGAGCTCAAGGCCGAGATCCAACGCGTTATCAGTGAGATACAGCCACATTTGTCAAAAAGTAATCAAAAACTTCATGAAAAGAGTAATGGACTGTCATCAGAGCCATGGGGGCCATTTGCCGGATATTTTATTCCATACATAATCGGAATGTCTTATTTTTAATGCAATATAAATATCACAACTTACTCAAAAAATACGTGTTTTTATTTTTAAACAAAATAGTGCACTCTTCCCTTTATATTGCATTAGCACAAACATTACTGAACCACGGTTGGGAACGAGAATGACATATACGATTTTATTTCATATTTTTGTGCTTGTGGATGACTTCAGATACTGAAAGAGCAATGGCCGAAGGTAAGGACAACTTAAAACAATAGTCACGCCATGAAAAGGTTTCAAAGCAATCTCGTAAATTATTCCATTTAACTGACTAAACAGCACAAGGTTATACTAGTTTTGCAAACAACAGAGGAATTAAAGACAGTAGAAGTGATTTTATTAAACAATGATCAGTGGTGGAAGAACTGAAGTTTTATAAACAAGTGGAATTGATGTAAGAAAGAGATCTAGAAGATGTGTAGTATAGTTAGGGTTACAAGGGTCTCTTGTGGGTTCAGAAATCATTTGCGTGAGGTCACATGTTTCTACACTATGATCATCAGGATTAGTAGTAGCTGAATATTGACGCTAATTAGAGTTAGGAATATTGAAATCTCTCAAAATTGAAATATCGCAAGATGGAAACTGAGACGGAAGATAGTCAACTTTGAAACTAAAGTAATCGAAGGAGTCTTGGAAGTTACTGTCATTAGAAGACCAATAAATTCAACAGTAGAATTTCACAAATTTAAGACCAGGATGTATAAACCAGATCACGTCGAATTTTTTATTCCCCAAAAAAGACATCCTCTTGCAAGCGACGTTGTTGTTGACACATTCTTCTTTTGTATCTAAAGTTAGAGTGAATATTGTATTGGGGAAATTGCAAGTCGGATGAATCGTAGCTTTCAGAGGAGACTTTGTTTCAGATAGAGACAAAATGTCTGGTTCAAAATGTTGGGGAACAGTATTAAGTTTAGACCTGATACCGTGGATGTTGCAATAATGAATCAGAAAGTATTTTCGATGACCCGGGTCGCTTGGGCCCGTATATCCGAACCAAGTAGGATTTTACGTCCGGCATTTATTACCCTAAAAAACACAGCTATCTTCTGTTTTAATTTCGGATTTGCAATTCGATATTAAGATAGTGAGGATGAGAGGAAGAGTAGATTAAGGATAAGAAAAAGGGCCAGCCTTACCGAGCTTATAAAATCGTACACCCAATATTAAGTTACCTCCCCAGCTGGCATGTTGTACACATGACTCCCACTTTAACTGAAATTGATACAGGAGAGAGGCGCCCGTTCCTCTACCAGCGTCTCAACGCCAGGGACCAGGCTTCCCTTTGACTACGATCAGGCTTCCTCTCGCGTAACCCCGTCAGCATCTATAATTGCCAAGCGTCCTTGGGATTGGGGGATCTTTTATAGAGGTTACCTTCCACGCAGCCAGGCAGCTAAGCCAAGGCCACTCAAGACTAGATTAAAAAAGTGAACTTCCAGCAAGGGAGACGCAGGATTGTTCTCTGTCCTCGCTAGTTTCGAGGCCCCACGTGAAAATACAGCAAATATCTCGAAATGCAATTTTTCGCTTTTTTTAAATCTCTCAATAACTATATCAGTTATAATCATACTATATAGTATATTAAGTATTAAGAACAGTAAGGATAGTTTACCGATCGACGATGTTGGAGGAGATCGGTAAACTCCTTATTGTTCGAAATGCTTATGCTATTTTTTGTGCGATCAACAATACACTTGATGGCAAAATGTAGGCAAAACATATTTTATTTTATCTCAAAATTGCTTAAAAGATGACCACAAGCCGAGCCACAAGCGTATGTATTGTTTCCTTAGTAACCTGAATGTTAATCTGACAGTTGTAATATAATTGTGTCAGAAATTCTAATCAGTAAACTATTATTATTATTATTATTATTATCATTATTATTATTAAACTATTATTATTATTATTATTACCATTTCCAATTGTAACAATTGTACATTTAATTTTAATATTAATAAATAATACTATACCCAACACTCCGGCAAGTGTTTCAGTAAACTATGAATTTCACTTACTGTTCGCTGAACGGTAAGTAAATTACTTACCGTTCAGTTAGACAGTAAATGCCACCTAGTGTTGTCAAAACAGTGACAGTAAGTTGACAAAAATGAACGATAGCACAAAAAGTGCTATTAAGTTACTAACATAATTGTCTAAAACTTTTCCCATTTAAAAGCATTTCTATATTCTATAGTTTCTTAGACCCTAATGCATTCCCTTCCAATTTCGGACACACTGTACATCTGAAGTAATGTAAAATCAGCAATTAAGGGAGATTGATTTACATTGTATTCAGTGTAACTATTATACTAAATTGTCACATTATAAATATAACATAAATATTAGTATATTAAAACATAAATAAATGTATTAAACCATCACTTGTTAAAACTATACACCGACGATCCACATGCGACCAGAGCACATAAACATCAATTTTCCAGTTTTTTTCAGGCTCGAGGAAGCTCTAACAAAATATGTATTATACTTTTTCTTATCCATCTTTGGTTCTGTATTAAATAAGAAAGTTCAAGCATGCTCATACCTACTCTAACGCAATTCACAAACGGTGACTGAGGATGTAGTACCAAGTCAAACTTTTACTAATACATTTTTTTTTATGGTGTCAACACTTCAGAGTGTACACATTCTGGGATAAAATGGACATTATACTCAACGTTCCTAAAACCTGAAATATAACTATGGTGTAGATGTGTGCTAAAACTAAGTTGTTCAGATAAAAAATTAAGTGCCCGAAGCCTTTTAGGTGAACATATTTAATTTTATTATAAATAAGACCTACAATGGTATTAGGATGCTTTATTCTAAATTAGCGATTCAATTGATTGAAAATAAAAGTGAAAATGAACTTTTCGTTTCCAATAACCGAAGCTGTTCCCGCAACGACGGACGTTAGAAAATGCAATAACAATAAAAATGCCCTTCACATCCGTAATTGGGCAATTGAGAATCTTCTACTGGTTTTACTGTACAACATCAACGTTTTCTTGTCCTGCTCCTTAACATAAATTTTACATTTAAAATTAATAATAAAATAAGCAAGAAAACTTCTAAAGGGACCTTTCTGTTCTCTACATTTAAAAAGAAAAGTCCTTGTATTCTCGAATGAAATTAAAGTACCTATGAAATTTCTGATTTAAAGTGATCTTTTCAGTGTTCTTAAAACTTGTCAAGTTGAGAAGATGCCAAACTCACCCTACTCTTCAGAAAACAACACCGCGCTTGACAGTAGAACGAATTAGAGAAACGTGAGATGCCATGTCAGCTGTATTGACAAAGAAGTCTCGTAGAAGGCACTACGCAAAGGTTAACGTTACTGGTTATCGTATATATTGTTTAGCTTAAAAATACAAAAATTATAACAAAAGGCGAATTGATTTAGAGATATGAATTTGTCGCCAAAGGTGATAACGTTATTCGATGAATTCACGAACTTCCTAATGAACATAAATGTTATAATACCCAATGAGTATATACGATTATTATCTTTAGCTGCTTGGTGATGCAAAGGGTTGGGATTATTTGCTAGTGAAATTCCAATCTGATACGCTTATCTCGAAAGCAGCTTTTGACATCTTGACATACACCCTCTAAAATATCTGACGAGCTCTGTTCGAATATTGCCTACGTTATACGTATATTCGAAATTGATTTAACGTTTTCCCATAAGCGATTTAAAATAAAATTATAACATCAAAGAGAGGCCAGGACAGTCGTTTAATTAATTTTCTCTTCTCCAGAAGCAGAACCACCGTCGTTTAGATCTTATGACAGAAACGAGAAGAATGAAGCATATTTCATTATACAAGGAAAGGATCCAAGGTAAGACGTTAAATCCCACGTTCGCAATTACAACGAGAAAAGACGGCAGTGTTGGTATCAAGATTGATTGATGCGGCAGGACTGCTGCTCCTGCTTTTCCCGGAGCCCTACAGCGCTAATGATACTCTAGAATTCCACACAAACCGGTGAAATTACTATTCTCAAGCTCGTTCTAATTTGTACTACTACTACCAGATCATTTGACTCTATCTTGTAGTACAACAACAAAACTAAGTCAATTCACTAATCATTTCCCAGAGCACATCGCCTTTTATATCTCAATTATTCTCGATAGAATACTACGCACATGCGTCCGTTTTTCCTATCGTTTATTACTTCAAGAATTATTTTATGTATAAATTGTAAATAAAATCTAGTGATGCGTAAGTTTTATAGTATTTGACAACTCAATTTGGGTGAAACTAATTTAGGCAACTGTTCAAAGAACGTTTGATCGATTACAATGTTCAGCCAACCTTATGTAATACCACGGGATATACTAATTACGAACAAACTAAAGGACTTAATATGATAATTATCGATTAGGGTGTGAAATACCACAAAGTTTTGTTTACTTTATCAACTAACTTTACTACTTATAATTATATACCCAATTATATGATATTCCTATTATTTCCAATATTACACACAAGCATTTAGTGTGTCGGTTACTAACCTTACACGGTTAGAACATTTTTGATTTGTTTAGTCAAATAATATTAGTGCGAATTAAAGAAAAAAAATTCCGTTGGAAGACTAAAGTACTGTTAAAAAATAAAAAAAAAGAATTATTCGACTATCACACGACTTTCAATAGTCGGATTGCGGCTATAGTGTGCGGTTAAATAAAATGTATGATAATCTTGTTTAGGTATTCAACTAATCAATTTGAAAATAATAAAAACATATTTCCTAGTTGGAAACAAAATCACGTATACAGAAATGAGCTACAACGCCGTTATTCGTCGATTTTATGGTTAAATAAGGAAACTGGGTGCATCTAAGCTTTGTTAATAGGTTTTTAATAACCATTTCCGATTAAGCTCGTGGTTTCATTGAGCACTACTTGATTTGATCGCGGTTTAAAACTCCTTCTGATTGCTCTCAGGGCCTGTTTCTGGATACGGACAGGTCAAAGGCGTGAAAAAGTCAAGTTATTTTAAAAAACAGTGATAAAAAAATTGTTCGACTAAAAAATGGCATTTTTGATGACTTCCTTAGCCTTCAGTAGTAAACCGACACCGTGCACCGCGATCTTGGTTTTGTGGAGCCTTGGCCGCCACTTTTTATATGCCCACGTGAGGATTGTATTTTTTCACCCCTATGGCTTCTTTTTGGAGGCCATTTTCAACCTTTGATGGAATTTTCACCCTAATTAGAGCCCTTTTGGTTGCATTAAGAGCCTTTTTGGCAGTTCAGCCCCTGGAAGGTGGGCAAATGCGTGCGCATACAATGTTCTGGTTGGTAGTCCTAAGGATAGACTATTTTACCTGACTAGTTTCTGATTGGTTCTTAGCCCCACCCAGCTTCTGAGCTCTGATTGGAGGCTTAAGGTTCTGCAATGGTAACGGTAGGAAATTTGAAAATGTTCTAATAAGGGGCCCTAATGCCACCTCATAAGACAGCTATAAGAACTTGTGTTAGGTCTGTGCCCTGTTGTCGTGGCCCCCTTGGCTTGAAATAGTATTATAATAAGGGGGCTCTAATGCTAACTTGTAGACAGCTATAAGAACTTGTGTTAGGTCTGCGCTCTCTTGTCGTGGCACCCTTGTTGCGAAATTTGAATTTGCTTGTAGGGTCATCTAGTGGTGTATGGAATAATAAATATTTTTTCTGTAATAAAGGTAGCGCCACCTAGCGGTAAGACTAGTTAGGGATTATTGTGGCGCCATCTAGTGGTGTATAGATTAATGAACATTTTATGCAACAGAAGTTGATCATGCACGCCTTTCTCTCGGCTCTTTCCCAAACAAACAAATCAATCAATCAGATCAAATTAATTAAGCATATCAATCTCAACCAAACAAATCATGTTTAATCAAATCAATCAAATCAATCTCAATCAATCAACTAAATCAATCTCATGTAGGTAAAATTTCGCTACGCTAGGTTTGCGGCGAAGGCTGTTTCGGCGACCCACTTCAAGCGTCCTCAGGCGTAACCGAGATTATAAGACAGGTGTAGAGTCTCGTAACTTGTTCTCGGGTCTCCGCCCCTTGTCGTGATCGGAACTTGTTCGAAGGCCTTTGTGTATTGTCGTGGTACCCTTGGCAGAAAGTTTGAATTTGTATTATAATAAGGGGCCTAATAATAACGTGTAAGACAGGTGTAGGGCTGCAACTTGCTCTCGGGGCTTTGCTCCTTGTCGAGGTCACAATGGCGGAAAATTTGATATTGTATTTAAGTCTCTGCAGGTAATGGCTGGAAATATGAATTTGTATTGTAATAAGGGGTATAATGCTAACTTGTAAGACAGATATAGGTCTTAACAACTTACTCCCAGATGCTCGCCTCTACACCAAAAATTTGAATTTGCTTGTGGAGCCATCTATGAGGGGAAATTTGAACTTGTATTATAATAAGGGGGCCTAATGCTAACTTATAAGACAGGCATAAGGCTTCGAAACTTGCCTTCGGTCTTAGCCCCCTGGTCCCTTGGCGGGAAATTTGAATTTGAATTTGTATTTAAGTGTTTACATTCTGATTACTTATTGCGAGAAATTTAAACTTGTATTCTAATAAGGGGAATTATAAGGCAGACATAGGGCTTCGCGACTTACTTTCAGGCCCTCGCCCCTCGACCAAAAATTTGAATTCGTTTGTGACGCCATCTATGAGGGGAAATTTGAACTTGTATTATAATAAGGAGGCTAACTTATAAGATTGATATAGGTCCTCGCAACTTGCTTTCGGGTCTTAGCCCCTGGTCCCTTAGCGGGAAATTTGAATTTGAATTTTAATTTGTATTTAACTGTTTATATTCTGATTACTTATTGCGAGATATTTGAACTTGTGTTCTAATAAGGGCTTTTTGCAACCTTATAAGACAGACATAGGAACTCAGCGCACTCGCTCAATACTCGCGCGCGAGTATTGACCTAACCTAAACCATGCATTTAATAATCTGACCTAATATTGCACTTGTATTGACCTAACCTAAGACGTGAGGCGGGAATTATGCATATAGTACACTTCTTGTTTCCGCAACCAACGTTCTAACGTCGGGGCATGTTTATAAATCTAAACTCCTTTTTTTGGCAGAGGTATTTTCTCCTAAGACGTCTGCGAAGGCTGTATCGGGGGTTCCCACTCCAAACTATCCCGAAGATAACCGATTCTATCCAGACATTGACGAGTGCGCCCGCGTCGCGCAAGATTTAAGACCGGTAACATTCTCGTTTCTCGCGCATCTCGCTCTTTAAAGTAGAATCATCATCGAGTGAGCGTTATTATAAGGTATTCTCTTGTTTATGAGCCAACATCAGCGGACATTAGAGATTTTACTGACTTGTAAATAAACTATTACAACATAACCGTTCAAAATGATGATAGAAACGATGACGTGGATGAGATGAATGTATTTCACATCCAAGATGATAACGATGATTCACAGAAGAGCGATGAGGTGGAGGAGAAGGACGAGTCTCAAATCATTAAATAAATGATGTATTGTTGTTTATAATATATTTTTAAACTCTAACCTTTCCTTCAATTTTTATGAACAAACTTGTTTTCCTAACGGCGTTCTACGCTGTACTAGCAATGCTGCAGTTAATGCGAAATGAAGGTTAGATGGGTAATTACAATAATTGTGAGATTAGCTTTCTTTTGCACGCTGTAAGTTAAATCATACTGCTACTTTTTAAATTGAGAGCTGATTTTTGTATGATTAAGTTAAATCAATTTGGTATTTTTTGAATCGTGGTGGTTGATTTTAGCAAAGTGTAAGTTAGTCCAAGCAGTATTTTTGAACTATAAGCTAGCTTTCGCGAGCTGTAAGTTATGATTTGATTGATTGAGATTTATTTGGTTGATTGATTGAGATTGATCTGATTGTTTGATTTGATCTAACGTGATTTGTTTGGGATTGATTTGTTTAATTGATTTGATTAATTTGATTTGATTAGATTCATTGATTTTTTTGTTTGAGAAAGAGACGAGAGACAGATGAGGGAGAGACGAATACGATCAACCTCAGAAAAGATTCATTAGTCTTTACACCACTAGATGGCATCACAAACAACTCTAATCAGTCCTAGAAATATACCGCTAGGCGGCGCCGCCTCTATTACAGAAAACATTCGCTAGTTTAAAAATATACCACTAGATGGTGCCACAAACAAAACCCCGATTAGTCCTAGAAATATAACGCTAGGTGGTCCCACCTTGATTACAGAAAATTTTCATTAGTCCATACACAACTAGATGACGAGACAAATTCAAATTTCGCAATAAGACGCCACGATAGGAAAGCGCTCACCGTAACAAGTTCCTATGTCTGTCTCATAAGTTAGCAATAGCCCCCTTATTAAAATAGAAGTTCAAATTTCTCGCAATAAGTAATCAGAATGTAAACACAAATTCAAACTCAAATGTCCCGCCAAGGGACCAGGAGTTAAGACCGAAAGCAAGTTGCGAAACACTATTCCCCTCATAGATGGCTCCACAAAAAAATTTAAATTTTTGGTCTAGAGGCGAGGGTCTGAGAGTAAGTTTCTAAGCCCTACATCTGTCTTACAAGTTAGGATTATACCCCTTATTACAATACGAATTCATATTTCCAGCCATTACCTGCAGAGACAAATACAAACTCAAATTTGCCGCCAAATGGGCCTCAACAAGGGCAGAGCCCCAAGAGCAAGTTGCGCAGCCCTACACCTGTCTTACAAGTTAGCATTAGGACCTTTATTATAATACAAATTCAAATTTTTCGCCAAGGGTACTACGACAATACACGAAGGCCCACGAACAGGTTGCGATCACGATAAGAGGTGAAGACCCGAGAACTAGTTGCGACGCCATTCACCTGTCTTACAATCTAGGTTATGTTCGGGGAGGGTTGAAGTAGGGGTCGCCGAAACAGCCTTCGTCGAAAGCCTCGTGTCGCCAAATTTTACCTACATGAGATTGATTTAGTTGATTAAATGAGATTGATTTGATTAAACATAATTTATTTGGTTGATATGATTAATTAATTTGATCTGATTGATTGATTTATTGATTTGTTTGTTTGAGAAAGAGCCAAGAGATAGGCGTGTGTGATCAACTTCTATTACAGAAAATGTTCATTAATCTATACACCACTAGATGGCGCCATAACAATCCCTAGTTAGTCGTACCGCTAGGTGGCGCTACCTTTATTACAGAAAAAGTATTCATTAGTCCATACACCACTAGATGACCCTATACGCAAATTAAAGTTGCGCAACAAGGGGGCCACGACAACAGGGCACAGACCTAACACAAGTTCTTATAGCTGTCTTATGAGGTAGCATTAGGGCCCCTTATTAGAACATTTTCAAATTTCCCACCGTAACCATTGCAGATCCTTAAGCCTCCAATCAGAGATCAGAAGCTGGGTGGGGCTAAGAACCAATCAGAAACTAATCAGGTAAAAGGGGCTGTCCTTAGGATCATCAACCAGAACATTGTATGCGCACGCATTTGCCTACCTTCAAGTGGTTGAACTGCCAAAAAGGCTCTTAATACAACCAAAAGAGCTTTAATTAGGGTGAAAATTCCATCAAGGAGCTGAAAATGGCCCCCGAGAAGAAGTCATAGGGGTGACCTGACAAAAAGGTTCTTAACACAACCAAAAGGGCCCTAATTAGGGTAAAAAATCCATCAAGAGTTGAAAATGGCCTCCCAAAGGACGCTATAAAAAAAGGGGTGAAAAATACAATCCCACGTAGGCATATAAAAAATGCCGGTCAAGGTGCCCCAGGTCACAAAAATCCAAGATGGTGGCAAGTGCCTCACTACTACTGTCTTCCATCTCGTCTCCTTCACCAAAATATTTGTTAATTGGTAGAAAACTGTTTAACAAAATTTACTGATTGTATCATGTATTACAATTAGTATAGGGAAAACCTGTTAAAATTCATTACCGTATTTTTTAATTCGTAGCGTACCATTGCTGTCGTACGACTTTTCTTATTTATGCGCGTAGCGTAGTATTGTTTTCGCAAAAAAACCTTTAAATAGTTTTAAACGGATTTACACGTTTTCAGCATTTTGAAAACCATCCATACCACTTTTGACTTGATGCTGCGTCTGTGTCTGTCTCCGTGTCCGTGTTCGTGTCAGTGTATGCGTCTGCGCCTGTGTCTGCGTTCACATCTGTGGCTGCGTCTCCCTCTAGCTCTGGGTCTGTGCCTGTATCTTTGTCAGTGTCTGTGTCTGTATGTCCGCGCGCGCACGTGTGTGTGTGTGTATTTGCTATTTGCGCGTATGTAAATGCGTGTGTATGTGTGTCTGTGTGTATTTCTGTGTGTATGTGTGTGCGCGCGTGTGTTTGTGTGTGTGTGTGTGTGTGTGTGTGTGTGTGTGTGCGTGTGCGTGTCCGCGGTGTGTATACTTGTGCGTGTGTTTCAGTAGGTCTTTTCTGCAATTTTTGTTTCTCATTTGTGGAATACAATTTTAGTTCCACCCTTATCATTAAACAGCAGGCAATTTAAAGTCATTATTATGTAAATATCATTAATTAGTCTTAGAAGTTAGGAATAATAAACTACATTGTTCATTCTTTAATTATAATTTCAATTTTTAAACAGAAAATACAAATACATACTACCCAGCATTGTGTGTGGCCTACGCTCACCTTCAAATCATAAAATTTGTAAATATTCGAAGTTCAATGCAAAGGTCACAACCTTCCAGTTTTATCATTTTAGTTAGAAAATTCCTTGGTGTATTTGATATACGATTCGTTTTAATAAAAACCATCGTTCTGCACTTGGTTGTTTAATACAGACTAAGTTTCTTAAATAGTCTTCCGTTAAGGGATAATTAGCATCCAGTGCAATTAGTCAGTTGTTATAGTCGAATTATTTTGGAACCTGTATTCAACAGGAATTAAGTAGAACAGGAAATTGTACATATAATTAGAACATTTATCTTTCCTTATATTGTATATAGTCATTAAACTTCGAGTATTCATTGTATTTCTATTCTTCTCACATATTATTTAGGCTATAACATCTCATTAAGGCATTAATTTTTCATAATTACATATCATACCTTCGAAAACCTTTTAGCTTGAAAATTTCATTGGAAAGTTTATTTTAAAATTTAATTCCATGGCAATCCTCTCTATCATCGTAACCAGTATCTCAAGTCTTTGTCTTATTTCCTAGAAAAAAAACAAGCTTGGAGAGTATTACTTGCATATAAAAAGGGCAGGCTATTTTGGTTTATGTGTTATAAAGATAATTTTTCTTACCTCACGTCCCTTTATATTTGCAATCTTTGTAAAGATATCTTCGTGCAACTTTGAGTATACCTAAATAAAAATATTTTTTTAATTGTAACTTCACCTAGTAACAGCTTTCTGATTATGTGTTCTACTATCATGGTAGAATTGTATGTGATTAGTTCTTAACGTTCACAGTTAGCGTCAGAAAACTGTGAGTATTGTATCGAAATTATTTACGTGTATAGGTATAGGATGCGAAACAATTACACAACGACATATGACATTAACACTGACTCGCTTACCTTGGCCAAAGTAACCTCTACTTTTGTTACCCTGTACTCGTTTGTATTCAAAATAAAACATCTAAACAAAAGACTCACATTAAGCTATTAGTAAACTTCAGACATATTTAGAATCAAACCTTACACGAATGGACCTAAACTTTCAACTCTCGTGATTTCCCTTATGGAAGCCAGTTGTTTGGTCACTACAAGAGAATTGATGAGTCATTTAATCATATCAGTAGTTTTATAAGATAATGTAACTATTCTGGTCCTGACCAGTGTGTTATTTGAGTATAGAACGATTGTTTCTTTGTACCTTAAATTCAGGAGGTCATCCTTTTCAGATGTTATCTTCAAAAACGAAAGAATTGTAAGATACTTACTTATATCAATAATGAGTTTCAGCTTGCCTTCATTTGTAAATGATAAAAACAATTTTATAACGACTTAATGTGCTATTCTTTCATTTATGTGTATGGAGGAACTACTAGATCATCGGACCAAATGAATGATCTGCTAGGTAGGTCTGGCGCCATCGATTGATAATAGGATTTAACGTTTGCGTCGCAATGCCGGACTCGTACACTTTAATTTCACCACCTAACGTTACCCGAGCATCTGTATATCTCCATCTACCTTTATTTATTTAGACAGCGTGACTAATTTTTCTTATGCCTCCCTGTACGAAGGTTTACCTCATCTTTGCAGTTGGCGGTTGCTGCAGTGTGCAGTGTGTGCGTCTCTGTGTGCGGGTACTTGTGCGTGTGTATGTGAGTGCGTGTGTGTGTGTATATGCGCCTATATATGTGTGTATGTGTGTATGTGCGTGTCTGAGTGTGTGTCAGCGTGAGTGAAATCTAACCGTATAGGTGTTCATCCTGAAACAAAATACCTACAAAATACTTTCAACAAAAGTGTAATTTTCAGTATCAGTAAAAAAGACGATATTAACGATAAAGAAAGATAATTATTCACACGGACACTGCAAGCAGAGACGCTTAATGTATGATAAATGTATGTGGTCTATGTTTAAATGTAATAAATGTGAATACTTTAGTATAACCTATAATTAATTATTCAATTATTTTTGAGGACTGGATGGGAACTAACACTTATAAGATAGGTGGCCCCATGTGTTGACATACTTTCCGATACGACTTAACTAATCTAATAGTTCCATTAAATAACATATAATTTGAAAAGGTTCAAACGAATTCAAAAGTGTCAGTGATTTGTTATTGCACATAATATAAATATCAACATCGCATGGATCTGACAGTTCTTAAACTCGTTACCATTCTACTGTGATAAGTAATACTAATCTTCGAATTATATTTTCTAAAGTAGTACTTTTATAAAGAATGTCAAGTGGCAGCCATGCAAAATGCGTGCAACAAGTAGTGCAATTTTTTGATTCCGAAATTTAGTTTTTTGGAGCATGTGAATAAGGTAAAGGTTGACAATGTGTGACCTACCAAAAACAATCGAATACAATGTGAAAATAGTACAAAGTAGACTATGGAACTAGTAAGAAAAAAAAATTTGTGCGATTTCGTCGGGAAACGCTTCATTATACCGTTTTGATGTACAAACATCGAATTTATTTATTTTATGTTATTAGACGCTGTTTTGTGACGCCATAAACAAGGGATGATTAACTACAGGATATGAGACCTACCTTGCCAATAAAATGTCTAATTGTATAACAGTATTAAAACAGTCCAGACAGTTAAGCATATAAAGCAATCAACATGGGTATCAACATACAAAACCTTACAGGTGTCTGTAAATAATTGCCCACAAATAAGACTGTTACTGTGGGCATAAATAGTTTAAATTATGGCAAAATCCCAGGAAATATAACCACAACGTAGCTCAGCACAAAAATAAGTCGCGAGAATTGAATTCGTAACAGACAGTACAACAGGTTATTTAAGTTGGCATGCTTTGTATTAAAGTTTGTTATATCTTAAAGCGGCCCGCGTCTTAACTAAATACATGGAGAAATAAAAATGGATATTTAACAACTTGCCTTTGAAAGGCAAACTTAATCACAGCTCTTCCACGGCATTACTACATATTATAAGTGATATCCTATGTGCCCTAGATAGTAGTAATGCTAGTGTACTTGTGATGATTAATTATAGAAAGGCTTTGATACTATAAACTGTGACCTATTGTTGGAAATTTTACAAATCTTACGCATTGGAACATCAGCACTGAATTTCATAGCCAGTTTTCTAAATGGTAGGTACCAATTGGTCAAATTGGGACAAAATTTGCAGTCGGATGTATTACCTATTGAATGTGGTGTTCACCAGGGATCCATCCTTGGATCTTTGTGTACTGTATACTAGTCAACTCAAAACACGTGAGTATCCTATGTATGATGACGATACGCAGCTATATCATTCTTTCTCTGGGAAAAATGTAGGTGAAGCCATTACAAAAATCAATTAAGACCTACATTTACTATATACTTGCTCTAAAAGCATAATTTGCGCATTAATCCAAAGATATAGTCACACTAGTATTTGGTGGAGATATTCAGTCATGTCCTTAGTCGTTATTTTAAATGGACACCACGCTATATTAATACAGTTTTGGATTCTATGTCGAATTTTAAGGTAAGTTTGTTCAAATAAACTAGATACGAAATTTCAGTCGTTTAAAAAAAAAACATTTTTCTAAAAAAATTGACAGATGCGGTCTTAGTAATTACTCGTTAATTGTTCTGTTGCTGTCAAACAATTTGAATAAAACTTTGAGGTGTTGTAGGCAAAGGTTTATTGCAACAGTCTGCAAAAATGACATTTGTATTTTCATAAAAATAAAATTATGAATCTTTAAACTTGGCTATCAAAAATGCAAGTTACTCAAAAAATCAAATGGAAACCCTATTTTTATTACTCAGATCGATTTAACGTCAAAAATTAAGGTAAGTTTGTTTAAAACTTTATTTGCCTAAACGTAACAGTTTCATACTTATTATCAAAAAGTCCCAATTTTAAAATTTGTGATAAAATGAGCTACATACTTAAATCTAGTATTCTTGTTCGTGGTCACCATGAAACCAAATAATTGAGAATTGAAATAAAGAAAATATTTGAATAAGTTACTGCAAAAATTATAAAATTGATAATTTTGTGATCAAAAGTCATTTTGAAATAGAAATTTTGCATTTTTTCAAATTCGATATAGAACATAAGTGTAAAATTTAATACTTTATGAGTAAATTGAAAACTACTTTTTACTGCAGAGGTAGTAACTACATACTTATCAGTGCATTCTTACACGATAAAGTCGCTTATTTAGTATTTCTTGCTCGTGACCAAATGTAAATTAATTTACAATAAATGTTCAAAATGTTGCCCGTTAGACGCAAGACATTGTTGAACCCGTCATATAACGGCTTCATTTGTAGCCCTTTGAATTTGTGGAGAAATAGAATTGAAGGCATTTTGCACTCTTGCAATCCAATCTTCTTTAGTCGTTAGTGGTGTAGCATAAACAATATTTTCAATTCGACCCCAAAGATAAAAATCCATTGGTGTAAGATCAGGTGACCTAGGTGGCCATGGAAAGGGACCATTATTAGCAAACCAACGATCTTCAAAAATTTCATAAAGTTTCATGGAATCAGCGTTGGTGTTCTGAGGGGGCGCACCGTCTTGTTGCTACCATAAATTTTCCCTTTCTAGGTTTAATCGGGGTTGAATTCGAGTGTTTAATATCTCAAGACAATTTTCTCCTAGAAATTAAATTTGTAATCATAAATCGCAACAATCAACTATTTTAAACCTCTCAAATTTTCGTTGTAAAAATACATGTCAAAGATTCCGTTATTCCGAATAGCACCAAATACGTTAAAATTCCAAATTTCCTGAAAATGGCATTCGAGAATTGGATTGCTATTTTCGTTATTCTCCGTGAATTAAAATTAAATTCAAATAATCTGTATTAGAATATTCAAGTCGAGCCATTTCATCAAGAAAAACAAACTGTAAACAATTTTATTAAATTATTGACAACAAAAGAAAAACAAAATAAATAAGCATCTTTATCGTGTAATGATGCGCTGATAAGTATGTATTACTTCCGCAGTAAAAAATAGTTTTTTTCGATTTACTCATAAAGTATTAAATTTTTACACTTATGTTGTATATCGAATTTGAAAAAAATGACTTCTATTTGGCAAAAATAGGGGTTTCCATTTGATTTTTTTGAGTAACAGAACAATTAACGAGTTATTAGTTAAGACCGCATCTGTCAATTTTTTTAGAAAAATGTTTTTTTTTTAAAACGACTGAAATTTCGTATCTAGTTCATTTAAGAAACTTACCTTAAATTTCGACATAGAATCCAAAAATGTATTAATATACGGGGTGTTCCATTTAAAATAAGCGACTAAGTACCGACTTCCGGTATAACCGGAAGTGGTACGAACGTGAAAATATTTTAGATGAGTTAGCCGTAACATCATTACTTTGTCACCAAATTTTCAAAATTATAGTAAGTTTGGTTTAGCAGATACTCAAAGGATCAGCTCCCAAAGGCGAACCCTGTATAAAGAAATGGTCTACGGTTTTGTGAACATGTTGGTACCTGTGTTCGCAGAGCTTACAGTATGCTAAAAACGGTGTATTCTCATAGAACGTATCTCTCTATTAGAGGCTATGCTTAGATGTGGTTACTACTCAGCGGATACAAACTGTTCAAAACGATTGCACTCAATTCATATTTGGTCTTAAACGTCGTCATCACGTGTTTGAAAAACTGCTCCACGCATTATGAATGTACCATTCCTTAACCGTTGCAGGTTTTTCCTAAATACTTAACCCAAAAAAATTGATACCGCAATGACTTTTATAACCTAAACGTCCGTGGAAAGGGTCTATTTTCAATGCCACTATTTAAATACAAATTTAAAAATACGTGCTTAAGATCTTTTGCGTACAATATAGTTATAATGCATAATTCACTTCCCTCAAAGTATAAAAATTTTACTATGGAATCTTTTAAACGTCAAGTGCGATATTTAATACTTTAACACATATGCGTCATAGTTCAATGATATGTAAGTAATAATAATAAGTTGGTAATTTAGGTTTTTACACTTGCTTCGTTCTTCACATTCATTTAACTTGCGGCTAAATCTCGAAATATGCGGAGCAACCACGCGTTTCCTTGTTTGACAACTTCGTAGTTAGATATAAAAATCTAAATCCGCGGTATAACAGGAAAAAAAAATTGACAAAACTACTGTAACCTAACAGAAACTGAGGCGGGAACCGAACCTACCTCAACCGCGTTTCAGGCGAGCAATAATACCACTAGGCCAACCGTGCCTTTTCAGTTTGACGTTGAAACTGTTATTTAAACCATTTAAAAACTATACATTGAAAGATATTTTCTATTGGTCCGCATATATCGAGAATTAGCCCAAAATTTTATTTAGAACTTCGCCGTGGGCAGCACCAATATTTTCATTTTCTTGGTATATACGTATATTTAGTTATGTTTTGATTTTAAATGTTTACCGTACTTAAAAATTTATTTGTATTAGTGCTAGTAGCCCAATGTAACTGTTATTATTGTTTTATTATATTTATGTATGGTTTAGATCAAAAGATATGCTCGATAAACAAAGGGGAGATATAAAGGATTTAGTTTACCGTTCAAGTCCAATTTTCTTAGAGAACAAGTGTATCCTTCTTGTGGATTGATAAAAGCGTTATTTAGACAAAAAGGTATTCGTTCACTCACCATACATTTTATCAGCAGTCAAAAAAGCCACAGGTAATTGTTTTTTTAGAGTCAAACTTATAGTGATTTAAAATCAGAAATTTCAGGCGTTCTCATAAGGCGGATTTAAACTAAATTATCAAAATGATGTAATGTGTGTGGCCGTCGATAGGCGGTAAGACATTCATGAAAAACATTTTAAATTCCGTTAAGCGTAATTCATGTGATACTCGTACTAGTAAAGAATAAAACATGTGACGTGCACTAGTATTTTTGATAAGGCATACATTTATTTTGAGCAATTTTCATAAGAAATAGAGAATATAGCCAAACGCGAAATATGTACGTAACACGTTGACTAGACTTATTTTATATTCTTTATCATGACAATAAATTGTATGTTGTTTTAACACAGTTACAACTTTAAAGGGATTAGAATTATGTAGGACTCAGGTATTTAAAAAAAATAGCCTTCGCTTAAAAGCAGACGTATTAGAAGAGTACACTATATCGATTATATAGATGTTATTTGTGATAATTTTCTAGTGCTCTAAAAATGTGGTCATTACACTATCCGTTAGAAACTTATCAAAAATATCAGCTATATACCGGGCTATCCTTATAAATCTGCCATTGCGGAACATGTGTTTAGCGCACGTAACTTTTGGGCTCTAGATTAAATACCTTAGTGTTGCATAATTCTGACTTTAAGATTTAACTTTGTTAGACCAATATGAAATTTATTGTAATAATAAGAAGTTAACGACAATATGATGAAGCGCACGTACATTATCTCCCACGTTCTCACTTAATACCCATACATATAAAGTTTATTTTTATACCTATAAATTCTATATGAATATTCTCGTATATAATCATTTAATTTTAAACATACTTTACCATAAATTTGACTCAATTGTGTTTTTAGGCGTGTGATAGTAACCACCCAAATTTGTTAGTCAAAGCATATACAGGGTGATTCGCGAGGAAGTGGCAATATTTTAAAAATATGTCGAGGAATCCAAAATAAGTAAAATAAACTCATATGTTCAAGTCCGATTTTCATTTGTTTCAGAGATATTTAAAAAGCAAACAAAAATTCATTACAAAATCAATTACAAAAATAAACAAAATAGCATTAATTTACGAAAAATGTTCGAAGCATTAATTTACGAAAAATTTTCGAAAACACCACCGCCCACTTGGATACACTTATTTGCGCGTTTATAAACTGCACTAGTAGCGAGTTTCAATGAACGATTGTTCGCTCTAATGATAGCTGCTGCATTAAGAATGCGATCTAGTAACGCTTCCCTCGTTTCCACTTTGGTAGCATAAACTAACGACTTCATCCATCCCCAAAGGCAAAAATCGAGGGAGTGAGATCCGGTGATCTCGGTGGCCAAGGAAGCGGACCGCCTCTGCCAATCCAAAGATCGCCGAAAGTGGTATTCAGAAAATTTCGTACATTATTTGAATAGTGAGGAGGCGCTCCATCATGTTGGAAGATAATTCGTTGTCGAATATTTAAAGGTGCTTCGTCCAATATTTCTTCTAAATGGTCTTCTAAAAAACGTAAATATCCTTGTCCAGTAAGGCGCGCATCTAATACGAAAGGACCGATTAATTGATCATTTAGAATACCGCACCAAACGTTAATGCTAAATCGATGTTGGAAATTGTGTTCTATCGTAGCATGGGGATTTTCGTCCGACCATCGATGATTATTGTGGCAATTGTTAATTCCATCTCGCGTAAATTGAGCTTCATCCGACCACAAAATGTCTTTACACAATCTTCTGTTTTCCCGAAACCAATGACAAAATTGTAGCCTTAAAGGATAATCGCCTTCGTGGAGATTTTGTACTTTTTGCAAATGATAAGCGTTCAAACCTTGTTGCTTAAGTGTTTTCCAAGCCATTGTTTGTGGTACTTCAAATTGGATTGCGATGCGCCTTGTACTTATCTCTGGATTTTCGTCTACCACATCCAGAATATCTTCTTCAAGTCCAACAGCGATTCCGTGTTCTCTTTCAGGAACAATACTTGCACTTGGAAATGTCCCAGTTTCGCCGGCATGTGTAAAAACAGTTTGAAATACTCGCTTGTTAGGAACTCTTCGATTCCATTACAGAACCCATAAACAAATATCATATCGGCATATTCTTTATGACTAAATTTGTGGGGCATTTTACAACTTCATAAAACTAATGTTGAACAACTGTCACTTTAACAACTAACTGTCAGTTTTCATTTCAGTTGCCTACTTTCACCTAATTACACATAAGTTCTGGTTGCGTAATCCAGAAAGTCAACTCTTAAAAATAAATACCCTGTTAGGGAATTTTGCAAATATTGGCGATAGTGAGAACGTTCTTGGTGAGAATTTATTAGCCGCCAAATTTAAAGTTACTAAAAGGGCAATAATTATTTTAAAAGTTTCCTTTCTGGATTTCGCTCTCAGAATTACGTGCATAAGGTCAATACATCAACGTACTTCGTAATAGGCAAAAAATTGATGAGATTTGACATTTTAAGAAAAAGTCAATTATCCCTGAAACAAATGAAAATCGGACTTAAACATATGAGTTTATTTTACTTATTTTGGCTTCCTCGACATATCTTTAAAATATTGCCACTTCCTCGCGAATCACCCTGTATAGCGCGCAGTTATTTATTATACTATTCAATTATTAGTCACTAATTGTTCTGTTTTTTGTATTGAAATATTATTCAGTTTGGAAATGTGGATTTAGGTTATACTGTAAATATCATGAAAATAGCATACCTTCTTTATTGGGGCATTAAATTATATTTTACTTATTCACTATATCAACTTTTGCGTAAACGACATCCTTCTGCGAGGTTCATGGACAACAATAGAGATGCTCCCTGCAATAACCGCCACATCCGTCATTTGAAGCCGACGGCCTTTTATGAAGGTGTACAAAATTTTGTAAACTAAATCGTTTTAAAGACATCGCTGTATTTTAACTGAACAAAAATGTTTGCTAGTCAATCATTTAATGAATGTCATATTTTTAGAAATTTAAAATTATCTCTTTTTTTCATGTAAGGGTTCTTTCGGTAGCAAGTGAGGCTAGTAGTCAGCTTCGCCTCATCCACAAATTAAAATTTTTATTCCCCTTAACTATAATTAATTAGATTTATTTATTTGTATCTATTTACGGTGCGGTATTTCAATTCCTACCGTACTAGGTGGTTAACTAGTAGCATCAAAGATAGCTTGGGATCCTTAACAACGACGAAGGTGAAGCTAAAAATTAAGAACAAAGAGGGCGCCAGGTAGAAGTAATAAAAAGCAGCTCTAAATATTAAAGTAGCATTAGTCACGTCTCCTTTTCGGTCGTCAAGCAATGACGCTCAAAAAGCGACTGATGTAACTGACGAATTGTTCCCAGTAAAAGTGTTTTGGCTTCAAACAGCGCCAAAACCAACATCCGAACCATCTGTTTGAATTCAGAAAGGACAAGAGAAGTCAGGAATTAAGCGACGTCCATCAGTAACCGTAGAAGGTGTAGGTATAGAAATAATTCACCTACGTTAATGGGAACTGGAATTTTAAAATCCCTTAAGAATTTTTTTTCATTTAGGAATTACCAAGCATACAAATCCAGATTTATTTCAACCTGAAGTAAAGTTACGCATCAATTTTTCAAACGCTGACTCTGTAGGCAGTATTTCGTTATCTACAGTGTGTCCAGGAATAATGAATTCTTACCCCATTAATTACTTACAACATTAATAATTATTCATAGTTTTTAACGTTAGTAACATTAACTTGGTATAATAAAATTTTTGTTGTTGTAGAAATTTTCTTTTAGCTTTGTTGTATAATAGTTAACTTGTTTATTCCATATTTAAAAACAAACTGGCGTCCGAGTATTTAATTATTAGTTTCGGGAAGAAGCTACCCCGATTTAAAAACGAACATATCTAGGTACATGTAAATATTTTTTGTTTAATAAGGGAAATCGATAATTTTAAGAACCTGGCCCACTTAAATCTACGACTGAGCAAAAGGCACCAAATCTTCTTGTTATTACCAAAACTGTTAAGTAGCTAAAATTTGTAGCCATGGATGTAGAAGTATAAGTATAGAACTTTAAAGGCTTTGTACACTGATTTAAAGATTCATTACACTGACTTCCGAGCGTGGGACATCGATTTGCAATTATTAATGCCAGATATCTTCGCTTATGTATGTTGCAATTCCGAATATTGTTGACAACTGTTTAAAGATATTGTAATATTTGTATCTACGATTATTGTAATCTTATTGTCTTATTTGAATGTCATTTATTATTATGTCGAGTTATCTAGTAGATGCCCGTAGAAGTGATGAGTTATTAATGGAACTGAAATACCGCAATATTGATTGTGCTGAAAATTTATCGGTTGATGAAAAGCGCAAATTATTACGACATAAACTGAATCTGGAAAGGGTCGACTCAAAATTATTTGATTCTTATACAAAAGCTGAAATAAATCAAAATGAAGAATTAGTTTGTTTAGAAGAAAAACTTACTCATATTCAATCTTTAATAAATCTGTGCAAAATTCATCCAACGAAAAGTGAATATCTCAAACAGTGTACTCGTCTTTTACACATTTTGAAGTGATTAAATTATAGGGTGCTTGTCGATGAACTTGTACAAGATCAATTACTTTCACTATGTAATGATAATATTGAATTAATTGAATCAATTAATGGTAATTTAGAGTTAAGTAATGACTCACAATATCCTGATAATTCCAACATTTCGAAGGCAAATAATGAACCGATTAATACTTCAGTAAGCATTCCAACTGTAAGCATTCCAACTGAAGATTTTTCAAATTTAATGAAGAATTTAAATATTTCTAGAAATTCTGTCCCTGTTTACAAATTAAATCTTAAGTTTAATGGTAGTCAAAAAGAAGTTTTCTCATTTATACAAAGGAATTAATGCTTGCACGTAATATTTCAAAGTCAGATATGTTATTATCCGGAATTGATCTATTTTCTGAAAGGGGTTAGACGTAGTTTAGAGCCATTAGTTCTCAAATAAATTTTTGGGATGAGCTTATTCATAAATTAAAAAGTGACTTTTTACTCGAAGGACATGATGAAGTTTTGTTAAATGAAATTAAAAACAGGAACAGACTTTTGATGAAATTCCATCCACCTTTATTTCTGAAATGATTAATTTATTTTCTCAATTAGACGTTCCTCCTACTCAGATTGAACAACTTAAGATTATTATGAAAAATTTACAACCTTGGTATGCAACCCAATTGGCTCTTACAAATATTTTTCATCTTGTTGATTTATGTAAAAAATTACAGGTTAAAGCACAAAACTCTAAATTTAAATAAAATTCAAATTCAGATTTTCAAAAACAACATGAAAACAAATCAAAGCCTTTTATTCCAAATCAAAACAATAAACCTAAAACTAACTTTACTGGTGCTAAACCGAAAATTTCGAATTCAACTCTTAAAAATTCAAAAATCAATACAGCTAAACCAACAACTTGTTTTAAATGTAAACAATTAGGACATACCTATCACACCTGTGACAATGATGATAACATTGCCTTTTGTTACAAATGTGGTCATTCCGATGTAACTTTTACTAATTGCCCAATTTTACAGACACTGACAAACATGTTTGGAAACAATGGTTAATTAAAGTAAATAAATTTTATGGAATTCCAAAAATTTTTTTAAAATTGGTTGAAGAAAGATGATTGTAGACCTTTTATTAATGTAAAAATTTTTAACAAAGGTTTTGTTGCTTTATTAGACAGTGGAGCTACTGTTACAATCCTAGGTAAGCCCGCAGTGTTTTTGACAAATATGATTTGAAATTAAATAGAAATCCACCTTTTTCATCATTAATTATTGCCAATGGTTCTTTACGATCCATTTTTGGAAGTATTGATTTATCTTTGACTAGTAATAATATTACAAAAACAATTTCAGTTATTCTTTCTGAAACTAATACCACTGCACATACCTTAGGAATGGACTTTTGTCAATTATTTGAAATTAAAGCTGATTTTGGTAGAAATTCTTTTGTTGCAAATTCTGTAGAAACAAGTGTTTCAATGATTAAAAGTATCGACGATCTGAATACCGATCACCATGTTATTGACCTGTTCCTGACGCACTTTCAAGAGTGCCATTAGAAGTTAACCCTTTAGAATTTTCAGCTGTAAATTTGGACGATTGGTATAAGAAAATGTTAATTAACGTTTAAAAAAATTCTAAATGATTTCCCGATTGGAGAATTGAAAACGATAAACTTTACAAATTTATTTCAAATGAGTTAAATATTGAATCCAATTTAGTGGAATGGAAATTAGCTGTTCCTAAATCCTTACGGAAAAGTATTTTAGAAAAATTTCACAATAATCCTACATCAGCGCATTTTGGTGTTTTTAAAACTATTTCAAAAATTAAAGAATTTTATTATTAGCTAAAAATGAAAACAGACATTTCCAAATACATTCGAAATTATAATATTTGTAATCAAAGTAAATTTTCACAATTTAATCATTATGGTTTTATGGGTAAGAATGTTTCTTTTCCTTTTCAATGCATTTCAATCGATTTAGTAGGTCCTTTTCCCAGATCGAAAAATGATAATACTGTTTTACTGGTTGTTTTCGATTGTTTTACCAAATTTACTCTGATTCACCCAATTCGCAGTGCTACTGCTAAAGGCATTTGCCAATATGTTGAAAATTATGTGTTTCTAGTTTTCGGTGTACCACAAATTTGTATGGTTGCCAACGGTCTTCAAATTAAGAGTGCATTGTTTAAGAACTTATTAGATTCTTACAAAGTTGCATCCATTTGGATTAATGCGAATTACTATCCCCAAGAAATTTTGTTGAAAGAGCTAATACAATAGTAGGTACTGCAATAAGATCTTACATTAAAGATAATCATAAAGAATGGGATTCTGAAATTAATAAAATTGCCCATGCTATTCGTAGCGCTGTTCATGAATCTACTAAATTTTCACCTTCCTTTTTGGCGTTTGGTCGAACCGTTCCGATTACTGGAGATGTTTATGGTCGATTAAATGATTTTAAAGAGGATGATTTATCAATTAACAATCGTCAACAGTTGGCTCAAGGTTTAAATGAACTTTCACCGATTTTTAAGAAGGTAAAATAAAGTTTACTTGCAGCTTACGAACGAAATTCGAAATCTTACAAGTTGCGACGACGTCAATTAAAATTAAACGTCGGCGGAAAAAGAATTTTACCTTATCTGATGCGACAAAAAATTATAGTCAATAGTTAGCTCCAAAATTGACTGAAGCAAAAGTTATTGAAGTGTTAGGTCTAACCACGTACCGATTGGCCACTCTTAGGTATTTTCCATGTTAAAGATTTTTTGGGACCTTAGTTCTCAGGTAAATTATTTTCATTTATTGGATTTACAATTCACTATTGTTTCAAAAGTAAGAATTGAAATAACCATTTTGAGTTTACCTCTGATCCTTAATTGACGTGACACTTTCAGACTCTTAACCGTTGGTAAGAATACTAGAAATGCTTAAATATGTATCTGTTTTTGATTCGAATTAATTTATTTTGGTTACTCAAAAACTATTTTCAAAATTCCAGCTTTTGATGATTCCGGATATGTCTAGTGTTCTAGGCTTGGACGGGGCTTTATGTACTTTGGTTCACATCGTGTCAACCTCGTCAATAATAGCTCACATTCAAACCATGACTTCCTGATTGTGGCACCGGAGTACTTTTGGGTGGGGTTTTGTATGTGTTCGGAATAGAGTGCACAATCCAATCTATTTATACACCGTGACCTGGTAAAGACTTTCATATACCACTTTTGACTTATTTAACGAGACGTGACTGTGGGTGTTTTATGTTAACGTACCCAGGGGGCTAGAGTTGACATCACCGGGGAAGGGTATTGGAACCACTCTTTCTCGGCCTCGATTTTCGCGATTCTTATGGTTTGTGTTTGAGGAAGTTTGACTCTTGTGTGGAGTGACATTTTGCCGTAATTTTTATCGTAGCACAGGAAAATTGTTCCCGGGTTCCCCGCCATCTGACCCTTCAGGTCATGGTTAGTTTATGTTCCCTCTTTACGTTAGCTTCAATTTTTGTTAATGGTTTTTCTTTTTGCTCCCCTGGCGGAGGTTTGCTTCACAAACCCCACCAGCTTCAAGTTTCCATGACTTTATTTTAAGTTTTGGAGCCTATAGTTTCAACTAGTGGCGTGCGCGGGCGGTAGCGCGTCATTAGCTTTTGATGATGTTACGAGGGTTTTTCCTGACCAACATCACCGCATTTTCCGTACTTCTACGTACATTTACGGTAAGATTTTCTTCTATTTAATCATTTATTAAGAATTTAGGTATTACCATTTACATTTTTGCTTGAATTTTATTACCTGTTTATTCCATATTTAAGAAAAAGTTGGCGTCCGAGTGTTTAATTATTAGTTTCAGGAAGAAGCTACCCCGATTTAAAAGCGGACATATCTAGGTATTTTTTGGTTAATAAGGCAAATTGATAATTTTAAGAACTTGCTCACTTAAATGTACGACTGAGCAAAAGGCACCAAATCTTCTTGTTATTACCCAAACTGTTAAGTAACTAAAATGTGTAGCCATGAGTGTATAAGTATACGTATAGAACTTTAAATGATTTGTACACTGACTTAAAGGCTATTTACAGCATTATCTGGATCAACCCAGAGTCCACCTTCATTAACCATATATCCTAAGTACTTTAATGCTGGGAGAGAGACTTGACATCTATCTCATCTGAGAGTCAAGGCAGCATAATTTAGACGTCGAAAAATAAGTGAGAGAACTTTTAAGTTAGTCAAGCTGATCGGCCCGTTTCCACAGTTTTTGCTTTTATAGCGCGACGTTTCGGATGCGGACTCTGCTTCCGCTTATTAGACTTTATGTTAGTACGATGTATGTGGCTTCTTTGATTTTCGTCGAATTGTATTCTCGTCCTGTACCACTATCTGTTTGTTATCCCATTGGATGCGGTGGTTTCGTCCCAGACATGTTCGGCGATTCTTAATCTTTCTGTTTCGCCCTTGCGTTTTTGTTCTGACTCCAATTCCATTGTGAATTTTATGGAGGATGCGCGGCTATTTAGATGATATAGGAATTCACCTAGCTTATGCTTGTCGTAATGCCAAACTAAGAAGGTATCGTCCACCAATCTAAGCCACATCCTTGGTTTTTCCGTGGATTCGGATAACCCATCACCATCCCAAACTCTTGTTGGTAGAACTTGTCTTCTACTTGGAAATACGTAGTTCTAATGCATATTGTCAGAAGTTCCATTATTGTGTTTACCGAGAGTTGCGTGCGTCCGTATAACGTTTCATCTTTTTCCAGCCTGCCCCTTATGATAGTTACTGCGTTATTTGTAGGCACATTTGTGAATAGGTTCACGAAGTCTAAGCTTACCAGTATTTCTTCGTAGTTTGGTTTCCACAAAATGCTGTGACTATAGACTCGGTTTTGCCCAATAATGGTGTGATGATGCCTAGCAGAATCGGTAATAATGTGAATTTCTCCAGCTAAGAGGAATTCGTTCCTTATGGATCTTTGGTAAGCAGTACATATGCGGAGGTTTGCTGTAGTGTGGGTAAGTCTAATTATCTGGTAATCGGAGAACTACCCCTTGTGATTATCCAGCGTCTGGTATATTCGTCTTTCGATTAATAGTGTGGGGTATTTTGGTATTTGTTTGTATTCGCCCTCGGCCAGTAGTCTTAGGTCTTGCTGTTATGTTTCCATATCCATTACCGCAATTGCATTTCCTTTGTCTTCCGGGAGAATTTTGATTGATGGGCCATTCTTAAGGGAAATGACCGCTCTTCTTTCTAGGTTAGAGAGGTTAGGTTTAGTTAGCCTAGATGAATCTAAGACTGACCTAACCTTACTTCTGTATTCTTGGGCTTTTCCAGGTTCTAATTTCAAAGCTGGTCCTTCAACTGCGGTTATTAAATCTACTTTCGGAATATACCTCGGTGTTATCGCATAGTTCAAGCCTTTGTCCAGAACTTTCATTTCGCTCTCGTTCAACTGTCGGTTAGAGACGTTTATGACAGTGTTTTGCAATTGAATTGATTGGTTCTTTCTTCTCCTTCATTCGCTTTTCTAGCTTCTTCTGCTGAATTCCCTTGTGCATTGCCTTACTCTTTGAATATTTGCTTCTGGTAGCCATATTTATCCTATCAGTCTTGTTCGTTCATTCGATTTCGAATAGTCTCTCTGATCTCGTTCGATTCGTGTTCGAGCTGGTATTTTCTGAAACAGTAATGTTTGATTCGTTCTTTGACTAACGCTTCGCTAGCTCTCTTTGCGATTTCTTATATTTTTTGGGTGTGTATCGGACCCGAAAGGTATCACAAACCGTATTTATAACGTTTAACAATAGCAACAAAAAAGACGTTTACAAATTATTTCAGATAGATAATTTTAATAATGAACGTCAAATTCGATTATCTATCTAGAGTAGAAACAAATAATTAGGATAGCGTCGTTTTTTTTTCTGAAAAACCATTGGATTTTGACTATCATCATTAGTATAAAAACATGTACAACTTAAATAGTGACATCTGGACACCCTACTATTAAGTCGGGCCTTTCAAAGCCGTTTCTTAGAATAAAATGGAAATAACGCCATAAGAGTGAAAGTTAGGACATAAAATCTTACTATCAAAAAGAATGTATCCGTTATTAGCTTCTCGAAAATGAAAAGTTATACCGGGTGTTGCATTTAAAAATTTTGAGTCAAATAACAATTCGCATCCGGTATGTTTTTCAATCTCTAGTCCTAGTGATAGCCCAAAATCTTATTAAGTTGATGATTAATAAATTTCCAAAAGTGAGCCCTTTTTTCGTTCAAAATTAAAATAACTTAGTATCCTTTAAAGTTAGACCGTTAACACCCTACGCCAAAAAGCATCTACTCTTTAAGGTCTTTTCAAAAATGTAATGAAATACCGGGCGCGACATTAAGAAAACATAACTTTGGGCCACCACTGATTATTGGACCATCCTGTATATTGGAAAATATTTTTAGAATATTGTGCTCACGTTTCCCTATAAGTTTTGAATTTAAATTTTTTATATACTGACTTCCATAAAAATTGCAACACCTAGAATTTGTTGAACGATTTTATTGAAATTTTCGTCAACGATGTCTTTCATTAGAACAAACGATTAAAATTCGAATAAAATCTAGCTAGTAGTTTTTTTCTCCTTTGCACAATAAATTTGAAAAAATAAACTAATCAGTGTGTAATTAACTGTCAATTTTGCAAATTGTTTGTTCACAATTTCGACCTGAACTTGGGAACAATGCCAAGAGTACGTCAACATCAACATTTTTCCCAATTGACTGATTTTGCACGTGGCCGTATTATTGGCATGTGAGAGGCCAGACTTTCGCTAAGAGAAATTGCTCGTCGTGTAAACCGAAATGTTACAACGGTATTGAGATGTTGGTCCAAATGGTCCGAGGAAGGGTTGCAAAACGACGCCCTGGATCTGGACGTCTCCGCAGGACTACAGATCGCGAAGAACGTCGTTTAAGACTTTTGGCCTCAAGACACAGATTTTCAACAACTCGATCGATTGCAAATGATTGGATGAGAGGTGTAGGACTCAGAATGTCAATGTCATCTGTTTATCGCCGGATAAGGGCTTATGGACTGCGTTCATATCGTCCATTTTTATGTCTTCCTCTTACACCACTTCACCGTCTACGCAGGCTAGAAGGGAACTACGAAAAAGCGAATTGGGCGCAAAAATGACATCGAATAGTGTTTAGTGAGGAGTCCCGATTTTGCTGGTGGGCCCACGATGGTCGTCGGAGGGTCAGACGGATCCGTGGAGAACGTAAAAATCCAACATTTTTTGTGGAACGCAACACAGTCCTCACACAAGGAGTAATGATATGGGATGCAATATGTTACGGTAACAGATCACCCTTGGTCTTTATTGATGACGCCGCTGGTTATATTGCCAATGTGCTAGAACCCGTTGCGCTTCCATATGTTCAGGGGCTGGAAAATCCCATTTTCCAACAGGATAATGCGCGCATTCATACGGCAAGGGCTACAATACGTTTTTTGGAAGAAGCTAACTTGTCGTCCTCCCATGGCCTGCTCGTTCGCCTGATTTGTCGCCCTTGAACATGTATGAGATGAGGTCGGTAGGCGACTGGGTAATTTACCACACCTCCAGATAACTTACACAATCTCCGGCTACGAATTCAAGAAGCTTGTGTTGATATACCACAGGCAGCTATAGATCACATGATTGATAGCATGCCACGCCGTCTAAATGAGTGCATTACAAATTGTAGCGGAGCAACTCATTATTGAAAAAACATTTTAGTTTTGTTTTTTGTTTTCAAATTTTAATCGTTTGTTTGTTGTAATGAAGGACATCGTTGACGAACATTTCTATAAAATCGTTCAGTAAATTCTAGGTGTAGCAATTTTATAGAAGTCAGTATGTATCTGTAATAGTATAGTAAGTATGGACCGGATTCCTCGCCCTCTAATAACTCACGCCATATATAAATGTCGTAATAATATACCACAGCATATGATATCCTGGAAAATATTGATTATGCCAAACTTACCTTAAGTCTAAAAGTTGGAATCATATACCAAACATTTTAGTTTGTTAATTTGTTTCAATTGTTATTTTCTTTAATTATCAACAGTGCGAAATTCATAAACGGCACAAAATGTAGATATGTTTCTGAATCAAATCGTATTATTTTGGACCACTTGGCCGCCACTTACATCACGTTACATCTATTAAAATGATCATAATTTTTAAGCAAAAGTTCTTACATTAGTTTTGACGTACCTAACATTTAGTACGCAAATATCTTGAAAACGTCAAACAGAAATTTACGTACACCATTTTGTTGGGAAGGTTGAAAATGTCATAATTTTAAAATTTAGACTACATACAGCTCACAAAAAATTAGGTCAATTTTAGAATACATGTACATTTCTGTACTGATAGCGCGGTATTCAATGGCACGTCCTCAAAATAGAACGATTCCTTTTCACACGGAAACCCCTATCATAATTGTCATTATTTGTTAGATAATTATCTCCCAAACTGTTGCATTCTTTAACATGTATTGATATGACTCAATTTGCTCAAGTAAGATTTAACTCCAAATCAGAACTTGTTTTAACCAAGGATATCGCAGTTTTATGACTCAAATGTGTACTATTAATTATAACATTTGCCTGTTATTTATATATATATATATATATATTATATATCTTATATATTATATATATATATATATATATATATATATATATATATATATATATATTATATATATATATATATATATATATATATATATATATATATATATATAATAAATTGAGTTCTTCCGTATTTATATCTTACATCTGTTCTTCCTGTTTCTTTTTGTTTTCCTCCTTTTCACTCTCGCATGTTTCCTTGCATTCTCTGTCCCACCACCTCTTCTATCCGTTTCCCCCTTTCCATATTTTAAACTTGACTATCTCCGTTGCTTCCTCCATCCTCTCTCTCTCATTTCTTCCACACTTTCTTGTACTCCCTTACTTTGCCATATTGTGTTTCTTATTTTCTTTTCCTCTTCTTTTACCATCTCCTCTGTTTTTCTCCCTTCCATTATAGTCTATGATTAATTCTACCCTTCCTCTTATGTACGTGTACTCTCCTATTTCTCTTTATCCTCCATTTCCATTTATTATTTACCATCCCCTTTCAGGACACACTTCCAACAGTTCTTTTCCTTCTATGTTTACCCCTTTATTCCCCGTCTATTTCGTTTCTTGTATTCCCCTATTTTCCCTATGGTCGTGTTGAAGTCCTATTATTATTATTCCCTCCTCTTTCTCTTCTATCATCTCTTCCAAGTTCTCCCTTGTCTCTTTCACCTTTCTATTACATACCGTCATTGTTTTTGTTTATACTTTTCCCCACTGTATATTCCTTTAAACAATTCCTCTCCTTTGTTGCACTTTCTCTTCCTATTCTTGTTTCAATCTTTCCTCGTGCTGCACCACCTATGAGAATTCCACTGACATATCCCTTTCCCACCACTTACGTTCTTTTTCCTCCATCCATGTCTCTTGCAATTCTATCACGTCCTGCTACCTAATGAACTCCCAAAAATGTTGGTATTTGTCCTTTATTCCCGCCACATTCTAGAGTATCCTTAATTCGTTCGTCTCCTCCTGTACAATCTCTCTACCTTTCTTTCGTTCCCTTTGTTGTTCTTTTCCTTTTCCCTTACTCGTTTTTCAGTTACTTTGCCGTTTATTTCTCCATCTATTTGCATTTTTCTGTATCTTATCTTATCTTTTAAATCTAATTTTACAATTAATTTCTCTTCATTGATCACTTGTAACTCTTTTTGTGGTTCCTTGATTCTCCGCCTCTTAATTACGATGTTGTTCTTCTTTTTCCTCCTCTCCTAGTCGTCCGCTCTTTTCTCTAGTTTTTCTATTCTATCTATCAATTATTCCATTTTTCTCTTCCATTTCTTTTCCCTTTCTCCCTTCCCTTGCCTATACATGATTTCTCTTACTGTCCTTCCGCGTTTATAACGTCTCAAGAATAGTAATTTAACTTCAAATTAAGTTAAAATATTTGATATATCAACAAATATAGTTTAAAGGTTATCCTCTATCCCTAACGCTCACGATATGTAATGTTTATACAAAGTTTCAATGCTATGTACTTAACTTAATATCCACTATTTTAAAATGTTTATAACCAAATTAATTTCCTGTCCTTTCACCTCTCCGCCATCTCCTACACGCTTCCCTTTCCTACTTCACCCCAAACAAAACCTAAAAACTCCCTTCAATAATTAACTTAATGTAAAAATTGCGATCTATGCAAAACACGTCATTCTTCACCCAAACACAACAAACGAATCATACATCTGACGGGACAAACACGCTCTATAGATTGCTCATTTGCAGCTACGCTCATGCGTTCGCTTTTATTATCGTCCATATACTTCCAATCACTGTTCTTCCAGCATTGACCAGTCGTCCAATGTCGCTAGCCATTGTACCATCTTCATTTAACATTCCACCCCAATATACCAACTCGTCCACTTGTTCCACAATTTAATAATGCAAGGTATATACTCTATACCCCTTTTCACCTTCCCGATTGAAGACCACAACTTTTTCTTGTTCACGTTTAGGTTCATACTCTCACAGACTATAACAAACTTCCTGAGAGTAGTTTATAGCTCATCGGCATTCTCACTTAATAAGACTGACCAGAACTAGTACATTTACGTTACCAACCATTGCACCGTTTGAATCGGTACATACTTGTCTAACACATTTATCTACGCATACATTGAACAACCATGGTAACATCACACAGTCTTTACGCACTCCTTGCTAAATATTAAAGCATTTAGTCACATCTCCTCTCACCCTAACACATGCCCGGGTACCGTTATACACTGCCCTTATTTCGTTTATTAAACTTTTACCTCCGCCATAGTCATTGAATATTTCCCACGGTTTTCCCTATTCACTCGGTCATATACTTTCACCAGATCTACAAACGCACAGTACGGGTTCTTTTTTATACTGAAACACTTTTCGATCACCTGCTGGAAAGCAACCATCTGATGAACACATTCTCTCCCTTGAATGAAGCTACCTTGCATATCCCAGATCTGAGTTTGGGTAGTTTCATGTAGTCTATCAATTAGTACTCTGTCAAATACTTTACCAGGTACACTGAGCAAACTTATTCCTACAGTGGTACAATCATCGCCTCTTCCAATCACTCGGCACTTTTCCAACACTTAAGGCTTACGTTGAATATTTCATTCAATTTTTGTGTAAGCTTTGCACCTCCATATTTTAGCATTTCATATGTGATTTCGTCCACGCCTGCTCTATTACTGTTTTTCAACTTTCCTACCGTTTTCTCTACCTCATTTAACCCACTATCTTTTTCAGTTTCATTCACTATTCTTTCTACATTCTCCTTATTAAATTTTCCAGTCTTATTTTCCTCACTTTTGTACAGATTTCCGATATATTTCGTTGCTGCTATTCATCACTCCTGCAATGTTTTGTCTTGGGCCACGTTTTGTAGTTTTGACCCATTTCCAGAAGAGCTTTTTCTAAGTCTCATTTTTTGCATCAACCGTTGCCATGTACGGATCTTTTTTCTTACATACTGTCTTTTTTACCGATTCATTCCACCAAGCACATTTTTTCTGTCTACCTATAGTCGCTGTTCCACATATCTGCACGACGCAATTGGCAATACAGGTTTTCAAGTTTATTCAAGCACTTTCAACGTGATTGACTTTTATTTTTGCACTCACATTCAACTCTTTACTCACAACATCTGCATATTATTATTTTCAAAATTAAAATCTTTTGCACCGTGTAATCAAAAAACAAATACTATTTACTTGTAATAATTATCAAAAAATATATATTGGAACTACATTGCAACATTTAAAAAATCGTATTGTACAACGATGTGAAATCAGATGATTTTGTCGATGAATTATAATTCTAGAGACTAAAAAATTGATTTTCATGTGCCGTTTGTTAAGAGATATGTTGATGATCTAAACCTATCTGTGCCCAATGACAAAATAGAGAAGGCGCTATCAGTGTTTAACAATTATAATGAACATCTGCAGTTCACGTGTGAAAAAGAGACTAATAATTGTATCCCCTTCCTGGACATGTTAATTCATAGAAACCACCACAACATATTACGTACAGAATGGTATAGGAAACCTCTTTGTAGTAATCGGTTCATCAGCTACCATTCACCGAGAATCAAAACCAACCTAGTTTTAGCTTTAAAAAATAGGGTCATGATACTATCTCACGTGAACTACCAACATAATGGTCTTAAGGCACTCAAAATAATTTTGCTGGAGAATTCATTTCCGAGACATTTTCTCAATAAACAATTTTTCTCAACATCTAGTGAAAGTAATGTACATCAACCCATGGTTAAGAATACTAGTCAAAATCTACCTGACACAGATAATGTATTATTTGGTACATTACCTTATATATCTCTGCTCACCTCTCAGATACTAAAAGTATTAAAAGGACTCACCTATGTGAAGATAGCCACGAGAAATGTTAAAACTGTACGTAACTTATATTCTAAAATCAAATCTCCCGTAACAGCTTTGGAAAACTCAAATATCGTGTATTCTATTCCATGTAAGGGTTGCGGTAAAACGTATATAGGGCAAACATCGCGAAGTTTGTTAGGTAGAATTACATCACACAAAAGTGATTGTAAAAGAAAATTAACCACGTGTGGTGTAACTGAACACGTGGTCCAATAGCATCATGAGATGAACTATAACGAAGCTATTACTTTACGTAAAGAAAAAAAACCTAACGAAACGCCTTTTTTTGGAAATGGGCTACATTAATGAAATAATGATACTTTAAACAAACATTCTGATATTGATGAACTAAGTAGCATCTACAGTTATGTTTTATCATTTGAAACAAGTAGTCAATATTCTGGTGGTAATTAATTTTGTATTAATTTTAATTTTTCAGTTGCCTTATTGTTGTTTTTGGTTGTCACTTTAACGTTAATTTGGTAAATTCTACGCATTAAATCTTGTTTTTTATTAAAACTAGAATGGTGTACACATTTTTGTATTGTAATCTGTATTGATTGTAAATTCAAGTTCAATTTTATATAACCGCTTATCTAATGTTGCAAAAATTGTAACATTTTTGGATTTTCCACATTGCAGGTTTTAGATATGTTCCAGCAATGATACATAAGCACCCACATTTTTCAAATCGTTGACTAGTGGCGATGTTTTTGTTATGTGTTAAAAATTTTAGTTTGTCTTGATAAAGGAATAAAGAATTCCGAAAGCTCGACTCAGCAACAAAGGGTTTTACTTTCCTGGCCTTATCTGCTTTAGCTGTAACCTCAATTAGTATTTATTTATCTAAATTAGTCCAGATTACCCGCCAATTGATCTACATACAGTGAGGTTTTTTTTTCACTGAAAATAGCAAAACATATTAACACTATTAAACCTTTGTTCAGTTTTTAAAAAACCAAGTCACTGCATTAAAAGAGCAATTTCAACATTATCAATCAACCTTTGATTAAACAATTGTCACTAATGTCATGAAAAACTTTCAAAACTGATTTCTTTTTACAAAGTTTAATTTGCACTAGTGGTTTGCAGCATGCATTTAAAACAGGAAAATATTCAAATTCTACGCTGGTACAACAGCAATATGAGTATAAGAGAAGTGCGCGATTTGTTTTCTGTAAGTTATCTCGAAAGACCAATACCATCTGTTGGAACTATTCACAGCATAATCAAAAGATTTAACGATGAAGGTTGTGTAATACAGTCACATAAAAGAAGAATAAAAGCTTGCCTTGTCTTGACAGAAGAACGAGGAATAGAGATATGTTATGCGGAAGAAAATCCGATCACCACCTCACGCATAATAGCAAATGAATTTGGTATTTCGAAATCCTTCGTTCTTAAAACTTTTAAAAAGTATAAATACAAACCTCATAAATTTTCCAATCACCAAGAGCTTTTTCCTCTTGACCAAATTAAAAGAACAAATTTTTGTGAAACAGTATTTAATTTACTAAATGAAAATGAAGAGATTTTACAAAATATAGTTTTTACAGATGAGGCATCGTTTTGTTTAGATGACACAGTTAATTCACAGAATTATCAATTTGTACCTAGCACTTCTCTCCCCTTTCTTGTTATCCTTGTTTCCCTATTCCCACAGGTATTGGTAATGTACAAACCCACATGTTCAAAACTTAACACACACTTAATACAATAGGACAGTTAATGTTTGGGTTGGAATAGTTGGCAGTACCCTTATTGGTCCATCTTTTATTAATGGTAACCCAAATGCTGCCAAATTTTTGCAACTTCTGCAAAGAGACATTACCCTACAACTAAAAGCCTTAAATATTGAGAAACCATGGTTTCAAATTGACGGCGCTCCACCACATTCCACAAGTCCTATTACACGTTTCCTTACTGAAACCTTCCAGGATCTCTGGATTGGAAGATTTGGACCCATAGCTTGGCCATCGAGGTCCCCCGATTTATCACCAAATGACTGTTTTCTTTGGGGTTATCTCAAATCCAAAGTCTGCAATAATATAGTAATAGAGAATACAGAAGAGCTAAAAAATAGAATAAGTACCGTCTGCAACAAAATGGATCCTGTTCTTTACGATCGTTTAGCATATTGCTTGGAGTAAGAAGGAGGTCACTTTGAATATTTGTTAAAATGATTTCATTAAAAGTTTCTCACTAAAGTTGTTACTTTACTGTAAGAATTGATGCAATAGTACTTAACCTAAAAATAAAACAACAGTGTTTGTCAAAATATTAAATAACACACCTGTAAGTTGTCTACCTGATATTTGTAACAAGTAACCCGTGAATGCATGACTTGATTTTAAAACTGAACATAGTTAATAGTATGTTTTCTATGTTAGTGAGTATATATATATATATATATATATAATATATATATATATATATATATATATATATATATATATAAATATATATATATATATATATTATATATAAGAGAGAGAGAGAGAGAGAGAGAGAGAGACAAGAAGTCATTTGGCCCACTTCGTTTGAAATACAATAAAATACAGGTATCAAATTTGGGTGTAGGGTCTAAAATGGACTGCTAATTTTAATTCCTTTATTATAGTCAGTATTTCCAAATAATTTATTTCTTCATCAGGACCAAATCAATACTATCATTGAGGTCAGATACATAAACATTATAAAAGTCTGTAAACTTACAATTTTAATAAAAGGAGTAATTAAAATAATTATAAATAGAAAACGTACGTTTAACCTGAAATTAGATAAAATGGAAGACCTCCCAAACACGTGCTTTTTGAATTTAAATGTGACAAATGTGTTAAGATAAGGGAAATTATCAATTAGAAAAGGATAGAAGTACAAACTCAGATTAAAGGTTTGTGACGGGAAATTTGAAAGAGTCCCCATGACTAAAGGAATGACTAATTAAAATTTGTGTAATAAAATCTATGCTTAGTAAATAATTATACATGTGCTCAGATTAAGGTTGATCCAATTTTTGTTTTTGATAGTGTATGTGATTCTAAGTTTCATGGATGTCGGGAGAGCCAACGGAACCGTTATCGTTATTTGTTGTTACCCTTCAATTGAATAAAAAGAAGAAACAGCAGCCGGTGACAGGTGTGAGAGTCAGGAATCGCGTAGGGAGCAATCTGGTTGAAACGTGATATGTTTGAAGGGTATGTAAGTGAAAAATGTATATGTATGTATGTACATTTAGATATTCATACAGTAAGTATACGCTATATTAGTTATATCCTTCTTGACTCTGTCTATATTTCTACTTCTTACTTCCTTACATGTCGTGGCAGTAGACAAATAACTGTCCGGTAGTAGGACGACACCGTTGGTAGGGAATGTTATATCGTCCGGGGCACGATTTGGCCAGTAACCGGCCTGTTCGCTAAGGTGTTCTCAAGAGAATAATATAAGTGAATCTGATCAACCTGGCTACAAGGGACGGTCATGGTCGAAACACGCAAGCTCCGTTGCTGACGACTGTGCAAGGAATGAGTGACGACTTGGTACGTGGAATGTTAGAGGTATGCATGGTAAAGAACTTGAAATTGCGAATGTAATGTACGAAAGACACCTTGATATTCTGTGTGTATCGGAGACAAAGCGCAAAGGAAAGGATGCTGTGGAGATGGAGTTGGGGTGATCGTAAGTGAAAGAGCAAACAGATGAGTTAAACAGTACGAATTGGTATCTCCGCGTGTAATATGGGTTAGAATGAAAGTGGAGTTTCGAAGAATTTTTCTTATTGCATGCTATGCACCGGTGAATGGAGAAAAAGACCAGGAGCGTGATAACTTCCGGAATGCAGTAGAGAACGTGATGAACGTATGTAAGCCAAACGAAAGAGTGATGATAGGGGGATATGAACGGATGGGTGGGTGTACAGAGAGAACATACTGAACGCGTTCTAGGATAGTTCGGAGACCAAAGAGTCAATGAGAATGGTGATCGCCTGGTGAACATCTGTGCGGAGATAAGCCTGTTTGTATCCAATACGTGGTTTGAACATAAAAATGTGCATATGTATATATGGCAAAAAGGTGAGTCTAAAAGTATGATAGACTTGATAGTGTATGATGAACGGCTTAGAAACCTGGTGGAGTGTGGATAGGACCACTTTTTGGTTATATCGAGAGTGTGTTTAGGGAAAAAGTGGCTCTGGAGAAGGAAAGCAAACGTAGTGCGAACGTCCAGAATTAGGGTAGACAAACTAGATAATGGCGCAAGAATGAAATACGCAGATGCTCTGAGTAAAGAGTTGAATGTGAGTGAAACAGTGTGGAATGAACAAATAAAAGACACTGACGTTGAAAGGGCATAGATAAGCTTGTATTGTCAATTGGGCCGTGCGGATATGTGGAAGGGCTATTGTAGGTAGACAGAGAAAATGTACTTGGTGGAATAAGTCCGTAAAAAAGGCAGTATGTAAGAAAAAAGATGCGTACATGGCAATGATTGCTGCAAAAAATGAGATTGAGAAAAAGCGATTGTATGAGGTGTACAGATTAAGAAACAAAGAAGCGAAGGAGGCAGTGAGAATAAGTAAAGAAGAAGTGATGGCTGTGGAAGAAGAGAAAATGCAGCATGATTTTGAGGGAAACAAAAAACGAGACTTAGAAAAAACTCTTCTGGAAATGGGTCAAAAATACAAAACGTGGTCCAAAACAGAACGCTGCAGGAGTGATGAATATGAGAAACGAAATAGTATGGGACGATTGTGATGTGAGTAAATGCTGGCAAGAATACTTCGGAAAGCTGTACAGTAGTGTGAAAAATAAGACTACAGAGTTAAATAAGGAGAATATAGAAGGAATGGTGAATGAAACTGAGGTTATGGGGATAAACGAAGTAGAGAAAACAGTAGGAAGCTTGAAAAACGGGAAGGGAATAGGCGTAGATGAAATCACTGGTGAAATGCTAAAGTATGAGGGTGCAAAGCTTATAGGAAGATTGTGTGAATTATTCAAGGTATGCCTTATGTGTGGAAAAGTGCCGAGGGATTGGAAGAGCGGGATCATTATACCACTCTATAAAGGTGAGGGGAACAAAAGTAATTGCTAGAACTACAGAGGAATAAGTTTGCTCAGCGTGCCCGGTAAAGTATTTGTAAGAATTCTGATTGATAGAGTACGAGAAACTACACAAACTAAGATTTGGGATGTGCAGGGTGGCTTCATGCCAGAGGAGTGTCGATCAGATGGTCGCTCTCCAGCAGGTGATCGAAAAGTGTTTAAGGGTAAAAAGGAAGCTGTACTGTTCGTTCGTAGATCTGGAGAAAGCATACGACAGAGTGAATAGGGAGAAGCTGTGGGAAATATTAAATAAGTATGGCGTAAATGAGGGTGTAATAAATGGAATAAGGGCAGTATACAACGGTAGTCGCGCATGTGTTAGGGTGAGGTGTGAGTGAATACTTTAATATTGAGCAAGGGTTGCAACAAGGCTGTGTGATGTGATCGTGGTTGTTCAATGTATAGATGGATAAGTGTGTTAGACAAGCATTCAAATGGTGTAATAGTTATTGACGTAAATGTACGACTTCTGGTGTATGCAGGTGATACAGTCTTATTAAGTGACAGTGCGGATGAGCTACAAAGCGCTCTGCGGAAGTTTGGTACAGTCTGTGAGAGCATGGACCTAAAGGTAAACGTGAACAAAGCTAAGACTGTGGTGTTCAACCGGGAAGGTGGAAAGGAGAGTATAGTATTTACCCTACACGATGAAATTGTGGAGCAAGTGGACGAGCAGGTTTATCTGGGTAGAATGTTTACTGCAGATGGTACAATGGAGGGCGAGATTAGACGAAGAGTCAATGCTGGAAGGAAAGTGATTGGAAGTATGTGGACACTAATGAGAAACGAAAGCATGAGCGTAGCTGCGAAATGAGCAATCTATAATGGCATGTTTTTAGTACTGTATGGAAGTGTGACATGGGTATGTCGGAAAAAGCACGAAAGAAAAATAAATGCTGTGGGTATGAGAAGCGCATGTGGTAAAACGAGAAGGGACAAGATAAAGAATGAATACATAATGGCGGAATGTGAAGAAGAAAAGACGATGATGGATAGGTATAAAAGTAGTACATTACGTTGATTTGGTCGCATTGAGAGAATGAACAACGCAAGATTAACGAAGAAAATATATGTGGGTGAGGTTAGAGACAGACCGGGTCTGGTAGAATGCAGTTGAATGTATGATAAAGGAAAGAAAGATAAGGAGTTTTAAAAATAAAAGGACAGGTCAGAGACAATGTATGAACCTTGCCGAAGCTAGGGAGGTATGCGGAGATAAGAAATCATGGAGAAAAATTGTGAATGAAAAATAAATAAGAGGCAGGGATTGTTTTGCCTACCCCTCAAGGGAATGGCGTGAAGGTTAAGTTAAGTTATTACTAATATCAACTCTATTGTTTATTGAATGTTGTTATCATTTATGTGGCACATTTTTATGAACTATTCAGATGGTTTCTTTTTTGATTAACATTTTTGCATTATCAAAGCCGAAAGGGTGATTATTGTCTACAGAATGAGCTGCTAATTGACATCCCAACCTTTAATATTTTATGTAAGATTTATGACCGGAGATCCTACCTTTTAGAAATTAAGAATTTTGTGCAATTTATCGCACGTACAAGGTTAGAGGAGAGAATAAGGAAGTAACGGTAATAAGAGGTTTATCAGCGATTACTATCGGAAAAGGATTTAATATGTATTTTATTTGTGGGGTGACATTTTCTAAATACATAAGACCACTGTATATTTAATTTTATTGATTTTGAATGGGTTGTGGTGAATCGGTAATTATTGTGGGTTGTGTATTGTTATGGAGTCGCATATCCAGGAGAAAATGTTCTTGGCCAGGGTATTAGGATAAGAGTTCTCGATGTAGTGTCTCAATAACTTCTTCAGATTACTTGTGATGAAAGAGGCATTAGAGATAGTGAAAACTCTATATTTCATAGCTTTTAGCAAGTTAAGCTTATATTTGAGAGGATGGTAGCCCCTATAATTTAAGTAACGACCAAAATGTGTGCCTTTTTGGTACCAATCGAATCTAATGATGTTCGATCCATTCCTAACACGTAGGGTATCTAGAAAGGGCACCGCTCTTCTATCGTTTTCTACCACACCTGTAAATTGTAGAATTGGGGTTGAATATTAAATATAGTATTTTGTACGTGGTCTACCGGTATGGTGCATATTATATCGTCTACATATTTCTTGATGAAAGGAGGTGTAAATGGAAGCATTGGCAAAACACGATCTGAGAGAGTGTCCATAACAAATTGACTGAGAATTGGGCAAAGCCCCCATAGAAACGCGGACTGATAACAGTCAGTTATCAGTCCGTTTTAATAATAATATAATAATAATAATAATAATAATAGTAATCTTTTATCCTAAAACTCTGGTCAAGAACATTCTTTTCTCTCAGAAAAACCTGGATATGCGAAATAAATTTTACTAAACTATTACTCTTGTAAACGATGTACATAAAAATTAACAGTAATAAAGTATGTTATAGTAAAACCGATTTAGAAAAGTAACGTCAATGTTATAATTATATTTAAAAAAAATTGTAGAAGGTGCATAGTAATATGTAACTCTTTTAAATAATAATGTTACTAAACCTGCTAGATATAACCATAAAGAAAAGCCAGTTCTTAATGTTGGTACTGCTTGCCTTCCTTTTGTAACTAATATTACAGATAGAATTGAAAAGTCCTACTTAATTGTGTCATTAGGACTGTTTTTAAACCTGCAAGAAAAATGAAAAAACGTTTAAGGTTACCTAAAGACGTTTCAAATCCATTATCATCTTCCGGAGTGTATAAGTTATCTTGTTCATATGGAAAAGTATACATTGGGACCACAAAACGTAGCTTTGATACAAGACGTAAAGAACATATGAGATTTTTTAGATTTGATCAACCAGAGAAGTCTGTGGTAGCTGACCATGCCTTAAGCAATTTAAATCATGATATTAAACCTTATAATATGGAAATATTGTCAAGACAAACTCTTTGTTATGTTCGTTTACAACGTGAAGCTATTGAGATATATAAACACCCTAACAACTTTAATGGACAAGAAGAAAATTTCCGTTTAAATAGGTTTTGGCATCTTATAATTTAAAAAAAGGCGTGATGATACCTCTTGATTTTAATATTAGTTTTAGCTTTTGGTATGTCTACGTTTTATGCTGTTTTTTCCTAGACCTTGAAGTAAATGCTTTACCTACAATTCAACGTAATTAGTTGAAATTAAAACTAAAAATCACACAAAACGTTGTGCATTATGCGTTTCACTGTTAAATATTACTTACACTTATTGATAAAGCTATTTCTTTGTCTGTCGAGGTTCTATTGTGAACACTTCTATCAATTTCAAATTGAAGTTTTTCACAAATTTACATCACATTTTGATTAAATTTTGTTAAATTCGTTTTTTGGTTGACGTTTTTCTTTGTTAGCCTTTTCTTTGTTAGCCTTCGACCGTTAGAGGGTGTTGTGATTTGTCATCTTCAAGACAGTTTAACAATATTTAATTTTTTAGTGATCTAGTTATTATTTATTAAAATTATATTCTATAATAGGCTTTACACGTTTTTCAAACTGTTTTGTTAATAGCAGGCGTATGTTTATGTTTTAATTTTTCAAATTTCACAAAAAAAAACGAAGTTGAAGAATTTATAATGTATTCTGGAAGCAACTGGGTTGTAGTTAAATGCTTCGTTTACAACTTATATAAAAATACGTAAAGCTTATAAATAAATTTTTTGATTACAGTAACTTAATAATTTGTTATACGAGAACCACCATATTCAAAATATACGCATATGAACCTGTACGTGACGTAAACATTGCCAATGTTTTAAAAAATGATCCCAATGTTGCCGCATGCTGGGCCACACAACGTACCGTTCGTGAAGATCGAGAGTTTGTATACAAAAGCGACCTCTGAAGCGGCTTCCTCAGAACTATTCTGTATACAATGGAGGTATGAACTGACATAATGGGGTCGGGCTCAACAAAGTCTTTTCGGGCTCAAGAGCGTACGGTTTGTATATGCTACGGGCTCAGCAATAACCATATATATATATATATATATATATATATATATATATATATATATATATATATGTATTACGTATACACACTTATATTATGGATCTTTTTCCTGTTTCTCTCTCTATTTTCTACTTCTTACTTTCTTTCCTCTCTGTGCAGTAGCCAAATAAGTACCATCACTGACATGTAGTAGCACGATACCGTTAGTAGGGAATGCTACATCGTCAGAAGCGCCTGCTAACATAATTACTAAAAGTAACAATACGAATGCCTCGGATTGACCTGTCAAGGTCGACACAGGCAGGACCTGTTGGCGACAACAGTGCAACGAAGGAATGGCGAGTTGCACGATAGAATGTTAGAGGTATGTATGGTAGAATTCGAAATTGAACGTAATGAACAAAAGGCAGCTTGATATTCTGTGTGTATCGAACACAGCGCAAAGGAAAGGATGCCGTGAAGACGGAGGATGACAGTTTATCAGCGAGCAGTTGAGTTGAGACTGAAATGCATGGCGCTAAAGGAGATGGGGCTATCGTGAGTGAAAGAGTGAAACGACGTGTTAAACAGTATGAATTGGTATCCCCCCGGGCAGTGTGGGTTAGAATGAAAGTGGAATTTCGAAAAATTTTTCTCATTCATGCTATGGGGAAGGATTTAGAGAACGTGTTCAAAGTATATAAGCCAAACGAAACAGTGGTGAGATTCGGAGATATTAATGGATGGGTGGGTGTATAGAAAGAACATATTGGATGCTTCCAAGAAAGTTCGCAGACCAAAGAGTCAATGACAGTGGTCAACGCCTGGCGAACATCTGTGTAGAAAGAAATCTGTTTGTATCTAATACGTGGGTTAAGCATAAAAGTGTGCATAAGTATACATGGGACAGAGGTGAACCTAAAAGTAGATTGACCCCGCAGTGTACGACGAACGACTTAGAAACCTGGTGAGAGATACAAAAGTAATGCACGGATCGGGGTGTAGATCGGACCACTTCTTGGTTGCATGGAGAGGTGCTTGGGGCAAAATTGGCTCTGGAGAATGAAGGCAAAAGTAGTGCGAACGCGAGAATGAAATATGCAGATGCTGTGAGTTAAGAGTTGAAAGTCAATGACGTTGAAAGTGCATGAATAAACGTGAAAGACTGTGTTGTCAATTGTGTCGTGCAGATATGTGGAACAGCGACTGTAGGTAGACAGAAAAAATATGCTTGGTGGAATGAATCGGCAAAAAAGACAGTATGTAAGAAAAAAGATGCGTCATGGCAGCGGTTGGTTCAAAAAATGAGACTGAGGAAAAGACCTTTTGGAAATGGGTCAAAAATAGAAAACGTAACCCAAAACAGAACGCTGCAGGAGTGATGGATAGCAGCAACGAAATAGTATGGGACGATTGTAAAGTTAGGAACTGATGGCAGGAATATTTCAGAAAGCTGCACAAAAGTGAGAAAAATAAGACTGGAAAGTTTAGCGGAAGGAAAAGGAAGAAATGGAGGAAATAAAGGAATTAATTCCAGAAATGAGAAAGCAGATGGAGGAAAACATGAAGGTAATAAGGAACGACATCAAAGAAGTGAAAGAAGAAATGGGAGAAAGGGAAAAGAAATGAAAGACAGAAAAGGAAGAATTGATAGAGAGAATAGAAAAACTAGAAAAAAAAACAAATGACGAGGAGAGTAGGAAAAAGAGGAACAACATCGTAATAAAGAGGTGAAGAAGCAAGGAACCACAAAAAGAGTTACAAGTGATGATGGAAGAGAAATTAAATATAAAAGTAGAATTTAAAAAGGTGACGGTGATGAACAGGAAGAGGGAAAATGAGATGGTGGTGGTGGAAATGGGAGTTGGGAGAAGGATCAGAAAATTGTGGCAGAGAAAAGAAAACTGAGGGGAACAAGAATTTACATAGACGACGACCGAACAAGGGAAGAAAAGAGAGTACAAAAGGAAATAATGAACAGAGTGGCGGAAAGAAGAGCGGAGGGAATAAAAGTTTGGGTAGGATACATAAAAATGGAGGTAGATGGAGAAAGATATGTATGAAATGCAAGAACGAGGGAGTTACGTAGAAAAAGGGACGAGAGAAGGGGTAACCAAAAGGCAAAAGACTAAAAGAAGATGAGGGTGAGAAAGGGGAAAGAAGGGCGATGAAATGGTAATGGAACGGAAAAAACGAGTAAGGGAAAAGAACAACAAAGGAAACGAAAGGAAAGTAGGGAAGTAATTCAGTACGAGACCAGCGAGCTAAAGATACTGTTCTAGAATGTGGCGGGAATAAAGAACAAAGACCAAGATTTTTGGGAGTTCATTAGGAAGCAGGACGTGATGGGATTGCAGGAGACATGGATGGAGGAGAAATAACGGAAGTGGTGGGAAAGGGAGAAGAGTGAGAGGAGGGGGTAATAATAGGACTTCAACACGATAGTCTGGAGAAAATGGGGGAATACCAGAAAAGAAAGGGACGGGGAATAGACAGACAAAGGATCAAGTGCTGAATATAGAAGGAAAAGAACTGCTGGAAGTGTGCACTGAAAGTGGGTGGGAAATACTAAATGGGAATGGAGAAGAAAGAGAAATAGGGAAGTACATGTACATAGGAGGAACGGGAGGATCAATCATAGACTATATAATAACGAATGCAGAGGCTGGGGAAAAGGTGGAAGCATTCAGGGTAGGGGAGAGGGTCGAATCAGACCACCAACCCTTGGAACTGATAATGGAACGGAGAGAAAGAGAAGAGATGGTGAAAAAAGAGGAATTCATAATCAAGAAAGTATGGACAGAAGAGAGTATAAAGAGGTACAAAGAGAAATCGAGAAAAACAGAACTGGAAGGTAAGGGAGTACAAGAAAGTGTGGTAAAAATCAGAGAGAGGATGGAGGAAGTAACGGAGAAACTCAAGTTTAAAGGATGGAAGGGGAAAACAGGATAAAAGAGGTGGTCAAACAGAGAATGCAAGGAGGCCAAGAGGAAGGCAATAAGAACACTAAGGCTGTGGAAGGAAGGAAAGGTAGAGAAACAAGAATATAAAGAAGCAGTAAAGAAATACATGAAAACATGCGAGAGTAAAAAGAAGGAAAATAAAAAGAAACAGGAAGAGCAGATAAAGGATATAAGAACGGAAGAAGACGTATGCAAATATTTAAAGAAAGAAAATAGGAGAAGGTAGACACAAACGAGAATACAAATAAACGAATGGGAGAACTTGCTGGAGGAGGGAGAGCAAAGACAGAAAGCAGAAGGAAGACAAAGTAAGAAAGTATACGAATGTAGAACAAGAAGAAATAAAAGGAGAGGAAGTAATCGAGGCAATACAGAAGGTGCAAAAAGGTAAGCACTGCGGGGGAAGACGGGATACAAGGTGACGAGGAGAAACGGTAGCAAAGAGCATGACGGAAATAATAAACAAAGCTTGGAGAGGGGAAGGATTCCGGGGTAGATGGAGAAAAGGACACATATACTCAGTACACAAAAAAGGAGACAAGAAACAAGTGGGAAATTATGGACCAATCACATTGCTAAACACAACTTACAAAATATCCGCTACCCTGTAATTGTTACTAGGTGGACAGGCAGGATTTAGTAAAGAAAGAAGAACGATATATAATACATACAAACTGAAACATGGCAAATAAGAAACTAGAAAAGAAAAGGGGAAAAATGGTGGCGGTACTCGTAGAACTAGTAGTGGCATTTGATACGGTGAACAGGCAAAATCAGTGGGAATACTTGAGAAAAAAAAAGATAAACGAAACACTGGTAGAATGACTGGAGGAAATTTAAGAGGAGACGAGGAACAGGGTAGGAGTGAATAATGAACTGAGCGAAAAATTTGTAACAAGGTAGGGAGTGAGGGAGAACAGCTGTTTGGGATGGACTTCAGGAAAAGGAAACTATTATTTGATAAACTATATAAAGTATGGGTGGAAGTGGGGGATAATTCTAGTTATCAAAACTATTTGTTTTAACGGAATTCTCCACTGTGAATTTTTTGGGTATGGACATTTTTGTGCGATAGTTAGAAAGATGACGTAATTTTGAGAGGAAAGGGGAGATTTGTTTTTTTGATAAAGGGGGTTAAATGAAGCCTACGGTTGGAAATCTTTTCCGTTAGCCTTTTGGAGATATTTTTGAAACTTCGTTCACCCCGGATTATTTTACCGTTTATCGTTGTCAGTGGTAACATTATCGTGTCCATAGAATGTGGGTTAGGTGTTTATTGCTAGTGCCGATCCTTAATTATTTTGGACTATTATCGCATTTTTTTTGCGGATTATTGGTAAGAAGGTTCAGGTTTTTTAGGTTTACGCGTACACAGCAAACGCCCATCGAATGAAAGGGATCGCTGTAAGTAGTTAACGCTCTAATAAGTTTTATGTAAATAAAAAGTAAAGAACGGTGTAAAAAGTTATATTTGTGCATATATTAAGTTGGTGTAAATATAAATTTAAGATTAAGAAGCTATTGGCATCCATCAATCACATACCTAGATGATCGAATGCCGTTATCGTTGTGAGAAAGAAACGGAAAGTTTCGAGGTAACTATTTTTCTGAGCTTAATTTTGCGATTTTTATAAGGTGTTTATTTATACTTATTTAGACGGATGAATATACCTTTTGTTTAAGAATTGTTTAGTTATCCCCTAATGTTCAATTGGGATATAAAGCATATTCATTCGTAAAGTAATTGTTTCAAACTGCACTGTCTGTTTTATTCTACTTAATGCTAATTACTTACTGCAAGTTTTGTAAAATTAAGATGCTCCACGTTTTCTTTATTCTTTTGATGCTAATTAAAATTTAAAGTAATAGATAAATTTGGGTTATTGGAATACTACAGGAATGATTCCAAATCAGTTTGCAAGAAATTTTATTTTAAAAGTTACATTTCAAGTGTTTTAGACAATACCCTGTTCGTTTATTTTAATTCTTACCTTTATGTCAATATATGCATAGCGTTTATAAATTGAGTATTATTTCTTTAAGTGTAAATATTTTTGTAATTTATTTTTTCTTGCTACGTTAGTATTATTACGTCTCTAAATTTAAAAGTTTAAGTATTTTGGATTGCATTCAAATTTATAGTTGTTTTTCTTGGTTGATATAATCTCATTTGAAGATAAGCTTAATAAATAACGTAACGTAAATATAAAGTAAATAGGTCATTAACCGAACAGCTGCCTTATTTACACGCCAGTGTTTGTTTTGCGAGTATTCGCAATTTCTTTGAAGTTGTTTTTAGGAATTAACTTACTGATTGTAAGTTTTACCTGGTTTTGCGGTAAAGGTAAGCAAGTTGTTTATTTATTTGGCTACGTAACTGTGTACTTTCCGCATTAGATATTACGACCCCGATATTGAAGTTTATTAAATTATAGGACATTATACATTTTTGACCGCGTTTGGTTTATTTGGCTGTGACGTAATTTCGTTTTAAGATGAATAATTAATAATAATAATATAATAATTATTTTTGGTTATTTGAGCCACTAATATTACGTTGAAGTTCATCGAAAATGTGTAATGGGCTTTGAGTTTTTTATCGCAATTTTGCTGATTTTAGATGAAGCTTAAGATTTTATTGAAATTTAGGTGAGGTTTTTGTAGAATTTTTGGAGTAGAATTTTCAGGTTGAGGTGTTTTATTTTGAGTGTGGTTTCCTGATAGGCCATTATAAAGATTTAGTTCGTGACGTTTCCGGCTATAACTGTATCTAACAGGTGAGTAGTCATATAGGGCCGGTTCTGACTCACGGTATATGAATTTTCTATTGAAGGTCAAGTCAGTTAATCTGTCGTGTACGTGCGTAATCCTTCGCTAATCACATAGGGCCGATCTTGACTCACATGGCTAGTCATATAGAGCCGATCCTGGGCCACTCGGGAATTACAATAAGTGTGCGAATGCGAGAGAGAATGTGTGAATGTCCAAGGTCACTGCTCTTCAGCTCTTTCAAGATCAAACTTTTGGAGGAAATTTAAATTTTGGAGCGAAAATGTAAAGCTAAAATGGAAATTACAAGATCATCATATTCCCAGAAATCTAAAAATAGGATTTTCAAGGTCAAAGATCATTGACCTGCATGCATTAAATTTAGGTAAAGGAGGTTGTTCTTCATACACCGTAATACGTTGCTTTAAAAATTTTGAATATAATCGGCCTTCTGTCGTCTTTTAACGTACACCTCATCTGTTGCCGATATGAAATCACTAAGTATACGAGGGAATAGATGTGGAGAGGTATATCCATATTCCCACTTGATAAAGTGGTGGTTGTGAATTAACCAGTTAGCTTGTTTTTGAAATTCACTATCCAAGGTGTGCCATGGAAATGGAGCTTGAATACATAATGAGCAACTTGCTCTCCATTATATATCGCTAGTTCCTTAGGTGTAAATATATTTCTTGCTGTTTTGAATCCTTGCACATCAATTATAACAACCATTACTTTTCTATATTTGTCTGACTGCCTTGGTTAGCGCGTTGTATGTAACTAGGCAATCGTGCAGTATTTCTGCATGCTACATTTAAACAAAAAGAACTGATTTTCTGATTAGGTTTACACACACTATTACAATAGTAAATACGTAAGCGATTTTACTGTGCAAAAAACAGTGCTTTTACATATATACTTTTTAGAAAAATATGATGTCGAAGCGAATGACATGTGATTATAAAATTTCAACTTATATAGATGGGTTGATTCCACGAGGATAGCCGAGCAATACCGAGCATGCACAAAGTCCGACAATACTCACCTTGACCTACGCATGCGCAAAGCCAGTTACATGAGTCATTGGTTAAGAATGCTTATTTTGCTATTTCTAAGAACCTTGAAGAGCCTAACATAAGAACTGTAATATGATACCTACTGTATGTCAATAAACTTTGACTTTGAAAATTGATTTCTATGAATTGTAATATGATACCAATAAATTTTGACCTTGAAGAGCTTAGCCAATACAAGAACCTGCAGACTTTCAGAAAGCGAGTGCTATAAATAAATGTCTAACGCTAATGATTTTTTAACTGAAATATCAAGTTCATATAAATTTTATGGATAAGAGAAAATGGTGATCGAGCGTTTTACACTAAATAAATTTATAATTTTTAAAACACAATGAATTTGAACTTGAGTTGTTTTTTGGGGAAACGGATTCCCGTTTTTGACCTGTGCTCATTTATAACCAATGAGATGCCTTTACAACTATCATGAATTGTGTCTCCATTTTTCAGATTTAAAATATCTAACAAAAAATCATAGTTATTAATATTTTCTTTATTTAGTAAATGCTATACATTAGATAAGCATGATGATAATACAATATTTTTCCATTAAGCATACAGTGTTATGTGAATTAATATTATACTCAGCATTTATAACATCTTCAATTGGTTCATTCATAATTTACGTATGGTGGGGTTGTAGCGTCACTATTGAAAACAAAATATGATGTTTGTTGTTTTCCGACTGCACCCAAACTACTTATGAACACATCCTTCGTGTTAAGTAGCGTTTTAAATTCTTCAATTCGTGTTTCTTCTTTAAAATACTCATAAAAGCGTTGAGGTAAAACACATTTAAAATCATCCGTTTCCATCACTATACGTTCACCGTACTTAGTATTAATTATATCTATATTCGTCACTTTATACTTTCTCGATATCTCGAGCTCGCACGCATTTTTAAAGGGTTTGCAATAGGTGCTTTGGTTTAACCCTGCTAATTCCATGTTTACAAGTTGCTAACTGACTGATCTCAACACACACAGCTCGCTGCAGTTTATATAAGAAAAATGTGTCCTTGAGTACCTATCGCAACTTGTTGAATACCCACCTTGACCTACTTTTAGTTTAGACTATTGACCTTGACTCAATTTAGTCATTTGACCTTGATCTACTTATTGGCATATACAACAACCTGGCACCCTTCTCGTTTCCATGTATTTTATATTTCTGAGAAATGGAATATGATACACCCTGCGAGGTTAATAACCCGTTTTGACTTGAAAACTACTTCTTGTTTGCCTGAAAACTCTATTTTTAGATTTCTAAGAATTGTAATATGATGATGATGGCCCCTGCCTTTACCTACTTTTAGTTTATTTACCTATTAACCTTGACCCAATTTAGTTACTTCTTGATTTCTAAAGAATGTACCGCAGGTAATTAATATTTGACCTTGAAAATTATATTTTTAGATTTCTAGAATATGATGATCTTGCAATTTCTATTTTTAGCTTTACATTTTTCACTCCAAAAATTTAAATTTCCTGCAAAAGTTTGACCTTGAAAGATCTGAAGAGCAGTGACCTGGACATTCACACATTCTCTCTCTCACTCGCACAATTATTGCAATTCCATGTGAGCCAGGATCGGATCTGTATGACTAGCCATGTGAGTCTGGATCGCCCTATATGATTAGCGAGCACGTACACGACAGATTAACTGACTTGACCTTCAATAGAAAATTCGTATACCGTGAATCAGAACCGGCCCTGTATGGCTACTCAAGTGGCACCGTTGTGACCTATTTTACCGATTTTGGGGTTGTGGAGATGAGACGAGTGCCCCTTGGAGCGTTAAGTAAGAATCCCGCCTATATCACTAAGATATGTACGTTGCCTGCACATTACCTTTACGGACTGACGCTATAGTGAGTGTTTGGCCCGAAACAAAAAGTAGGTACAAAAGTAGTACACTACGTTGGTTTGGAATGAACAACGAAAGATTAACAAAGCAAATTTATGTAGGTGATGTTAGTGGTAAGGTTGAGTCTGGTAGGCCGCGTAAAACTTAGCTGAATGCAGTAGAATGTTTGATAAAAGAAAGAAAGATAAGGTTAAAAAATAAAAGGGTATGTCAGAGACAATGGATGAATCTTGCGGAAGCTCGGGAGAGGTATGCAGGGATATGAAAGCATGGAGAAAGATTTCAAAATAAAAGAGGCAGGGATCATTTTGCCTACCCCGCAAGGGAATGGCGTGATTGTTATGTTGTATGAACTAACACTTAAATTCTATCTTAGGAATTTTTATTACGCGTCGTATCATAAAATTACATAGAATAAAATTAATCTGTGTGATTAAGATTTATGCATTGGTATTTTTATATCTTTGATCTATAGAGCTGTTCCAGAAATACTTGATAAAAATAAAAAACAGCTCCTAATAACCCCTCTCTTTCTCTCTCTCCACACACACACACGCACGCACGCACGCACGCACGCACGCACGCACGCACGCACGCACGCACGCACGCACGCACGCACGCACGCACGCACGCACGCACGCACGCACGCACGCACGCACGCACGCACGCACGCGCACGCGCACGCGCACGCGCACACGCACACACACACGCACACACACACACACACAGACATCATGGCCGATCTTGGCGTAACTTTATCAAACGTTGTAAAGTCTATTTAGGATTAGTGAAAGTAAAGTCTATTGCATCACACCTACATACGCATATGTTGGTTGGAAAATAAAACTTATCACCTCATTTATAGAAAAAATTGTATACATAACGGCTTAATTGCTAGTTACCGATAACTCTCTCAATTCAGAATTCAAAATTATAGAAGTCAACTGTCTACATTTCACACGTGTTAGAGTTTGAATGTAATTTTTAAATCCTAGAGTTGGTGTCAACAATTAGCGTCGGCTATAAAATTATCACGTTTATACCTAAACAGTAGTCGTAGACGGCAAGCAATATGCTAGTATTATCTTTGAGATTGACATGTTTTCTTTTAAACAAAATTTATTCATAAAGGTGTATTTCACGGTCAAATCTCTATTATATAGAACATAACTTTTACTACATAAATTAATTAGTACGGGCGATGTATGCCTTAATTATTTTGCTAATTGATTATTGACTAATTATACTCGTCGGAATCCAAATTTTACTTATTTGAATGCTGCAGAATGCCTATTTCTAACTGGAATTAATAAAAAAGACTTGTTTGTAACTTTCCATTCAAGATGCACATAATAATACAAAATACGTTATCATTCGCCATATTTTTAATTGAGAGGTAATAAAAGAAAAATCCGTGTTCACACTTGACAGTGTAATTTCTTAAAATTTTTAATTTTGTTTATTAAGAAACCAACTGTATTTCAAACACAAAAGGTATTTGAAATTACTTTCTGTCGTAACTATTTTATGGGGTAATGATTTATATTTGTTATACAACGCCTTATCAATAATTAACAGTTAATTTGTTAATTAATATAGGTCATGATTTTTATTTCTATATTTTGGTTTCAATGCTGAATACGAAACGTTTCCAAATTTTCCATACGGTGCGTTTAATAAATCTTAATTTTCATGGAATGCTGTAATTTTTACTATTAATGCTAGCAATGTTATGCTAATTAATGGCTACTCTGGTAGCGAAAAAAGCTAATTTTCACATTCAAAATATTTTCATTTGGGCCACCTTACCAATCAAAATAAAAAAAACTTTAGGTTTACATGAAACATTAGGTCGTACGAATAAAAAGGAAGCAAATGCTTTTACTTAAAAATCTTGAATAAAACAATAAATTCGGAAGCTTTGGAAGTGTATATTTGAAAAGTATTCTCTGTACCTACTGTTAAAGAAATAATTTTTGCAATTTTGCTTAGGTTTATTCATACGATCCAATGTATAAGAAGCAAATCAGAGAGTACTAAGCTTTACCTTCTTGGAAGTGAAGAGATAAAATAGCTAAAACTTTATAAACAGACATAAGTTTATGTAATACGCACACATAAAGTGGTATAAACGTTGCATATACTTCAGAAACTACCAATTTTTAAAGCAGTGAAATTGTGATGAATATACACTGCGATTTTGAAAAATACGAAATAAATTATTATTCTCATTTTAATCATCTTTGTTTCTCTATTAATTATTTTATGAAGATCGATGTGTCAGACCTTTGTTCATATTTCCTTTTTTACGTGACACACTTCTTGTCAAATGGCTATGTAGGATTACATAGTGGGGTTTCTATAAGGGTCCCTTATCACCCTACCTTATTACTGTACGCGTGTGTCCTGTCGTAGTGTTGGTGAAGCGGAACTGAAAACACGCTAGCACACCTCAATTGTTACGATAAAAACGATCGATATTTGGTTTATTACAGTTACTAAATTAAATTATTATAGATTTGCGAGAAAAAATTATCACGTACCTAAATTATGCTACAGAATAGAAATTAGTGGTTGTTAATATTTTTCTGAGGCGCTAGTCATAAAGATACGTTATACGTTAACTGTTAAACCAGCCATACGCACAGAAGTATTTGAAATTGTTTTATTTTATTATATTGCTACAATTTTCTTTTATGAGAGCCCCTCAAAAGCCTCACTAGTTATTATACAGAGTAAACAATTTCTCGACATATTAAAAATACCTACTTAACTTTTGGTTTTAAATGGGAGTATTTATATATATATATATATATATATATATATATATATATATATATATATATATATATATATATATATATATATATATATATATATATATATATATATATATATATATTTATATGTCTATACGTTTAGATAACACTTACTGTTATCGTCTTCAGTAGTGGTAAAATCTTTCAGAATTGTTTAAGGTGCTAGCAGGGATGGATGGGACAGGTAGAAGCGGCCCGGGCAAATCAACTTAAACGGCCCCTCACTACTCTCTCTCTCTCTTAGGCATAATCAAAATGTTTTTTTATGTTTCCAAATAGAACACAAGTTTAATATCCGGCTCCATGAACGAATTTTAAATATAAGCCAATCTTAATTCATAAATATTAAACAACAATGGTTACGTAACAAGTTAAAAAAACTAATAAAGGAGAGCTTTGGATAATAATGAACTGGACTTTCCCAATACATTAATCACTTCTTGATTGTCAACTTCATTTAAAAGACCCTTTTCGGTATTCATAATCATGAAAGATGCGAGTCTGTTGTCCGATAATCGGTTTCGCAATCTAGGCTTATAGTATTTTAAAATAGAAAACGATCTTTCACATGTGACCTGAGTAATAGGCAGGGTCAAAAGATATTGGTATGCAGTGGCCAATGCAGGATATTCTCCTTTAAATAAATTATATTTCAAAATTGCTTCGTAACAGCATATCACATAATTCTGGCAACGTTTTAGATTTCCACACTTTCTTGTTTCGATTTCTTCCTGCATCTCATTCTGATCGATGTCTTCTTCTAAGTTATAATCAATATTATACGATTCTTCGATTGATAGTTTCAGTATTTTCCAGTTAGAAGCAAAATTAAGTATTTCATGTTTTAGTTGTTCTGAAGTTGCTGAAGAATTCCATTTCTGTAACTTTTCTGCTAAAGTGTCCATGCAGTTGGTCGGAAGAGCTTTATTGGAATTAATTTCATCAAACGGCATAGGGTCAAGTACTGACAAATCTCTACATAATTCCATGTTTTGCCAAATCTTCTCTCCATAGATTCTGTCACACTGTCCATCAGTACATTGTAAAACGATATTCTAAATCTGTCCTCTCCTCTTTGCTGTTGTTCATCGTTACTTCTTTCGCCACAGAATTTTTTTTCGCCTATTCCGAATCTCGGGAAACCTTCTTCAATTTCACCATCAAGATCGTCTCTAAGAGCCATTTGTCTTTGGGCCGCGATATGAATGTCTTGGTAGCATCTTCGATAGAATTCATATCTCTTTGTATTAAACGAAGTTTTGCAAGCGCAGTCTTCATCATAGAATTGCATTTCAAGAGATCCATACCTTCAGTCTGCATATACTTTGAAAGGGGGCCAGTTATGCTAAACATTTTAGAAAAAACGTGAGCCATTATAATGGTTTCATATTTAAGCAACGCCGTTTTAAACTGACTCGCAGCGACTCTGACATCTGGTGACATTTTTGTGTTGTTTTCGATATATTGAAACGATTCTATTACATCGACATACGTACGTACCTAAAATTTTTTTGTATAAAATTAAAAAGCAAAATAAAGGGATATTACCGTAGTACTATGGAGCATTGATCTGTGACTGAAATATCCTGTGTGGTGTCGATTTCAACTGAATACATTTGGGCTTCTTGAATTTGATGGCTTATTTTTTTTTCATTATATCAGTTATTATAGAAATTATTGTATTCACAGTTGTTCTTGAAATAAAAGTTAAAAAATTGCCTTTACGCTGTTTATTGCTTTTGTCATGTTCCTTTTGACTTTTTTGAATGATCACATCTAAATGCTTTTTCAAGATTACGTCGAATTTAGACAAAAGCAATATCGTTTCTAAGAAATTTCCATGATCGAGATTTTCATTTTGCAACATATATGCAGTTTACTGATCGATAAGCTAAGTCTCTTTTACCGATGAATTTAATAACATTTATTATAACATCCAAAACATGTCTGTTGTTTGCAACTTGTTTGTTCCTCAAATTCAGTTGTTCGCTGAATAGTAACTTGTCTATGGACTTATTCTTCGTAAACATGAAATATGCCTTGCAACACTTATCATGATTTGCCGATTTTTCTTCATGTTCTTCGATTCGTTGATATACATGTCTCCAGTCAGACATGCCTTCAATGAAAACGCTTCGTTCATTATTTGCCGAAAATGCCATACACACTGTGCAGAATAAGGCTTGTTTGGTGGAGCTATAAGTCAACCATTTCCGAGGAGTTCCATTTGGACGCTTAAATGCCTTCTCTACTTTAAAGTGAATGTTAACGAACGATGGTAACAGCGGAACGCGCGGATGGTACTCAAAAAAAAAACCCAGTTCACTTTCATTTGGCCTCCTAAAAAAATCCAAACTATCATCAATAACTTGCTCATTGATAGTCGAATTATTGGCTTCGTCGCTTATTTGCTTTTCACTCGTTTCTGTCGTAGATTCAGAGGCTCTTGTTCTTGGGAACTTTTCTTCGACACATTTTGCTTACAATTCTGATCCAAGACCGAAGGCGAACCGTCTGGTAAGGAACTAGCACTATCCTGTGGGCTCTCGGAGAAGTTTCCGTCCGCGACATTCGAAGTGGAGGCTATAGCATCATCGGCAATATGAGAAAACAATGTTTTCAAAGATTTACAAGATTTTCCTTGTTTGATTAGTTTGCGTTTTCTTTTCGCCCTATTTTTTCAGCTCCTCCTTTCTGTTTGCCTTGGCCTGGTTGGGAACCAACTTTGTGGTTATACAAAGAAAAAATTTAGTTAAATTAATTAAAAAACTTTAACAGTTTTTACAGATTAAGTACAAAAATGCATTAACAAGGAGTTAAATTAACAATTCATGAATGCTAAAATAAGAATTTTAATTCAACTGTTGGAAAATTTTAAACGGAACAATTTTGTGTTAGCTGAATTAAAGCATACATCAAATAAATCTAACAGGATTGATAAAAGAAGCTTTTTAAATGTTGAATTACTAATTCAATGAATAAGCAACTTTAAAGCAACATTTTTATTGCATACATTTTAATATTACTTAGCTGGAATTAGGCCGGCCACTGACGCAATTTTTGATTGCGCAACGGTTTGATTGCAAGTGCGACTGACAAGCTTTAATATTCAAACTCAGCAACTATTTAGTTGCATGTCAGCGCGTTGCCATTTAAACACATGGCACTCAAATCTTGCAACCAAACCGTTGCGCAACTAAAAGTTGCATGTCAGCGCCGGCCTTACTGTTTAAAACAACAAAATCCGTTTTGTAATATATGCATTTGTTTTAACATTTTTAAGATAGTTGAATTAATAACTTAATTTCCCTCAGTGTACCTGTATTTCTGGTATCGTCCTCGTCGTTTTTTCCATTGTATTTGCAGGCACTATACACTTATCACTTAATATACGAACTACTCACACTCTGATACGGACAAGGACTTGAATTTAGTGAACAAAACTTACTTTATTATGAAAGCGAATAAAGCGACTCATGACTACTTGTGTGTCTGCGTCTGATTCATGACCGATTCGTTGAAATTCAAATTTCCACCAATGAGCGAAAAGCGCTCCCCAACTGGAGTCGGCTGAACGTAAACAGTGTTATCGCTGTTTGCATTAAGCATATTATTCATGACTTTAGTCAAAACAAATTAAGTGAACATATATGTATGTTCACTTGTACACCCTGTTCCAATTTAATTGGCACTGGCCTTTCATATAATAATAAATTATTGTTAAATTGTTGTAAAATGTGTTATTATGTGCGTTATTATTATGCTATATTAGTGGCAATCTAATTTAAACAGGGTATAGCAGTCGGTACAGGGGCCCTATTTTCTTTAATTATTAATATGGACGGCCCTGACAAACCTAAATCGTACCGCCCTGTTGCCCGCCGGGCCCATCTATCCCTGGGTGCTAGAACAAAGTATAAAATATAAAAAGTGAAAATGCAAACATAAACTTGTTCTAACACCTTAATAATTCTAACAGATTTTACCACAACTGAGGACAACTGTAAGTGTTATCGAAACGTGTAGATTTATATAAATATAAATATAAAAATATGCTATTTGAATCCAAATATTTAAATATGTGTAATAATGGTGAAAGTTTACATTTCCATATTCTGGACATATTGTGTACTGTATTTTACATTAAAGTTCACTAAAGAATAATTAAAGAAACTAACAGATAATAAAAGACCACTTTTATTATCTGTTAGAATTACTATATCGCAACTTGTATAACAATTCCTTAAATCAAAAATTTAAGCCTTCATTCATGACAGAGGTTAATAGTCCTGTAAATGTTATCGTATCCACCCGCTTCCGTTTAAGCATTTTAAATCCTACTTAATTAATTTTTAAGTTGTATTTGGTTTCGTATCAAGAAGCTCTAAGAAGAAAAGCGTGTAGAACATAATTAATTTATTGTTTTAATACCTATAAGACGGTATTATTAAATACCTGAAATATGCAGTTTGTCATGTGGCCATGATTTTATCAAGATTTGCCGATAAATTTCGAAATTGTAAATTATTTGTTAGTACCGAACATCTTAAATGTAGTATAGGTTCTCGTAATTGGATGTAGTAATGCATTAATGATTGGAGAAGCTTTTCTATTGTAACGTTTTCTTTCGTCGTATACGTATTTAAAAGGTTTACGAATTTTTTTTGTATTTTCTAAAACGAAAGTGAAACTTTTGTGGGTGATTCGAGTAGAAGTGGGCTCTGCTGACGATTTCTCCCGAAGGTTTTCGAGCGGAACTTCGTGAATGCGCGTAGGCAGTAAATTGGAGTACCTTTTTCTTTAATTGGCTAATTAGGTAAAGAGGGTTTGGAAAAACCAATGTGGCGACAAGAGACATTATTCGCAGTGGCAGTGGTAGTTTAGGCTTGGAAGCGCAAAAGTTATCGTTACGGTGACGTAGTTTTACCGCGTAACAACGTTGAGCAAGGTTCGTGTTGAAGGAACTCTCGTAGCAGAGTGTTCATCCCCTAACATTCCAAATAAGGGATCATATAAGTGTTCATACTTCACGACACCAGTTTGTCGTTTTGTGCAGTTGGTACATGGGGCGTATTGAGATCCAGAAAGGCGTTTAGTGTTTAAGATACCAAGTACTTTCGTCATTCTCTGGAGAAATATTCGCTTTTTAGCTGAAAATACAACGTTTGTTCCAAAGTTTCTAACGTACAGTTCACAGTGCGCTATTAAATAAATAATCTGCCGTAAATAAAATAAAGCTTTTCGTAATTTAAAAATATTAAGAATTATTCAGGACTTGTACATTATTAGTGTAAAGATAATAAGTAACGCGCCTTAAATAAACCAGCTTTTGGTGTATAGTTAACGAAGAATAAAAGGTAACTAGTAGAACTAGATAAAATAAAGTAAAGTAAAGTGTACGAATTTCGTACTAATAAACTATTATGTGAACCTGTTATTACACAGCATCTGACGATATGCATTTTTAATGTTTAATTTTCTTTAATTTGCCCTTAACGTCATTACATTGTGTTTGGTTTAAATAAAACAATTACGGCCGAAAGCTTTTCAACTGATTATTTAACTATAGAGTAACATTTAGAGGCCGATGAACTACCACATCATTTTTTTCTTATTTATGACTTGAATATAATTGATCGCGATTTGAGAAATCTGATTTCAAGTGGTTGTGTACAGAATTAAGGTGGTTATTTGTTTATTTTTTTTGTTTGATGAAGTGAAATTGCTTTAAGTACCGAATCTTCTTTTTAGTAACGTAACGCAATAATAGAGTATTGTTTCTTAACCAAATTAGTGATTGATTTTGCGGCACGCAATTATTTAACTAAGCGTGCAAATATTTTTGAAGCCTTTTAGGGTAGCGCGATCTGCTAGTGCCAGGGCCACCCGCGGAGATTACGTATAGGTAAGCAAGTTATTTGAGTATTTTGAACGTGCTGGGAACTAACGTAATTAGGCATTTTAACCCCTATTTTGACATTTCAAGTACTCTGGCACCCGTTTATATATATATATATATATATATATATATATATATATATATATACCTACTACATTTTCGTAGCTTTTAAATATGGTTTATGATTTATTTTCGAAAAAGAGTAACTCTACATTTTAATCGAAGGTCGACTATTGTTATTGGAAACGAAATAAATGAATAAAACTTAACATTATTCGAAAATTGATAATTAATAGTGTCTATTACCCCTCTTGCATTAATGACTACTTGCATTCGAAGGGGGAATACTCTGAATTAAATTAAGGATTACATTCTGATCCATGTTATTCCACTCCTGCAATAGCAAATCTCTCAGCTCCTAGGCAGTTCTTGGGGCTGGTGGATGCCTTCGGATACGTCATCCTAACTCATCCCAAACATGTTCGATGCGATTCATATCTGGACTTCATGCTGGTCAATCAAACCGTGTAATTCCTACTTCATCTAGATATTCACTGACAATTCTGACAGCGTGTGGTCTTGCATTATCATGCATGAAAATGCCTTGCTCGCCCATACTGACCATGATAGGTATAACATGAACTTTCCAGGATCTCCGTTAAACTTGACACTCTAATTTGTACGTCAAGCAGCGAGTTTATATAAATATATCCGTTCTTAAAGAAATACTAATCATTCCTGCCACATCTCTTAGGACACTATAAAAAATAGTTTTATACTACTTCAAGTTTCATACTTTCTTTTTGTGTTGCCGGTAACTAAACATTAGAGAAATACTCTAGCTTACACCTCACTAATGCTAAATACAGAATTTTTATTGCATTTAAATTATTAAAATCTCGTGTGCAATTCTTTATTAATCCTATAGCTTTGTAGGAGGAATTTATTCTCTGAAGGAGAATTGGCTATTAAAAAGTATACCTAAGGTTTTAGCACACGACACTATTTTTAATGATATATTATTTAAAATGTACTTATTGATGGTACACCAGAACGACAATTGATCTATATCCTTTTGTAAGCAAACTGTATGATAAAAAGTCTTTATACCTTTATACAACTTAACATCATCCGCATATATCGAATATAATGCATATCTCAAAAAGTTTCGCAAATCATTAATAAAGATTAACCAATGTAATGGTCCTGATTTTGATGCTTGTGGTACCCCCGATAACGGGCAGAAAGGTAAATATTCAACATTCAAGAAACGAACAATACAGGAGCGGTTACACAAGTATGAAATGAAAACTCTTATAATTTTCGTAACAATAGGTAATGATTTGCCTGATTTACCTCATCTACTCTATCACCAATGTCAAGGACCTTATTTACATAACTCGAAAAGCAGAGAAGCTTGGTTTCTGTAGATCTACCCTTCGAAAACCCATACTGATATGGACTAATCAATTTAACCACACTACTTAATAACAACGTTCTTAAAAACTTTTGAAGGACTGTTAATAATTGACAGCGGTCTATAATTTGAGACATCACTTTTCATACCAGACCCAAAGATAGGAATCGTTTTTTTCACAGCTTGAAAGCTGTGAAAAAAATAGGTCATAACTACTTGTCAAACAGAAGTTCAGCTTCCACACTACTTGTGCGTGTGTATGTGCGTGTGCGTGTGCGTGTGTGTGTGTGTGTGTGTGTGTGTGTGTGTGTGTGTGTGTGTGTGTGTGTGTGTGTGTGTGTGAGTGCGTGTGTGTTTGTGTTTGTGTGTTTGTGTGTGTGTGTGTGTGTGTTTGTATATATATATATATATATATGTGTGTGTGTGTGTGTGTGTGTGTGTGTGTGTGTGTGTGTGTGTGTGTGTGTGTGTTTGTGTGTGTGTCTGTGCGTGCGTGTGTGCGTGCGTGTGTGGATATATGTTAGTTTTTATCAAACATTTATGAAACAGCGGTATATTTCAATGATATATAAATATAAACATATAGCCCTTAAACGTGTACATTAATTATATTCCGTGCAATTTTTTGATACGACGCGTAATTTAGCGGCAAAAAAGTTTGTAAGGTAGAATTTAAGTGTTAGTTCTAGTTTGTTCAATACTAACTTGATATAAACATGTAGAGGTGTATTTTATTAAAGAAAATTTTATTTTACATAACTTCTAGATTTTAATATACCTCAAATATGTTTAAAAATTAGTCAAATAAAATTAGAAACTGTATTATTGATATTTTAGGAAGAGGAATTTTTTTAAAGTTAGAATATTTCTTAACCTCTATTTGATATAAATTTTTAAACGTCCACCTGACAGATTATTGCTTTCGTTTCTACAATGTTGCTTATTTTCGTTATGAACGTGTAACAAACCCTTTTGAGTTGTATTAAAATATACCATAATTTAGGCAACTTCGTTCATTTTTGTGTCATGTAAATTGCATACCTTAGTGGCTGAAAAAGTATACGTTTAGATATTTTAAAGTGGGGTAGTACGCGCATTTCGTCTTGCACATTGAGTTCATGCGCAGACATCTATTTTGAAGTCGTTGTTGTTACGATATGAAAGCAAACAGCGTCCATTTTTGTTCTTGATTATTTTTATTAAAAAGTCGTAAAATTTACGGTTAGAGCTATTTACACCTATTTTCCTTTGTCGTTGTCACTAATATTAATTCAAGATTTAATTACGTTTCAGTTACAGGTGATACTTGCGATACAATTAGAGTAGTGTTAGAACAGTTTTGTGTAAATAAGTATTTTCGTTATTTTAAGTTTTAGAAATTTTCGTGAGAAGTAAATTACGTTCTTTTAAAATTAAGTTGATATATCGTTTGCTTTATATTGTATTTAGGATTAGAATTTGCCGTATTTAGTTAAATTGGATTTCATTATTAGGATCAATTTAAATTAAAATCGTGAATATCATATAATTTTGCCAAGGTTTAAAATTAAAGACAATTTATTATTGAGATATAAAATTTCAAATTGTGTTGTATTAAGTTTCTGATAACGACTCTTAATAGAGGAAGGTGCCAAGATTCTTTTACAGTACAGCTTACCGATTTATTTTTAATTAAGAATCCTTATGGAGAAATATTTATCTGAACTACAGTAAAATTTAGTGCATGTGCACCATAAGAGTAGATAAGCGATGGTTACTTGAAAAGCTTGCCATGCAGTTCGTGTGTGAAAGCAAAAATATGACGTAATTTCTCTCAATCATCTACAGAGAGGGCATATTGTTTCTACCGCGTTTATAATTTGAATAAATGCGTTTTATGATTGGTTGTTGTTTTTAAAATTGAGATGGCGTAACTGAAGAATTTTTGAGTGTTTGTCCTCTGTCCTGGTCTTGATCTGGTTGTGAGAGGGCACAGATTTTACCATCGACATGTTCTCGGTTCTCCTGAACGTATCGTGGACTGCGGGTCCGTTTCGCCTTTGTGCGGTTTTTGTTGGTGGTTGATAAGCCCGAAGAACTTTGTGTGGCTTATCGTAGTTTTCTAGACCTACTTATCGTTCCTGAAGTCAGGATAGTGTTTTCCAAAGTGCTTCCTGAATTACGGAGTTTTTATCGCTCTTACGGATTTTATATGTTTTTACCTGCTTCTGTAAATAGCCTTTGATAGACCAAGTCTCACTGTATATAAATTTGTAAATAGATACCTTTAATCATAAATAGACTTGTAAATAAAGTTATCGAATTAATTTAAGATTGTGTAAATAATTTCGCGTGTCAAATCCTGTTTTGGTAAACTATACTACGCTAAAGGCAGTCAAATAAAACGTATTAGGTTCCATTTAAAATAACAAAGTTGACGTCTACTTCCGGTATAACCAGAAGTGCCACATTTAGGACAATATTATATTTGAACTCACCGTCATCCAAAACCTACAGCTTCGTAATTTGAAATTTTTAACATAACTGTATCCGCTATTACTTTTAATCAAAACTCTTCGCGCCACACCCTGTATGTTAAGAAGAACTCGTTAGTGACCTTTTGAATTATCCAATGACTTGACAATGTTCGTTTATTTTATGTTCTTATGATAACGTAATATATATTCTGTTGAAGTTCATTTATGTCTATGTCAGTATTTAGTATTTAATGCAACTTTTTGTCTCCGTTGCTATCAACTTTCATGGATACTGCGAATAATCACAAGAAAAACCATTGAAATATTGAATAATGCAGAAAAATCCACGCAAAAACAGTGAGAGGGCATACTTATGCAGAACTGTGTGTTTTTTTTTTCTATTTAACACAGCGTAAAAATATGCAGGGTGTTGTAGTTGAGAAAAGTGATAATTTTGAAGTTTCGCATTCATCTCTAATATTTCTTCTCCAGAACATAGGTCCAAATATAAAAGTTTTCCTAACAAAACACAAAATGGTACATAATAATAAAGATATGCCTGTAAATGCGATTTTTGAGTAAAATTCGAATTATTACAAAATCCGTAAATTTTACATGCATGAATGCATGTAATAAATAATATTTTATAATTGCATTATACTCTTTTAAAACGCGCACACTTACTATCCATATAATATGATAAATACATGTTATTGGCAAAGCTTACGCATAAAGCACCAGTTTACTTTATTTTATTGTTGATTCACACTGTACATTACTTTTTAGATAACCCAAACTGTCTTCTCTGTTGTTATACCTATACTATGGCTTAATTTTTAACGTACGATAAGTGAGGATATTTATCTATTTCCATATCTTCTTGATTTGCTAATTTACTGATTTTACACAATAACGTATCAAAAATTGGTAATTGTGGAAATGCAATGTACTTAGTCTCGTACAATTTTTTTGACATTAACATTTACAAAATATTTTTACTGAAGAAGACAGCTATAATTGCTCTTGAAACGTTAAACCTTATACGAAATACCCTATTTATCGCAAAAACCTTTTTTCTTTACTACTGATATTCGAGTATTTTCATTTTCATGTAAATAAAATTCTGTTCTATGTAAATAGAGAGAGGTGTAATAAATGTCAATAACATAGTGCTTTTAATAAAAAAAACGTAACAAATCCGTCTTAATGTATATTTTTAAATTTTTTAAATACTGTATTAATTTTCGTATTATTGAAATTTATGAAATGTACATCAATTACAATATTTCTTTTAGAGTAATCATCGGCAAATAAAAATGATAAATGTGGTTTATTTTAAATTTAAATTGTGAACGAAATTTTGATCAAAATAGTTTGATTTTTCAATGCGACAAACAAAATCCGTAAGCACTCCATCTTTTAGAATAAGTTATATTATAAACTTTTGGCATAGCGCCAGCAAGGAAGATGCGAGACGGTGTAGCTGATTCGAACACTTAACTCGAGATGCAGTCATAGAATACCGAATACATTCTTTGCACATTCAACTAAGAGAGCGATCTCAAAACAAAACAACTCTATCCCCTCTCAGTCTAATCATCACACATTTACTTTTAATTAATTAGAAAATTACTCTTAAATTCTCTTTTAAGCGATTATTAGATGACAACTATAACAAAAAAATCGGTGGCAAAAAAAGGGGGAATGCTTTATTAATAGCAATCAACGTATGGGTATAGGGGTTGAGTAATTTTCTCCATTTGGTATGTTGCCCACATCGATATCCCGTCTATTGATGCCCAATTCGACGCCGTAAGCGCGTCACGGCGTCACGGATGGAGAGACGAAAGACGAGAAAGGCCGCAATTAGGATGGCAGATGTAGCAGCTGTGTTTCGCTTCGTTCTTGAGCCCTAAGCGAAATTAATTATGGAGTTAACCTCGGATTAACATTTTTAGGAATATTATACTAATCAGCATATTATACGAAAAGGTAGAGAGAATTTGGTGCTTGAGGTGTATAATATATACATATATATTTAAATGGTGGAGTCAATTTATCGATTTTACGAAATACACGTTATTAGGGAAAAGCTTTTTACGGGCACAGTTGCGACTGCACAAATTAGGGGTGGAATTTCAAAAACGTTTAAAGGGGATATAGTGAATTAAAAAAATTAAAGGATTTCAGAATAAACATATTAAGCTATTTATCAATAGTTCATACCTACTTATCATACAATTAAAACTAGCCATTTATAGTGTTTAAGCTTTCTACTTTACGTGAGGCGAAGCACTGTTGAATGTAAGGGAAATTGGAAACTTATTTATAGGTATTTGCAGATTAACATAAATTATTCCAATTTCATTCATAATTTTAAATAATAAAACCAATTGAAACTTTTTAAAATGTTTACCTCTAAAAATACATTTTACTGTAACGAGTTTACAAAATGTAATTGAAATATTAAATAGCTTTTCTGGATTTTCTAATGTTGTTAGGTACATACATGTATAAGGAGAGTATAAAACGTAATAGGCGATTATATATGCTTGAAGGAAACTAAGTTTTCTAAATTTAAAGAAATTTACAGAAAATCCTTCTTAGATTTCATAACAGTTGCATTTACTTCACCTAATATAATAATGGTTCAATATCACCAACATAAATGCAAATTGGCCATATTGGAAATAACATGAATTTCCATACACTAATATTTATAATCGTGCAATGTTCAACTCGTAATTTCAATAATGTTTTCCCTTTAAGCCTTCCGAGCTTCTTTCTTTCCGTTTTGCATGTTATTGTAATTACGTTGTTCCCGATTTTTTTGTTGATAAAGTTGAGTGCCAAATAATATATTGCACAAAGAATAATAATAACTTTTAGTTACAGTTTTGTAAAATTCGTACAACTCGAATATTAAACGTATGCAACGTTTATCGTGAATACTAAAATAGTTAGACCTATTTTATTATATTCGTACTTTCAAAACGTTCCAAAAGATTAAGGCCTGTCTGATGAAGAAGATGATGAAATTCTTACTTGCGTAAACAAATTTATTGAACCACTGCAGAATTAACGTTTATTTCGTTAGGGAAATATGTATTTACTGTTCGTTAATAACGTTAGTAGCAAGGTTTAGCGCCTAGGAATAAGAGGGGCGATGAGAACGAGCCCAACTTCAGCTATGGAGACCCTTCTTGAACTTGCCGCCTAGTTAAGGCTGAGGGGGGCATTAGACTTAAAATCCTTGGAGAGGAGAAGTCGTGCAGAGTTGGGCCTCGACGACATCTCCAAGACCGACCTCCTCAGCATGACATCTGAGAGAATAATAAAACAGTCTCATGTAAGAAACTGTCTAGTACCAAAATTCCCACACGTAAGGAGTGGGAAGAAAACTCCAACAAAACAAAGTTGGAGGGGATTATTTATTATACAGACGGTTCTAAAACCAATGATGGTGCCGGCTACGGAATATACGGGAAGCTTACGGCATACAACGACCGTATTTGAAAAGATCTATGCGATTATGGCTGCGATCGATCCACTATTAAAAGAGAAACTTTTCAGAAGGAAAATCTTTATAGTGACCGACACCAAAGCCGCCATTTTAACAGTGACCTTATTTGTATTCAAACTGGAGTCTAGCCTTCGGGTGTATGCAAATGCTAAACACCCTGAGTGAAGCCAACAGGGTGACGCTAGTGTGTACCTGGCCATTCAAGCATTTCAGGCAACCAGATGGTGTACCAGTTTGCTAGAGCAGCAAGGGAAACGACCTTCATAGGGCCAGAACCGGCCTGTGGCCTTTCTTATACCATAGCTAAAGCCGAGGTAGAGACATGACCCGCTCGAGATCACTACCGGCACTGGAAGGAAACTGCAAGGCAGATCCACTGAAAGATTTTCATATATAGTACCACTAGTGCGTTCAAAATTATCGATAATCCGGAAAAAAGCGGTATTGTCTGGAAATTGTATGATTTGGTTTTCACTGTTGTTTAAAAGTTAAAGGAGGCAAAGAGCACGATCTGTGGTGCATATAGGACGTGCGGACGCTAACGTCGTCGTTCGTGGATATTTCCTGACCATCTTCGCCAACACAAGGAAATTGTGGCGACACTGCGTCCCGCGCAAGCGGCATCATCACGAATTGATAATTCGGCTTCTCGTAGACCGATTATTCTGCCACGTTCAAACTCGATTAACTGATGGAAATTTGTCCGATGTCGTACACGAGGTATTATTTTAACTTTAATGTGTTTACTTATTAAGCTTACTAATATGCTTAACATTGACACTTCAGTAACCAATGTCAAACGAAAAGAAAGAGTTTTTGTTTCATTGTCGATCATTACTTCATTAATATTTATTGTATCTTGCTGAAATGTTCGTCGTTTTTTAATAGGAATCAAACGCACGTTTTCATTAAAATACATCAGAGTTTACTGGGTGTAAATGGCGGCCAGTATATTATTAACGAAAATTTATATCTGCTTTACAGATTTAGAGAAACAACAAATTCTATCGAAAAACCCACAAGCACAAAAACTATACGGTCACAAACCAAATATACCCATGAGTCCAGTAGCTTCTTACATCCAAGCACCTAATCATATCGAAAAAGCAAGTAAACTAAACCACATAATAAAAAACAATTTAAGCTACAAATGAAAACATTCTATTACGAATTCTTTAGAACTAACTAATAAACTAATAAAATTACCAAAACATAATATGCTTGCAAATTTTGATGTTACTAGCATGTCTTCTAAATACCTCCTCAAGAATGTATGCGTTTATTAAATAATTTCTTTGTTTATTAATAATATTATAAAATTATTTACGAAAATGGAGTTAATTTAATTATTTTATGTGTGTTAATCAAAATATTACACTCAATTATAAGACCTATCTACAAAAACGGTTCTCCAATAGGCAGTCCAATTTCGCCCATTTTAGCTAATACCTTTATGGATAATTTAAAAGATCAAATTTTTTAATTACATTTTTTTGACATTTTATTTTGGTTTCGTTATGTTTTGATAGTTCATTACATTGATGCATTTTTAATTAACATTAACAATATACATCCTAACATAAAATTTACCCTGGAGAAAGAACAAAATCGAGCAATTAATTTTTTAATTTTTAGTTAGCTGTATATAGATCATTATTATATAAAATAGTGTCATGATCATTAAACCAAACAAATTTCAATAAATAAATATTAATTATAAGACAAATCTCACAAGCAAATGGTTACATTTCAAGTATAATCGACACTTCCGTTAAACGTTAAGAGCACAACTATCACAAACATTTACCCAGGTAGCACAGAACCAATAGAAAATAAATACATATCAATTTCATATTTTGCAAAATACCAGAAAAGCAGTTTACATGTTAAAAAAGAGCAAGAATTCAAAATAGCTTTCAAAAGTAGCAATAATGTTTATTTAATGCGAACGATTCTACTAACGACGTTTTGAAGTGGGGTATTTATGTATTTAACTGTTATAATTTTTTTTATATTGGCCAAACACTTAGGAATTGTTATATTATATAAAAAGAATACATCAGATTCTGTATTTAACCCTCCGATTGTGTTCGGGTCAATATGATTCAATCGCGTTCTTCTAATGTACATAATTCGTTAATTTATTTAAATATTTCGTTGCCACTGCATGGCTTTTATTTCATTACTCTAATAACGGCATACCTAGATTAATATTAGAAAATTATGATTAGTTTTTTTTAACACATTTGTTACATTCACCGTGTTTGGGTCTATATGACCCGCTGATTTGTGTGGTTCAAATTAGAAGGACAAGAAGCAGATTATTATCACAGACGAATGTATTTTATTAGTTTTATTTTATTTTCATAAATATAAATAACTTACATAATATTGCCTCATTATTGCGCAATATTACGCATATTGCATGCGTTATTTGCGTACCGGTAAAATGCTGCCAGTGAGCATCTGTGTGTTAGTTTCGTAGTAAATATCAAACTTGATGCTTACTCTAATAAGAAATATCTAACAATTAAAATTTATTATTGACAATGTGTAGTGAGAGAGTGCATACGGATAGTGAACTTTAGCAACTTTTGTGTGTTTCTGATAGTGATTCTAATGCTTCTGAAGAAGAAGACCATTTGTTCGAAACCGAGATATATAATAGCGAATCGGATGATAAAGTGAAAGCTACGATTTCAGATGCAGCTGATACGGATAATCACGTAATTTCGAAAGATGGCAATATAGTATGTAATGAAAAGTCACATCAATCGGGAAGGTTATCAGCAGCAAATATTATTTCGTTGATTCCTGGGCCAACAAGGTACGCGAATAATTGATATAAAATCCGCGTACTCCTTGTATTTCACACCCAAAATTGTAAACCTAATTTTGAAAATGCCAAATTTGGAAGGCAAAAGACTTTGTGGCGACACGTTTCAAGAACTATCATTAGTTGAACTGGAAGCATAATTTGACCTACTGTTTCTAGCTGAAGTGTATAAATCTCATGGAGATGCAAGAGCCAGTCTGTGGGATGAAATGTAGGTGGTCCAATATTCAGAACAACGATGTCTCTACAACGATTTCATGTATTGCACGAATAGTTCGTTTTGATGATAAAAAAAATTCGACCATAACGACGCCAAGCTGATAAATTAGCTCCCATACGAGACTTGTGGGATGAATGGGTTGCAATTCTACCTAAGCTCTATAATGTTCACGAAAATATGACAGTAGATGAGCAACTGGTACCTTTTAGAGGCCATTGTCCTTTTAGACAGTACATCGCGAATAAACCTGCTAAATACGGAGTCAAGATTTGGACTTTATGCGATTCTGTAACTGCTTATGCATATAACATGCAAGTTTACCTCGGGAAAAAAGAAGGTGAACCTCCAGAGAGAGGTCAAGGTAAAAGAGTTATGCTAAACCTTACGTATAGTCTAAAAGGTCACAACGTAACGTGTGATAATTTTTTTACCTCGTATGATATCGGACAGCTGCTATTGAAAAGAAAAATAACCATGCTTGGCACTATTCGCAAAAATAAGCCTGAATTGCCAGCCGCATTGGTCTGCAACAGGAAATAAGTTCTTTCTTTAAAATTTTACTTTACCAAGGACACGACAATAGTTTCCTATATTATAATAAAAATGTTACCCTCATGAGCACCATGCACCACGATAACGAAGTGTGTAATCAAGATCATAAAAAGCCGTTCATAATTTTAGATTACAACAAAACTAAAGGTGCTGTAGACACGTTAGACATGTTAGTAATAACATACACATGCACACGGTAAACTAAAAGATGGCCAATGACTATCTTTTACAATATCGTGGACGTTTCAGCTTACAACGCTTAAGTTCTGTGGTGCGAAGTAACTCCAACCTGGAACGCTGGAAAACTTACAAAACGGCGACTATTTCTTGAAGAACAGGGTAATTCCTTGATCACTCCATTATTGTAAGAAATAAGTATTCCTACAGCTGAAATGGTTATAAAGTCACGTTCTTCAACCAGTAATGCCGAAGTAAGGAACAATCAACCACAACCAAGCGTAAAAGATATAATTTTTATCCCTCTTCAAATGATAATAAAACTAACATGGTATGTTGTAATTGCTCAAAATACCTTTGTAAAGCTCGTGTATATTACTACTGTCAAGACTGTAACAAATAAATGTATATACCTAACTAGTACGTTTTTCAGATGTTCTTTACATAACATTTATAATATGTAATAAAAATAAAATAACGTAATAAAATGTAATAAATAATAAATACTACATCTTATTTCGTATTATTATTCACTATTTCACAACAACTATATTCTCCCGGGTCATAATGACCCAAACACAATAAGTGAAACCAAAATGTTAACACAATAGGAGGGATAAGTGTTTTATAACTGTGGTTTCCTATTAGTTGAGTTGATCGGCCTATTTCCACATTTTTCCTTTATAGCGGTATGAAATCAAAAACTGTGGCAACCCCACTAACACATTAGGAATATAAACACATAGACAAATCAAATTGTGCAAAACGTTTATTAGTAAATAATCACCTTATGACTTCACAAAACATATTTCATTATTGTAACAAAAAAGACAAATTAGATGTTTTGGAAACATTCGAAATTTATAAACCTAAACACAAAGTACCTTTAATGAACGAACGGTTTGATATTATAGACTCACATTTAACAAATATTTTAAATATAAGATTATAACAAATAAAATGCACCCACGCATCACACAAAATTAAACAACACCGAACGCGTTTCATTAGCTACGCTATCATGATTAGCGGTCGTAGCTATTGAGACGCCTTCGGTATTTTTTAATTTTGTGTGGTACGTGGGTCTATTGTATTTGTTACAGATCCTGACACAGTTCCAGTGTTCCAAATTTTTCAAGTATAGAATTATAGTTTACATCAAGTTTGCTGTTTTACCTTAACGATGTTTTGGCATAACTACTAGTTATTATTTTACTTACATATTTTCTCTGGATATATCTTGTATTGAAACGTGTACAGAAATAAATAATTATATAAAAGAAATTGTGAGATTATATTGTGTTTAAAAAATAGTGCTATTCACGGTTAAATGGTTCTTGTATTGGCTAATTTGAGGCAAGGTCAAATAGGTGTTTGAACTGAAAATAGGTTAAGGTTGACAATTTATAGTATAAAATCACGAACTGTATACTTTTTAACAATTACTTTAGTTATAAAATGGTACAACAATTCCGGAACTGTTGTAACATGATTTTATAACTAAAGTAATTGTTAAGGTTGACAAGTCGAACATGTTCTGGTAAGTACGCAAGTCAAGGACACATTTTTCTTAAATAACCACCTCTTGCAAACATTTTAAAAATGTATGTGACCTAGAGGTATCCAAAAAGTACGAAGTGATGAATGCGAGTATTCTTAATTAAGTATGACAAAAGCATAATAATGAAACAAGTTGGTTTTAAAGATGTACTACAATGGCGCTTTTATGAGTATTTTAAAGAAAAAACCGTACTGAAAAATTTCAGATGTTGCTAAACACGAAGGATGTATTCATATGTAGTTTAGGTGCAGCTGGAAAGACAAAGAACATAACATTGTGTTTTTAAGAATAGTGCTACAACCCCACCATATGTGAATAACGCATGATTTAAATAAAATCATTTCTTAAGTAGTGTTTATTCGAGGTGTAATTGTGAGTAAGTAAAGTCGTTATCTAGATATAATACAAACAGCAGTAACATCATTTCTGTAACGATCAAAACTCACAAGTTCACCGTTTATAGACATTCCACATAGTTGCAGAAATAATATGAAGAATATAATTTAACGTAGTGTTGTTGGTGCCGTCAAAACATAGTGATTAAATAATTCCCGGTGAATTATAATTAATTCTAATTATTTGAGGATAATGAAAACTAATAGCAAGCAATGTAAGTTTAAAAACAGGCATGATTGTCAGCTGTAAATCGTAGGTATGTGGCAGATTCGACGGATTGTCGTACACACAAATAATTCACATTGCAGGTGTGAGGCATGTGTACCCCGTGCCAGCTGGAGAGGCCCACTACCACTTTTGCAATAAGCTCCTTAATAATGGGTCTCTGATTTTCTGAGCTCAGTAAATAATGAAGTGACGCTTACTTTATTCTTAATCCTATCGGATTGCAAGTCCAAAATATAAAAAAAGGTAGCCGTAAAAAATACCAGACGTAAAATCCCGTCCGGTTCGAATGTCTGGGAGGGCAGGGCCCAAGCGATGTCGCTTATCGAAAGTACTCACTTCTCGATCCATCCGCGGTATCAGGTCTACCTTGTAAATTATTCGGGAATTTGGTGACATTCCCAAATAATTACAATCTGACAATTTTGTTTTTTGTATCTGATAGACAAGTCTTCTATTTATTATTTACTATTATTTACCCCACTTGCAATTTTTCCAATACAATTTTCTTTAACTAGAGATACAAAGAAGAAGTGTGTGTTTCTCTCAAGAACAACACCCTTTAAAAGAAAATTTCTTTTTTGGAGAATAAAAATTTCGACGTGATTTAGTTTAAACCTTCTGGCCCTTAATTTGTGAAATTCTACTGTTGCATTTATAGGTCTCCTAATGACAATAACTTTCCACCCACAAGAATCCCTGGTAACTCTAACCATACTCCACTCCTTCTTGACTTCTTTCTTACATCAATCCCACTTATTTATAAAACTTCAGTTCTTTCCCCACTAACTCTATCTGACTATTGTCTAATAGAAATAACTTCTACTGTCCCTAATTCCTCGGTTGTTCATAACACTGTTAGGACCTTATGGTATTTTAAGTTATCTAAATGGAGTGACTCACGGGATTTCTATGCGATGGCATAAATACTCTTTTAAGTCGTCCTTGCCTTCGGGCATTGATCTTTCCGTATTTGAAGTCATCCTCACATGCACATTCCGAAAAAACAAAATCGTGTAAGGCGTTCCCGTTCCCGACCCTGGTTCAATAGGGTTTGTGCTGATGCAAATCCGAACAGAAACCTAATAAAACGGTGGAAAGTCTTGTAAACTACGTTGGTGCTAGAAATATCTGAAAAAGTGTTATCACTAAAGTTAAAAAGTTCTTTGAATAACGAAAATGCAAACTAATTACATCTTTGGGCAGTCGTAAAATTACGTTTTTAGCTAAAGCCACCAGCAAAAACATTTATACATCCAGTAAGGTGACTGGCCCAAACAGTATCCCAACTATTGTGCTAAAAAAATGCTCTCGCGAACTAGTACTAGTCCTATCTGAGTCACCTGTCTTCTGAGGAATTTCATTCATGGTGGAAGTTAGCAAATATTCAACCCAAAAACGCGACAAGACCGATCGCTCTAGGTACCGACCAATCGTCATCACTTCAATTTTGTCTAAAGTCATGGTCAAAACCATTAATCAGTAGTTACTTCCTTTTCTTGAATCTAACAAACCTCCAATATGGTTTTGAGTAGAGTTGTTGTTCAACAGGTGATCTTCTATATGTGACGCAAGTTTGGTACAATGCATTAGAACAATCCTTTGAAACAGTAGTAACCGCTTTAGATACCTCAAAGGCACTTGGCCAAATTTGTACTTACTTGCAAAATTCGCGCTCATCAACGTTGCAGGAGTGGTAATAGGAGTAACGTAATAGTAGTGGATGATTGTGAAGCAAGAAAGTGCTGATAATAATATTTCGGAAAACTGTACGGTAATGAGGAAAACAAGACGAATAGTTTAATAAGGAGATTTTAGAAGGAATAGTGAATGAAACAGTGGAGGATATTGGGTTAAATGAGATAGAGAAAGTTGAAAAACGCAGCAGGGGTGGATAAAATTACAGATGAAATTCTAAGGTATCGAGGTGCAAGGCTAGTACAAAATTTGTGTAAATTACTCAACGCATGTCTTAAGTGTGGAAAAGTGTCGAGTGATTGGAAGAGCGCGATCTTTGTACCACTGCATTAAGGTAAGTGGAATAACAGTGATTGCAAAAATTAGCCAAACCACGATCTGGGATGTGCAGTGTAGTTTCATGCCATGGAGTGGGTGTGTTGATCAGATGGTTGCTCTCCGGCAGGTAATCGAAAAGTGTTTAAGTGTATAAAAGAAGCTGTACTGTGCGTTTGTAGATATGAAGAACGAATATGATCGAGTGAATATGTAGAAGCTATGTCTGTGTCTGAGGAAGTTTGATATAATCTGTGAGATCATTGATCTAAAGGTAAACGTTAAGAACACAAAGATTGTGGTGTTCGTCGTGATTTTTCAATGTATACATGGATAAATGTGTAGATGTGTCTTATTAAGCGAGAATGATGATGAGCTACAAACCGCTCTGAGAAAGTTTGATATAGTCTGTTAGAGCATTGACTTAAAGGTAAACGTTAAGAAAATAAAGATTCTGGTGTTTGATCGGAAAGGTGAAAGGGAGAGTAATAGTGTATTACATAACGAGCTACGGAAGTAATAGATATCGCACAAGCGGGGATTTCCACACGAGAGCGCCAGTCCGACTGTGAGAATCCCGCGAGTGCGGGATACACTTTTGTGCGAGCTTAATGTACACTATTTTTCCTACGACCATGAAAAAAAACAATCTCCTTATTGATCACAAATTAAACATTATTTTACGTTTTTTATTAAGAAATCAAAATCATATCCTTACAAATAGTGTAGTTATTATGAATTAAAGACGATTACCTGAATATTTAAACTTGTCAAATCATAAAAGTCAAATAATTTGAAATCACTATAATATTGTCATCAGCTTGTTCATATTATTTATGTGAATAGCAGTAGCGTGGTGACTTCGATCGCGACCAAACTCCCTGTCAGGCCGATGACAACCGGTACTTGCTACGGTAACTTATAGAAAGCGATGCGAAAGTAAAAAGCATGTGCTTTTTATTTCGTATTGGGTATAATGAGAAAGTGACACGCACTAGTGTGAGATATGAATCACTTTCGTACATGGTCGTAGGAAAAGTATTTACCCTGCATGATGAAATTGTAGAACAAGTGGACGAGTTGGTATATCTAGGGGTCAACGCTGGAAGGAAAGTATTTGGACGATAATAAAAAACGAAGGCATGAGCGTAGTTGCGAAACAAGCAATCTATAATGGCGTATCCGTCCTGACAGTACTGTATGGAAATGAGACTTGGGTATGTCAAAAAAAAAGCCGTGGGCGTGAGATACCTGAGAAGTGAATGCGGTAAAACGACAAAGGAATAAGATGCAGAATGAGAGTATAATGAAGGAATGTGGCGATGAAAAGACGATAATTGATAGGTACAAAGGTAACACACTACGTTGGTTTGGTCAAATCGAGAGAATGAACAACGCAAGATTAACAAAGCAAATATATGTGGATCAAGGTAAGGCCGGGCTAGTAAGCCGCGTAAAACTTAACTGATTGGAGTAGAGTGTATGATAAAAGAAAGGGAGATAAGGAGTTTTAAAAATGAAAGGGCTGTCAAAGACAATGTAGAATCTTGCAGAAGCTAGGGGGGTATGCAGGAATAAGAAAGCATAGAGAAAGATTGAAAATGAACCATATGCAGGGATTGTTTGCCTACCCCGCAAGGGGATGGCGTGACGTGTATGTTATGTTATGTTAGGAACCTATCTTCTATCTCAAATGAAGACATTAAATCAAGTTAAATTTAATTAAATGCAAACAAACTCAGGGTCCACCGAAAAAATCAATCATTTTCTGTTGTGAGCATGAATAGCTCAGATCTTAAGTTCAGACTCAATTATTATGGTGGAAATAATTGTATCTTCAAATCTATCAGAAGTTGACCATCTTACTATAGCAGCTGCTGGCGAAATAGTCTCTGTGAACAAATCCAAGCAGTATTTTGCCTCACGATCGCGTTCCGGTATATAACGCTCAAGTTCGACCTCATCTAGAATATAATTCCCACCTGCGGTTTAGTGTTTGCTCATTTATATTATAAATATGCAGCGCAAACTTGTCGTGCCAAACGGGCGCAATCCACATACTTCCACATGGATTCTAAACTCAGGAATGATTTTCCTTGTTCCGATTTTCCTCTCATTTATGAAATGAAAAAATTTAAGGCAATTGAATATCCCCGTATCCATACTCCTTAGTGTGCTTTAGTAAGTTAGGCTAAACTTAGCATATTTGGGACCACAATTATTTAAAGAAAAGACGAGATTTGGGTAATTTGTTGTGAATGCGCGTATACTCATGGTTGGTTCTATAAAAATTAGTCTAATACAAGCTGATTTCATATGGAAGAAAAGTAGGTAGTTTTAAAAGAGTTCCACCGATAAATCTTGGTTAGGTTTCTGTTAGGTTTACCTGAGTGAGTAGTATTAAGGGCGAATAAGAATGACTAAAACAGAACTTAAGGTAGTGTCTAGAACACTACTTGGATGTCCTTTCAGCACTTTGAAGGCTAGGACACGACAAATACGTCACATTGCGAGCGTCACACACCGAAATCTAAAAAAAACATAAAAAAGTAGGAGATAACTCATCCAATAATTAAATGATTAAGTATTCTGGTACTGTTATGCATGTCTGGTGCATACTATCACAAGGATTATATACGCAAGACTTTAGCTGATTAATCATCATTGATACAGTTTTAAACAATTAAATTTTTAAACGTGCTTAAAATATTAAATAGATACGTCCAAAATGTGACGTTATTAGATAAAAAAAATATTAAATGCATTTATTGTTTGCATTAATTAAACTTTTGAATCAAAACTTTGTCAAAATGTATTAAATCGATAGCTTCTTTGTTGGAATATAAAGGTATCGGTTTCGCCATGCTCTGCTCAAATAAGTTGCCAAAAGCAATTTGTCGTTCAAAATGATGCCTTGAAATGCAAAACAGAATAACATTAAAAACAACTCTAGTATTTTTAATAGGTAAAGAAATAGAAATTTATAGTGTAATATGTTGCGCATTATGTAAGTATTTGTATACTTAAATCTAGAAAGCAATATTATATATAGAAAGTTAGATAGGTATGGGATACGTCGCCCCTAACTATTGAATCCCATATTTCCGATATTTCTCTATCGCTAGCGCGTGATGCGATATGAAATACAAACAGCCCTCCAGAGCGCCCGGAGCTTTAGAGCGATGACAAGGCCGCGGCGCGTTTGTCTGGGTAATGGGGTGTGGGACTGACTCGGTTCGGTTCCCTGTTCTCTCTCTTTCTCTCCCCTGTCCCGCATATTCAGTTCTCACCGCAGCTGCTCGGGTAACAGTGCGGCTGCTTGTGATAAATCAGCGAGAGCGATAGCGTGACTGCTTCAAGCACGAAGCCGGTGGAACGCCACGAATGGAATTATACGTGCGATGCATTGTTAGCTTTCATATTGATGATTCTATTTCACTTAGAAATAATTACTTAAGTTATTAATGACGATATGATCATTATTATTTTGATGAATGTGAAAAAGGGTGAAGGTTATATCTGGTTTCTATATTTTCAAAATGACAAAACTTGAAAGATGAACTCGTTTGTTAGATGATCCTGCGGGAGATACCAATCTGTTCTGGTGTAGAGACGATTGCGTGTATATAAGAAGGGTTCGTCGTTGCAGAAACGGAAGTTCGAAACATCGCGTTTAATATTTAATGCATTTCATGCAATTATTTTAAGTTCCGAATACAATCTATGATTTGTGATTGTTTAAATCATTATCTTTTTGTCCAAAAATTTAGTTAGGGAAACCGAAATGCATGAATGACTTGATTTTCTTAGCATCAGTTTAAGGGTGGGAGTAAATAATATGATTCTACAGTAGAATTTACAAATTCTGTTGTTCTTTTGTTTCCCGAAACTGCACCTTTCAAATACGTCTAATTTACTTTATTACAAATGGTACCGAGATTTAAAAGCACCTCTCTGTACTGTTCTGATAAAATAGTGCAAAATTGTCACGTCCCTAAAATTCAATAGACTCTAACAACCAACTTTAGTTCAAATACGTGCTATTTTTATTAAAAATCGTAACGTAATTAACTTAATGAATAATACTGCAATATACTGAATTATATTTTTAATGCCCCCTATTCAATAATAATAAATTTGTGTCAAACAAAACACTTGATCGGAAGAATTGAATAGAAAAGAACTGGATTGAAATGAATTGAAACCGAATCTCTCTTAAAAAAATGTGATAACTAATTCGAGCACTTCGAAATCCTTTATTACTTGAAAATAAAAGTTCAATAAATTAGCTTAAAGAAATGTGGAGAAGAGGCGTTTCCAAAATTTTGGACAATCTTTCTCAATCTTATTAACGCAGTCAGGCATTCGTGAATGGATGTGTATAATACATGCCATTGTTAGAATGTTTAAATGTCTAAAATATGACGATTTCGTTGCTAAACGTAACCAGGGTTAGTTCTTCAATTATTAAAATGAAATGTATTTATTTTATGGTTAGCCTTCGCAAAGCAGATTTTCGTTAATATAAATTGTAACGGACTGTAGGTTTACTTTCCGTGGATGAATAAGGGAATTATCCAGATTTCTAGAACATGCATAGTTTGAATTGCTTTGCTCTCTTAATCTCGCATTTCCAGTTCTCTCCTAACACGATGCAATCCTACAAATATGTTAAACTGCTAATCCTAAACACATATAGATTGGG
>JARFJB010001983.1:612500-685000 GCA_036346205.1 Vesta saturnalis
GTATTTAATAAAATTAATAATAATTTTTAGTTACATAATCAACTCGTCTATGTTCAGGGTTTATTAGTTACCAAATAATTAAAAAAAGGGTTAGTCTATGAAAAGCAATACATACACTAAAATTAAAATTAATATTAAATAATTGCAATCTATAAAAAAAAGCTGATGATGGCACACAAACTACCTACATTACTAAGTTTCGGATTGTGGACATAAAATAATCATATCGTTTTGGCTTTTTGGGCATTCCGCGTAATAGACCAATTCCAAAATTCGGCAGAATGGCCATAGTCTGCGAAATGGTCGTCGGTGTTTTGGTACAGGTCGGCATCTTGTATAATTATAATATCGAGTTGGCATTTTTGGAATTCGATCTGAATTATCAAACAATTTACCTGTTATACTTAACTTGTCGAAACCTTGAATAATCGTTTCGTTGAACTTTAAATTTTGAAGAAAATCAATCAAAGTTTGCTGAGTAATCTGCAATTTATTTTACATTAACCCTACGCTTTGATTATTATACCTAAGACGGCCGAAATTGCATCAAAAGTTAGATCTGGATAAGCAATGCTAACTGTTACTTGAATTTGTAAAAAGTTTAATAGCCTATTTCCATTAGTACTTGTGTATAATTGATGGGAACAATATCTCGACAGATTAAAAAACGCAAACATCTCAAATGAAATCTATTAATTAAATTACAAATAAAATATGGTACAATCAAAAATACCAATTTTGTTCATTACTTAATACGTGACCCTTACATCATGATGATTTGATTTTGTAAACCGACGTGGCAGGTGACCTAACTGAAGTAAGCAAATGTTAAGGAATAAAGACAATTACTGTTTGGGAAAACATTCGTATAAACGTATATCAATAATGGCAATTTTCAAACAGTTTGACGTAAATAAAAGCATAGTTTAGTTTGTGCTTGCAGCTAAAGTTCAATTTTATACAGTGAAATGCGTTGCTAAGGGTATACTCTGTCCACAATGTAGATAAAATACTTTTTTTTATTTTATTTTGTTTTTACATTAGCAGAAGTTGCAGTATTCAGCTGCATTATTGTCTTTGCAATTTGATCCCTCTATTATAAGTATTTTGTAACTGTAGTCTCATATTACTTGAGTTGATCGGCTCATTTCAATCAGAAACTTCCAACCCAACCACGAAGAAACACTTGTAAGCTTCAACATAGCCTATTTACAAATGTGCCCACCGACCACTATCACGCATAGTGAGCAATATATACATGGAATACTTGGAACATCAAGCGATATCCGAATTCACGGAAAAACCAGTGATGCACTTGTACGCAGGAATGACAACACGTTCACAACAATTGTATACGGAAAACCCACCCACACTGGAAAGGTACCTACACTACAACTCCAATCACTACAACAGTGTGAAGTTAGGTGTCGCAAGAAGCTTGTACTATAGAGATGAAACAATATGCATGAAACAAGAAATAGATAGTCCGATCTAACACCTAATCTAAGCAGGGAAAGGGTAAGCGAAGAGGAAGGACCTACATACTCAGGGTAATACTATACATACCAGGTTTTTGGAAGAAATCGCATAGGCAGCACATACAAGATACGCACTGCCTTCAAATCCACAATAACGCCCAGGAGAATACTAACCAAAACCAAATCACACAATGAAGACCAGAATTCCAATAATCTTGTATACAACCACTCATGCGAATGCGGTGGATAATACATAAGAGAAAGCAGTACACCACACAAAGGGGGAACTCAGGAACACAATAACAACATCCGGAAAGGCGAAATAGAAAGATCAACAATCGCCGAATATGTCTGGAAAGAAGACCACCGAATACAATTTGCAGATATGCTTTAAAAAAAAATGTCTGTTTTAATATCGCCAATTACAAAGCTTGTAAATTTGTGTATAAAAAAAGGAAGGTTTCCCGATAAACTAAAATTCGCATCAGTCGTGCCTGTTCTCAAGAACGGAAAGAAAAATTGTCTAAACAACTACAGGCCTATATCCATACTTCCTATTTTTTCAAAAATATTCGAAAAGGTATTAGCTTTTCAAATAACAAACTATTTTGAAATTAATCAATTGTTTAATACGCAACAATTTGGATTCCGCAAAAATAGAAGCACAACTGATGAGATTTTATAGTTAACGGAATACATTCTAACCTGTTTCGAAAACAAAGAAACTCCAATATCGCTGTTTCTAGACCTATCAAAGGGGATTGCTTGTGTGAGCTATGAAATTTTAATAAACAAATTAAAAGCATATAACTTTAAATCGGATAGTACAAAGCTATCTAACCGATATCATCTAGTAAGCTGTAAAGGAATGTCAACAAAACTAACCAATAGAATTGGTGTGCCGCAGGGCCGATTTTATTTCCAATCTATATTAATAACTTTGCAAATTGCCTGTGCCCGAATGCGATGCCGTACAATTAAAAGCCACTGATTGGTTAGCAGCAAATAAGTTATGTGTAAATAACGAAAAAACTCAAAAAATGACTTTTGCTCAAAAAGACCAAAATTTCAGAAATCTCGAATGTATCAAGTTTCATATATATATATATATATATATATATATATATATATATATATATATATATATATATATATATATATATATATATATATATATATATATATATATATATATATATATAAAAATCACGTATCAAGTCCCAATCACAGAGTAGTCATGAGCCTGAAAAAAATCATAGTAAATGAATTCGACTCAAGTGCGAAATCAGCTCTACACCTGATGACGGTAACAGAGTCTGCTTCCGAAAACTTGCGCTGCAAAAGGAAGAACTGTGAAAATAGGCCGAATAACTCAACTAATTTGATTTCCATTCAGAATATAACTTTAGAGCGCTGCTGATCGAAATAAATACATACATCGTTTTTATCGAGTACTGAATCGTGCACTTCTTGATTTAAGGTAGAAGGTGAATTAGTATTATGAGTAGGCTCGGATGAGCTACAATGAAGAAATGGGTTCATTTATTTATAGTGGGTGTCCTGTAGGATATCCGTATTAAGGCCCACTTCTGTTAACAGAAACGAAGTTCAAATCTAACTCAAGGTAAACATTTTCTTTATGCATTTTATAAAATTAATACAATGTTTAATTCCTTATTTACTTTTAAATTTTTCTTTATAACAAAAACTTATAATAAGAAACGAGGTTAGTTTCGCAAGTACACACTTTTGCCAAACTTCGTCAAATGATGTTAAACGACTTTGCCACTAAGGAGTTTCACACATTTAACTCCATATTAAAATCTCTAAATACTTGTAATGCTCAGGAGTGTAGTAATACTCAGAATGCTTTCCACAATGTTTTTATTATTTTCTTAATTAACAAATGGTGACTATCGATGTCGAAACTAAAAGTGTATCTAATGTAATAATAAATTAAATTTATGAGCTGTGTAAGTGTATTTGTAAAATTGACGAAAAACTGTACAGTGAATGGTATATTAAACCAGATTGAACTATTGGTATGAACTAGCTACAACTAGTTGTACTATCTCCCTGCTTCCTTTGGCGCTACACAAAAAACATTTCTATTAAGAAATTAAATAATGACATTTTAATATTTGTTTGTGGCTTTATGGAATAATCACTGCTTGTGGCATGTGTGTTGTCTAATAATTGCTTCTGAACTTGGTTCTCTTTCCTCTGGGTTGAAATTCCTGTGTGCCGGATATTTACAAGAGACTGGACAGGAGTGGAGTAGGCGTGTGCAACCGATAGGATTTGCAAAAATACAGGAATGCGGTTGTAGAAATAACTAGGGAATTAGATTTGATAGGAAATTGTTTTCTAGACGAGGAAAATGATTTCCAGATTTTTACACATTAACCTTACCTCGTAGGATGGGAGGGGGGAAGAAACGTGTACTGGAATGAAAGGATGCGCAAGATGGAAGCAGGCGAAATGAAGATGGTTGGTGGATGAGTTACTCAAATAGGCAGGTGATGCAATGATTACACCCGTCTTGTCCTTAGGTTGAGTGGAATAAGACAAAGAGCTAGAAGGTTGTTACGTGCACAAAGGGATATTCGTAGAAATTGTGGCTAAAGTGCTGTAACATAGATAATGGAATTAGCCGGAAGCTCAGTCGGTCTGTTAAGCACTTGGATGCATGGGCGTTTTGGCAGGAGAGAAGATATACATAAAATTTAAAAAAGGGCACCACTTGATTTAATTTTATATCGTCCCTCTATCAAGAAAAGGGCTACGGCCACACAGGACAAAAGAGACAACTAAAATAAAATGGTGAACTAAGTCCACACTGACAAAGGACTGGCTAGGAAGTTGATCGGAGATCACAGGATTAACGAAACAACTTACGATCGTTTAACACCACTTATTTAATATACCCACTGTAAACTAGCATAAATTTTATAATAATAATTAAATGTTCATAAGTATCTAACATAAAAAATTATGGAGCGCCAACTCGCAGACATAAATACAATTCTTTCAGGAAATATTCCCAATACATCAATCAATATACATCAGATACAATATATCTACAAAATAAACCACCAAGAATCAACTTACCTTTCAACCAAATCTAGAAAAAAAAACTATGAATTATACTTAAAATTTACATAAGCAGACACAATACGGTCCGGCATCTAGCGTTGACCCTAAAGAAAAAGAATACCCAAACATGTATATAATTATCCGAAATTGAATACTTGTACACCGATATTCCACGAAGAGCTCTCCGTCGGACTAATCTATCAGTTTCCAATCAACCGGACGCAAATAAACCCCAAATATAAAGCGAAAATTATCACTAGATGTCTACCCTGTTGTTTACCTTATGTAAGAAGAAAATTAATGTAGTTAATATGAGGATTACAGACAAAGTAAGCATGAAGCGTTTAGAAAATTCCGAAAGGCTAAGTTCATTACCGATTTGGCAATTACAGTGCAAGAATTTAAGAAATGTGCAACAGCTTGACACATTCATTAGTAAGCATATATTTACAAACCAAAAATTAAAGTGTTGTACTAAACAACTATTAAATTGTAATCAGTGAAAAGTAACAAAAATTTTTCAACCCCAATGATCAGAAATAAATATGCAATTTAATTTACACAGTAATTGAAATAAATAACTTTTTATACAACCCCAGCAGTTAGCATAATTTATGACACACAATGTAAATTTAACTCAAATGGTAGCGTTCCGTCCGCTAAACAGCTGATTGCTTGTACAGTATACACAGATAGTTCTAACGGTTGAACAACTACGGTTTGATATCAAAATAAAGTTAGTACATAAGAAAAGTTAGAAATTGATAGCTAAAATACAAATTCTACTGCAAAGTTAAATGTAAGTATATGAAAACTTTGAAATAACCCAAATTATCTTTTACAGGTACAAATGTCTAATCTTACTCTAACGATTACCAAGGAAATGTTGAACAGTAAAGTATAAGCATTAATTTTAGGGATCGAATAATTGCGGAAACACACTAATACAATGTAGCAAGCACAGTAATGTAATTGTTATAAGAATTTCAGTAATGTACAGGTAACGAGAGCCTCGTTATGTAGAAAAGCTAACAAAGGTCACTCACCGTAGGTAAAATTTTGTATGCGTGTAACAAAAATACTTATCCGAAACTAGTCGTAGGTGTAACGTATATTTCTTCAGTTAATGCGGAAGATACTAGGAGAAGGAGTAATCGTAAACTGTTTCCATTCAGGTTCGAAGACCCATAACTAATATTTCACACCTCGGACGAATGGTATCCAATTGTGCTGTCAGAAACGGTTTAACTATCTCTTATGGAAACACGAAAGATGTTAATCTTGAGTAAATGTGTAAAGGACCAAAAAAAACCTATATAAGACAACTGTGTTAGAATTTAAATCAGTACCAAAATTTTTATAAAATTTGATCTTTATGCTGTATTAAAATTTCAAAACATGTACACATGCATTTCAAAGTTATGTCTAGTAAATAAGAAAAGAAAGTGAATAGCTTACCTCTTGAACGAAGCTAAGGTGTAGTAGAAACAAAAAAATTAAAGCCGAACTCAAATTCGAAATCCCAACAGGATTTATTTATATGGAAAAGATTAAATCCAGCAACAGGCTGTGTCAAATTTTTAAGGACACCTTTTCCAAATTTTTCATTTGCTTCTAACGACGCATTGAATTTCTTTGCCAAAATGGCGTTCTTCCTTCTTCTATGAAGGTACCAGAAAACACAAAAAAGAAAGAAGATTAATTTCTACCAATAGTCGAATTTTAAAACGGTCACATGCTTGAAAAATTTTCCTATTAAGAACGAATTTTTATTGGCAATGTTGCCATTCTCCAATAACATATAGGATGAGTCGTAACTAAAGACCATAAATTTATAAACCAAATTTACACGTATCAAGGTCAGGCCGTTCCAACTGCTTTTGAATACTATTCGATCGTACCTGTAATTCGCCCTAGATTGGAATTCTTTCATAACCTCTAGTTGCCGAGGTTGAAGTGGGATGGCTCCGTAGGTGTGTCGTAGAAAGTCTAATTCCTAGACCACGTAGGTGGGCAGGTGAGTGAAGTATTTCCCCAAAATCTGGTGACTATGTTTCTATGGAGTAGCTGGAAATATGTAGGCTCGATTAAACTCAGTGAATGAATTATCTGCTTAGCGAACAATGTGACTGTGTAGGGTTTCGTGAAAAATAGAATGTTTGACTAATATGTTCTTCGTTTTACCCCCGAAGTAAGTTTTGGAAGCGTCTGTGCTCACCAGTGCTTGGATAGTGTTGCTAAAAACAGTACGAAGAGACGGTCATCGGATGAAATAGGGAGTAGTGGTTAAGCTGGACTTTTTTGGTTAAACTCCGTTACCTGTTGCATCCACTGGTGTCATTATTCGCGTGGTATAGCCCGTTTATTTGACAATAAAGAGGAATTGGTCGGTGTTATTAAATTGGCTACTCATAGCCATACGTCCGTGGCGTCGCATAATGGTCAGCTTGCACTAGAGTGGAGGAGGTAGTAATTGTTGGGGCGAAAATTACTTACGAAGTCGGTCCAGGTAATCTATGTTGTGTCTGTACCACAGTAATACGTTTCTTTCGGGAATTCGGACGGGGATCTGGTAGCATACTTGTAGTTCCTGCAACTGTTCTAAAAATCACATGGGAGCACTAACTCCATCATATTCAAGCCTCCATTTTCCAACGTAATCGCAGGTATCGGCATTTTAGTTACCGCCCCCCAACCCCAATATTAATGTAAGTGAATGACCATGGAGTTGAACGCGCAGATTTTTTCCGTCCGGAACTGGTTTACTGGTACTCGTGGTAGTAGGTTGTATTTTTAGGTTTCTGGGCGTAGATTTTGTAAAGAATCTGTTAAACAGGAGTTAATTACTGGAAAATGAATTAATTTACCTTTTATTATACTGTTAGAAGAGAAGATTGGAAATTTGACTAAAAGAAATAATTGTCTAGTATTTAGATCATTTTTTTTAACTATAACAAAAGCAGATCTGTGTAGAATACTTCTAAATTTGTTTAGTAATTTATTCTGGGAGATCTGTAGATATGTCCAAATTATAAAGCAATTGGGAATTATTTCATTGTGGGTAATGTTCTGGAAAAGTGAATTATTAATTTGTTTCTGGAACTAGATGTTAAATTAGTTGTATAATCGAATTTTAATTGTTAGACAAAGTAACTTTGGTTTATATTCTGGGTGATTATGGAAAGAAAATTTTAATTTTCTATTATTAAGTATTGAGTAACATAGTTAATATATTGTTATATCACAGTCTTGAATATAAATAGTGTATCCGTATTTATAATTTGCCTGGTTCAGTTTGATCCATATAATCAATATAAATTAATTGCAATATACCTCTGGCAGTGTTGTAGGCCCTCACGTTACATCCGCTGCTTTTGAACTACCTCTTTGCTTACTTTTGCAGGTATCCAAAAACAAAGGTTTTTAAGAAACTAATTATCTCGTGGATTAGTTAGAATAGTCACTGTTTGTGGCATTCTGTTGCTTATCTAAATAAAGAAGAGTAAAAGCTACCAGTTTTATTGAATAAAATAAATTTACAATTTTTAATAAATAGTTATTCAATGAGCACTCTACACTCAATTAAGTATTTGATTTCGGATACGAATAATTATTTATCCTCAGTAGTTATGATTGTTTCTGGGCTTGGTTTCTGTTCCCTCCGGGTTGAATTCATTTTTTTTAGTGTGCTGATGCTTATGGTTAGTACTTATTTATTTTAGCTTATTTTCTTGTTCGTAGACTGTTCAGGAGTCTGTCTCCTCTTCAGCCCTGGCCATTCTTTTCTTGTTGGTGTTGCGTAGTTTTGTGTAATTGTATAGTCAGAATTCACCCAAAACCAAATACTTATAAGGGCCTGAACAGGAGTGAAAAAGCGTGCGCAACCGATAGGATTTATAAACAATTGGGGAATACAGTTGCCGAAATAACTTGAAAATAAGGTTTAAGAGGAAATTATTTTGTCGGATAGGAAAATTAATCAGAAATGATTTCTGGATCATTACACAGTAATCGATAAAACACTTTATAATAAAAAATTATACAAAATGTTAATATGTGTTGAGCATGTATCAGGTTAAATTTATTAAGCTACTCTTTTACCTGCGTTCCACCAAAGTTTTGCTTGAAAGCGTTGAAATTTGGAAAAACTTGGATACTATCCTTCCACCTAAGGTCCCATCGTAAGAAGTCGAATAATAAAATTAAATATAAAACTGAAATGGTAATCGTAGAATGAAATCGAAAAACGTAATCTTACAAAATAACATGTCATTAATAGTTATTTTTGTATTAAGTGTGCAAAATTCATTCGAAAACACGAATTTGACCACGAAATACAAACAATATTTTTTCTATAATTGTAATATTTGAGAATTTCTTTGCACTTTGTTCGCGAGTGACGACGACTTTTCTTGTACACCACACACACTTTCTTGCCTTCTTTTGGTTTTATAAACAATTTTTTTAATGTAATTTTAATTAATTATATTCACAATCTTCATGAATAACAAAAGACTCCAAGGGAAATTATTCATTCACGGCAGTGTTGAGTGGATGCTTGGGAGGAATTAATTGGTGATTCCATGATAGATTCGTTTATGATTCTTCAACGGTTAACAGCATCGGTATACAAGTAAATGTTGGAATACGATTTGCTCCTGCTGCTCTAACATGTTGCAAGATAACAAATGTGGCTTATTCACGACGGTACTCCGATACATTTTAGTGCAGCAGCGAAAGAATTTCTGGAGAGCACGTTAACCTAATAGTGAATATGACGTGGAGTTCCTCTCGGTAGTGTAGTGAACGTAGCTGTTCCAAATTACAACACATTGAGTGTTTGTAAAAAAGTACACAGATCCTTCAGAAGATGTACAGTGCAATATATTATAGTTGGAGGAGTTCATAATGAACATTCGATTTAGAGTTCTTTTTTTGATATTGAGTTTGTTTTAAATTCCTTATTGTTAATGATTGATAAATAAAATAAAATTAGAAAACGCCTATTGATTGATAGATGGCTACAAAACTGACCTTTTTTCAAAAACAGTACTCTAAGCAAAATTTCAATTTTAGTAAATTAAAGACAATTAGATAGTAATGTTACATATTGAATTTCATGAATTTGAATACCTACGATCGAAATAAAACAATGCTTGGCTATATTTTGCGGTCTGCAAGCAGATGTGTCAACTAATGTTACACTCTGCATAACACTCAATACGCGGACACGGATACGGACACGGTTCTACCTTTAAAATAGTAAAAATAATGCCACAGTTTTAAAACTAGCTGGTAGAGTAGTAATGACACGACGTGCTTAGCATTCGGGACGTAATGGGTTCGATTCCGGTTATCGTCTACCTTGTATGAGTTTTTTTCAGGGGATTTTCCTCATACACATGTAGCGCATAGCCAGTGCGTATATGCACACCATGTGCGGTTACTTAGGCGAATTGTGGGGTAGTATCTCCCCTCCCAGAACCCGAACTCCGTTCCTCCGATCCTATCCTGATCACACCCACCCTTAATCCCACCATGCATGTATACCTACGTAGTATATGTGCTGGGAATCCATGATTGTGGCTGAAGGAGCTAGGCAAGCTCAAACAGCCCCCCCTTCCCCTTGGGGAGGGAATGAAATACGTAACCTTTCATTTCCTTAAAACTAGCTCATAGGTCATACAACTGTCAAGAAGTCCAATAAAGAGAATTCACTTATTTTGTCAAACGAGTATATTTTTCTTTTAAATAAATTGCAACGATTCTACATGAATAATTTGCACGCCGTTAAAAATTTAAGTACAATACAACTGCGATAATCTTATCAGTAAAAAAGATTCAAATACACAAATTGATCAAACACTTACGCAGACTCCAGACGATTTAAATTCATGCACTTAAATTCCGACTTTATTGGTTCTGCAACTGAAATTAGCATGCACCGAATACTGACAAGACGTTCACAAACAGAAAAGGCCAATACAATGGCGCAAAGAATTAAATTAAATAACAGCTAAAGTTTCTAAGTTTGCACTTAAAACAGTGCACTTTAAATTTAAAAAAATCAAGGTGAGTCAACGTTTATAATCTCCAATGGCGTTTCTTCAATTGGAAATTGATAACACGAGTAAACGATAAATCCTCCCTGGTATTCAATGTAGTGTAATATTTCCATCCAAGTGGAGCAATTCAACGTTTTCAAATTCCAATTGAAATATGAATTGAATCCAGTAACTGAGGTAATTCGAAATATTCCATTAAAAATAGGCAGGAGTGAAAAATATTTTGCAGGTAACATGATAACTTCACCAAAAAAACAATCTGTAAATATATAGTTTAAAAGTCCTTAATATTTGAAAGATTATTTTTGTACCTCATAATCCTTGAAAAAATGAACTGTAACAGATGCCAAAATCACAAACATCAAGAAGATGACACTGGAAACAAGAGTTTAAGAATGAAAGAGACAACGTTTTAAAACATACTTCCATTAAGAATTTAAGAAAATAATATCGATTCCTTGATGGGTATAAACAAACATCAACTCATCACACCTTTTAAAATAATTATTGGAGATGTGTTAAAGAAATTCCCGTACAAAGAAAGAATGAAATCACACACGAACACGCGCACACGCGCACACGCGCACACACGCACACACGCACACACGCACACATGCACACACGCACACACGCACACACGCACACACGCACACACGCACACACGCACACAGGCACACACGCACACAGCACACGCACACACGCACCACACACGCACACAGCACACACGCACACACACACCACACACGCACACACCACACAGCACACACGCACACACGCACACACGCACACACGCACACACAGCACACACACACAGCACACACGCACACACCACACACACACACGCACACACGCACACACGACACACGCACACACACGCACACACGCACACACACACACACACGCACACACGACACCACACACACACCACACACACACACGACACACACGCACACGACACACACACATACAACACACGCACACGCACACACGCACACCACACGCACACGACGCACACACGCACACACGCACACACGCACAACACGCAACACACGCACAACGCACACACGCACACACGCACACACGCACACACGCACACACGCACACACGCACACACGACACACGCACACACGACACCGCAACACGCACACACGCACAACGCACACACGCACACACGCACACAGCACACACGCACACACGCACACCGCACACACAGCACACACGACACACGACACACGCACACACGCACACACGCACACACGCACACCACACAGCACACGCACACAGCACACACGCACACACACACACACACGCACACACGCACACAGCACACACGCACACACGACACACACGCACACACGCACACACGCACACACGCCACACGCACACACACACGCACACACGCACACACGCACACCACACACGCACACACACAGCACACACGCACACACGCACACCGACACACACGCACACACGCACACACGACACACACGCACACACGCACACACACGCACACACACGCACACGCGACACACGCACACACGCACACACGCACACACGACACACGACACACACGCACACACGCACACACACACACGACACACACACGCACACACGACACGTACACGCACACACGACACACGACACACACGCACACACGCACACACGCACACGCACACACGCACACACGCACACACGCACACCACACACACACGCACACACGCCACACGCACACGCACACAGCACACACACGCACACACGCACACCCACACGCACACACACACACACACGACACACGCACACACGCACACACAGCACACACGCACACAGCACACACGCACACACGCACACACGCACACACGACACACGCACACACGCACACCACACACGCACACACGCACACACGCACACACGCACACACGCAAACCACACACACGCACACACGACACACACACACACACACGCACGCCACACACGCACACACGCACACACGCACACACGCACACACGCACACACGCACACACGCACACACGCACACACGCACACACGCACACACGCACACACGCACACACGCACACGTACACACGCACACACGCATACACGCACACGCGCACACACGCACACACGCACACACGCACACACGCACACACGCACACACGCACACACGCACACACGCACACACGCACACATGCACACACGTACACACGCACACCATCTTGAAAATGGTCTGTATGATTTTTAAATTCGGAAATTTTAAAGTTTTTGCAAACACAAGATCGATTCTTTTCACAAAAACGATATTTGTGGTGCTTCGCGTGTACGAGAGTAAAATCGTAAAAGTTGAAAAAGTGAATACGGTAGCTCCGAAATGTAAAATCGACTTATTTTAGATCCCTCTACTACCGTGTCACGATTGATTAACATTATCTGTAGTTATCGTTGTGCCTACTTATAATATTAATTAACTTTAAGGTAATAATCCAATAAGGTTAAAATAGGAAATGTGAAAATAAACGGTTCATTCTAGAAGCACGTATACGATTTTATTTATGAAAGGTGATGTTCTTTTTAACAAGCGATAGATTGCTAAATAAAAGTAGGGAATGGCTTTTTTTTAACTCATTAAAATTAAAAACTAGATTAAACAGGCTTGAAATTAATATAAGAATAAACAAATATATTGTGACGAGACAGTTTTACGTAAAAGTAAACAAAAAAAGAGGGACAAGATGTAAGCGAGTTGTAATGAAGAAGGGTTAGAAGCACAATTACCTTTTTTTCTGACGAGGGAGATTATTACCTCCTACGATATCAACATGGCCCAGATTAGGGTAGTGCAGCATATCCGGGTTGCCACAAAATCCGGTCTGAAACCCCAGGCAGTCTTACTTCCACAAACAAGACTTTTGTCTTCCCAAAGTTTCTATGAAGTCTACAAATTAGCGCATTTAAACGTGCATTAATAATACACAGAGAGTATGATTTCTATTTTTGCTTCTAAGCAAACTTTCCAAACTTTTACTTAATTATGAAAAGAGCTGAAAATGGTGCATTGGTGCTCTGAAATTTCAGTGGGCTTTTACTATTCATGGATAGCCGAGAATATGTGCTTATTAGTGCGAACTCCTCATATTCTCATAAAACGAGAATTTGATGTGTGCGGAAGGGTGGATGTGTCCCGGAGTCCCGTGGTGTTAACGTTAATGAATACAGCGGGTTATACGGATCGATGAACGACGGTCTCGTTATCGCCTCCTCGAGCGCCGCCTTGGTTAATTATCCGTTTGGTGTTTGCTGGTTCGTTTTATAGTCTCCACTCGACATTCACGAAACCGTACTTTTCTCGGACTTAGTCTCATTAAAATTTAATTGATATCCTCTTTAATAGCGATGTTATGTCTTTTTGAAAATCTTTACTAAGACGATAATCACATAATTTTTCATATACTAAAAATATATATCCCACACGTTGCAATTGACACGCTCTTCCGGGATCTAGTGCCGGCACCAACTCCTCCCATTTATTTTATAAATTCTTATTTCTTCCTTCGAGTTCATAGGATCGGATCATCATTTATGTTGCAGTTTCGAACTTTTTCCAGGTTTCAATCTTTGTTTTCATGGTTGTAACACTCCGTTACACTTGAGTACGATTGTTGTTTTAATTTTGTTTTACGAGAGTCTAGATAAAACGGGATAGTTTTATTTTTATTACGAGCCGAGAAAACAAACTGATTTGTAAAAGAATTTGTACTCTGCTTTGTCTTATAATAAATATCGTAGTCTCACTATTTCACCTAAACAATGAAAGTTTTATGTCAGATTTTCGAAAACATAATTTATATGTTATATATCTTTGGTTTTATTTATTGAATATTATTTGATTTTGCGAGGTTTATTCAATTCGAGGTTAACAATATTGTTCTTATTTTGCCTTTATGAAACTCAAACGAGTTTTATAATGATTTACTTCATGAAATTGAAATGTTTTTTCTTGAAATTGGTAATATTTGCTTACGCTTATTATAATGGTTGGAGAACACTTATTTTTAATAGTAGCCAACTGCACATCTTTTTTAATTTCAATAGAGTAAGTGTTTGACGAAACTGTGCAAAATAGAAATCACATTGCACTACACCAAATAATAGTATATTAAAACATTAGTTTATAATGTAAGCGATTATGATAGGAGTGACTGTTATAACACGAACGAAGTGAGTGTTATAACAAAAACGACTATCATAATCGCACATTATAAACGAATGTTTTACGCTATTTTGTAGTCGAGTAGACGCAATGGAACATCAGTTAAATTTTACTTTTATCTTCATGTTAACAAAACTACGAAAAATACAAAATTGCGAAGTGTGCTAGTTGCTATGGCGTTTTTTCTAAACAATTCAACTTTTTCCCGAAAAACTACAATAAAAAATGGAAGAGTCATCATTAAAAGACTAAATTAGTAAAAAAGCGGAAGAAGCAGAGCTTAGTTTGGTTCCCAGAAGATCTGAAACCGCTTACAACAAAGAATTTGAAAAATTGTCGTCGTGGTTAAGACAAAACAGTATGGAAACTGTGACAGAACAAGTTCTACTTGCTTACTTTTTGGATCAGGTATTAACCTTTTAATTTTGCTCATATTTATTCTTTTTTCTTTTATTAGTCGAAGGTGTACAAAGCTTCATCTTTATGGTGTACTTTTTCAAAGCTGAAATGTATGCTGCGAATAAAAAATAACGTGGATATTGGCAGGTTCCCAAAATTGATTGGTTTCATAAAAAGTCGTTCGATTGGTTATGTACCAGAATAATCACAAGTATTTTCAAAAGAGCAATTAACGGAGTTTCTGACAAAGGCCGCCAAACGAAAGATTTGCTTTTGAAGGTACGATTTCAATAATGTCAAAGCTGCTGTCGTTAAACTATGATTGTAGGTGGTTGTCATTTTTGGTTTGTTTGGGGCGTGTAGAAGAGTAGAATTCTATAACTTATGCACAAACGATGTTGTAGAGGAAGGCTCCGTTTTTATTGTTGATGTTAAGGATACCAAAACCCATTGGCCAAGAACGTTTACTATTTTGAATGAATCTGGAGGAATCGATTATACTGAATTGATCAAAAAGTATAGAAATTTGCGGCCAAAGCATTGCAAAATTCAAAAGTTTTTTTTTTGTTTTATACTAACGGTAAATGCACCTGCAACGCCGTAGAAATCAACACATTTGGACAGATTCCTACGAATATTGCAAAGTACTTGGAGTTACCGAATGCTGAATTGTATACGGGACATTCATTCCGAAGGACCTCTGCAACAATTCTGGCAGACAGTGGTGCCGATATTAGGGTGCTTAAAAGACACGGCGATTGGAAAAGTGACTCAGTAGCAGAGAAATATGTGGCAAATTCGCTAGAAAATAAAAAAAAAAATTGCCAGAAACTTGGGTCATTGGATGGAACCTGCAGTATTTCTACAAGTGAATCGATTGTCAAGAGCTCAAGTTCTGGACTTACAATTACCGGAAATTCAAATCGTACATTTTATATTAATACAGTATAGTACAAATATGATTTTTTTGTGTTCTATCTTGGTTGTTGTCATGGTGCCTTTATGACACGATAAATCGTTCTGTAATGAAAATTGTACCATAATATGACAGATTATAAACTATTTTTAGTTTGTCAACGAGACAATTATAAGACTACTCTACTATAAAAATTGTATTGCAAGCTACGTATGCGTACTAACTTGATTAAAAAGTATAACTAAAAATGTAGAAATGTCAATAAAATATGAATTGACAAGAGAACTAAACTTCATTTGAACAAATGCTAAATGATTTTGGTTATTACGTTTTTAATTTACTTTTTTAAGTGTGTTGCATTTAAAACTTTTACAAAAACACAAACGTTTTGTTACGATCGAGTGTACGAAGATTGTTTCAGGCGCACTTTATAGTTATATTTTAGTATTCTTTGTTTGACCGGAAACCGAGTACGGATAACGAAACAGGTTTCTTAACTACTCATTAAAAGTTATTCTGGTTTGTCAGTTTAAATAACTAAAAAAAATCGGTGTAAAAATAATTTTACAGCTGAACATGAGAAATGTTATTGAAAATATGACAATAACAGTTTTTGTAAAACTGTTTATATTTTCTTTTTGTGTGAAAAAATATTATATGCAACCCGTTCAAAAAGTGTTCATTGCGCTCGACGTTTTCCCAAACGCACGTTCCGTGTAATAAACACTCATATTTTGCACTTACTACATAAATAACTATAAGATCTTTTATCACGCTCGCCTTTAAAAAACATTAATTAGTCCGCTAAAACCCTTCTTATAACACTAGTGTTCATAATAAATTATTTGTTAATTACTACTTTCATTGAATTTGGTTTTTAGTAAACTTAGTAAATCCCGATACCTGTTTTAAAATATCAGGTGTGATATAACGCATGGGCTTCCAACCTACAAAGTGAAAATAAAAAACAAAGGAAATACATGTTTTTGGCTAGACGTTTAAACCTTTTTGTCAGATAGATACAAACATGAAACAAAAATTCCAAAGCCGCACGCTTCTCTAAAGCCTTTGATAATACAGTTTAAGCATTTTAAATTTACTTCAATTAATTTTTAAGGATTATTTGGTTTCGTACTAAGAAACTTTATAAAGAAAAGCTATGTAAAATTGAATTCCACCTTACAAATTTCTTTGTTGCGAAATTACGCGTTGTATCAAAAAATTGCATAGGAGGTAATAAATTTATAATTATAACTATATCTTTAAAAATTTTAGCTATTTCAAAAACGTTTGTTCAAATCCAATAACTGTCTAACAAACTCGCCCTCCCTGTCGCTGTATTTATCCCAAAATGTAATAAACTCTAGGAGAAATGAAATCAAGTATGTAAGTTTTATCGTTCTGGAGTTATCATGGATACTAGCATTCATCCAGATACACATACACACGTATGCACGTACGCACACACGCAATCACTCACACGCGCTCATACGAACACAAGTACACAAGCACACACGCACGTACGCACACATGCACACACGCATGCTCAGGCGCACGCTCGCATACACGTACGCACTCACTCACGTGCACACGTATATACGCAAACAACCTCACACGCACACAACGATATGCACACACACGCGCACACTTGTAAACGCAGGCACACAATCAAGTAATCATTCAAGCAACACTTCGCCGCGCGAACTCGAGTCCACACGCATATGCGCGCACGCACAGGCCTATATGCGCACAAGCACACTCACACACGCACTTACGCAGGCACGTACACACATCAACACACGTAATGTACAATGACCATGATGCCGTCTTGTGATCCCAGCGTGTGAAAAAGAAGAAAGAAAAATCATTTTGATTTGTGTTTTAAAAACTGAAGAAGAATCTTCATTTATTGAAAGTAATGTATACTTTTAATTATTTTCAAAAAAAATGTATAGTCTTCACAAAGTACCTACGTACATTTTATCGTTCTGGAGTCATGGTAGATACTAATATACATCGATACTACGTGATCACGCACACACGCTCATACGCAGATACGAACGCACACTCGCACACACGCACATACGCACACACGCACACACGCACACACGCACACGCACACACGCACACACGCACACACGCACACACGCACACGCACACACGCACACACTCACGCACGCACACACGCACATACGCACACACGCACACACGCACACACGCACACACGCACACACGCACACACGCACACACCACACACGCACACACGCACACAAGACACACGCACACACGCACACACGCACACACGCACACACGACACACACACACGCACACACGCACACACGCACACACGCACACATCGCACACACGCACACACACACGCACACACGCACACACGCACACACGCACACGCACACACGTACACACGCACACACGCACACACGCACACACGCACACACGCGCACACGCGCACACCCACACACGTACACACGTACACACGCACACACGCACACACGCACACACGCACACACGCACACACGCACACACGCACACACGCACACACGCACACACGCACACACGCACACACGCACTAACGCACTAACGCACTAACGCCCACCTACAAACTATTTTAAATTGGTGGTTTGGCACCAAATGCCGTATCATTGTTTATATACATTAACTTGATTTCAAACTTTTTGCGTTTTAAGGACTGAAGGAGCGTTTTCATTTATTAGAAGTATCGTATGCTTTGCATTTTTTTTCAAAAAGAAATGATATGGCTCTTTTCAAAAAAAATTCTATTTAACATATCCAATATAGTATAGTTTTCTTTTTTATCTTTAGACGCCACCAGAACAAAACCAATCATTCCTGCGGGCTTGTCTAATTTGGGTTTGTAACACTACGCAGAATTTTCACAACGCCAATACGTTATTTGGACAGTGGACAATACGCCAACAGTGCCCATATCGCTAAAAGAACTGTACGTGGGATACTACTGTGTCCACTACACCAACTGCTAGGCAAACAATTAAATGGGGACCTACGTCGACTACGTCTACTACGTCGAATATTTCTGCATAGTCAGAACACCGACAATGTCAAGATCGTCGACTCTCAGAGCACTGACCATGCACACATTGCCAAAGGACACAACGCCGATTGTGGACTCAACGCCGAATAATTATCAGTGGACAGATCGCCGACGAACCATACGTCGACGGTGGACACAGTGACGGCAACAGGGACCGTATAATGACCTTGCTGTTGATGGACCCAAGTAGAATGGACAGTTAGCTAAGTTGGCTTATTTCTACGGTTTTTATTTGTTTAGCGCGACGTTTCGTAAACGGACTTTGCGGTCGCCATCAGGGTATTTGTGTAGCGCGACGTCTCGAAAGCGCACTTTGCTACCGCAATCAGAATATTTGTGCAGCGCGGCGTTTCGGTAGCGCACTCTGTTTTCGTCATCAGACTACTTGTGCAGAGTGACGTTTCGGAAGCTGAACCTGCTTCCGCCATCAGAACATTTGTTCAGCTCGACGTTTCGAAAGCGGACTCTTCTTTCATTATCAAGGTATTTGTGGAGCGCGACGTCCCCAAAGCGGTCTCTGCTTCCGTCATCAGGGTTATTTATGCAGCGGAGAGTGGTATTGTGCTTGGAAATAGATGGAAGCCATTTGTACAGTTATTATGATTTATTATGAAAGAAATAATCTTATCATTATTATGTTTATCTTAGAAAGAGAAGAATGTTGCAACACATACTATCTTACATTATATAAGCAACAGTAAGTAAATCAAGGTAGTAATGTGAGTAGTTATAGAATATGTGGTAATTGATATATTTTGTGCATTAGTTATAAAGAAGCTTTGTTTTTAATTTCCTTATTGAGTTGTCCTGATGCACCTTTATAATCAAAATTATTACTTTTAATCACAGAGTATACCTTTCTTCCGCAAAGTATGAGGTGAGTGAAGATAGCTGAACAGTGAGATTTAAACTTATGTACAGTTAGGCACTGATTATGCACTATTCTGCGTCGTTGAAATAAACTTTTACGCCTATATAGAAAATAACCGCAAATTTTGGATAAATCAGACTTTTGTTATTCAGCGATTAGGTGGCGATAAAGCGCCATGCTACGCCGTTAAAATAAAATGTTGCGTGTTTATATAAAAGAATTGATTGTAAAATTACACTAACACGGCTAACTTACAGCCGTAAACTTCTGCTTGAATCAATTTCCTCTTGTGCAGTAATTAGACATCAATTATACGTAACTTTACGTTGCTAAAATAAAATTTTTGGTCTTTAGAGGAAATACGTTATTCCAAAATTACAGCGACAAGGCTAATTTAATAACCTTATAAATAAATTAATCTTTTGTTGCGCGATAATTAGGCACTCATTTTGTGCTGTTTTACTTCCTTCCTTAAAATAACATTTTACGCCCTTATAGGAAAAAAGTTATTGCGAAATTACGTTGATATGGCTAACTTCATTTTCTCATGAATCAATTAATCTTTTGTTGCGCCATAATTACGCAGAACTACCCGATTGTATCGATGTAATTTTTACGGTAACGTGTTTTTTATAGAGGAGCAATATTTAACCTTAACGGCGCATAATAGGTGTTAAATAATCGCGCAATAAAGGATTCATTTGTTCCTAAGGCTATGAAGTTAACCTTGTCGATTAATTTTAACAATAACTTATGTACGCGCAAAATTTTATTTTAGCGGCACAAAACGGTACATAATTGGCGCCTAATTACTGCAAAAAAAAATTGATTCATGCAGCAGTTCACAACTGTGAATGTAATGTTGCAAAGCAATTTCACAATAAATTCTTTCCTATAAAAGAGCGAAATTTTACTGTAAGGGCGCAAAAAGGCACATAATGAGTGCCTAATATGCAAGAAAGGATTAATATATTCATAAGTTACCAAGTTAGCCTTGTCGATGTAATTTTGGTAACAACTTATTTTATGTGCAAATTTTGTTTATCGGCACAAAGCAGCGTATAATTTCAACATAAGTTCTTTCCTACAAGGACACAAAATTTTATTTTAGGGGCCCAAAATAGCGACTAATTGCGCCTTATTATAAGAAAAGAATGATTTATCCAAAAGTTAGCCGTATTCATAGCAGTTTTGCTGCTACGTATTTCCCATTGGGGAGCAAAATTTAACTTCGGCGCGAAAAATGGCGCATAATACGCTAGTTTAAAACACATTATTCAAAAAAGACCCGGCGATATTCACACACGTCAAAATTTGGAGGTTGTAAACATTCAGATTTGATCGTAACTTTGAATGTAAATATGTTAGGTGTATTGTAGTAATCTCCGAACAGTTTTCTACAAAATTTGATAGTGTACGCTCAATAAGCATTATAAAGTGTATTTTATAATTTCTACTTAGAATTAAAAGACACAGTTTTGTGCCATTAGTGAAAATTTTAATTATGTTATTTCTCCATCATTCATTTATATATATATATATATATATATATATATATATATATATATATATATATATATATATATACTGATACATGTTTAAATTTCAAACCATTTTCCTAACCTGGAAGAACATACTTACGTAAATAATTACTTCAGAAATAAATATTTCCATTCTCTGTCTCTTAAAATCTGAATGCACTTTTTCTGTGTGAATTTATAATGAAAACCATAAATATAAATTACAGGTGTTATGAAGTGTAGGTATTATTAATATGAAAGACAGTCATTTTCTGCTTGAAATTAATTAAATGTCATTTGAAACTTTAATGTGCTTAATAATTTTCTTATTTCTTCATAATTTGTAGTTAATAATATTTAACTCAATTTTTCTAATCTAAAACAGTGTAAAGCTGCAGACATTAATTTCTTGGTAGTAGCAGTCCTCTCAACATCTGCTTATTAATTTTGTTTATTAATTTAACTTACTTGATCTTGCTTAATACATTTACTCCTTTTGGAAATAAATTAATGTCATATCTATGAAAAAGTTAAATAAATATTTTTCTCCGCAAGTACCATCATTAGAAATGTATTTAATTTGCAGGAAATTTAAACGAACGTCAATCATTTATGAACACCCCGTATCGGATTTTTTACGGAGAATTCAAACCGTATTTAAAATAAAAAATTTGACTGTGTTTCCGATAGAACCGAAACTAACAATTAATTGTTTTATTCTTCATACATTAGATTTCAAGCCACCATATGACCTCCTAGAATTCTGGAAGTTTAAAGTAACATATTTACTTATTGGGGTAATTGGGTAATTTCTGAATTTTAACCAACCAAATTTCTGAAATGTGTTAGTTAACTACTAACCTAAACTTTATGCCAAACGCGTACATTGGCCTTTAATTATTTTTGTTCTGCGTTTGTTTTTATGTCGTTATGCAATCGACTTTTTTTCCCTATCGACTTATTAGCTGATTTTACAACTTTTGGCCAGGTTTCGCTAATATCGGCCATGATGCCTGTTTGTGGGGATAGATGTTATAATATACAATAACTCCAGAACGAAAACACGTACGTAAAATTTTGTATTTAAGCTTGTTTTCATTTCTTCTGGAGCGGATTAGATTTTGGGAGAGTTCAGCGGTGGAGAGGGGGTTATGGTTTATTAGGAGCTAATTTTCATATTTATCAATATTTCTGAAACAGTTGTATATTCCAAGGATATAAAATACTAATATATATATATATATATATATATATATATATATATATATATATATATATATATATATATATATATATATATATAGTATACCGGGTGGCCCACCACATTCGCCTCGGTTTTTCTACGAGAAATGAAAAGGGTTGGGAAATAATTTTTAGCGCAGTCATATGTGGGTTCTTGAGGAGCATATTCCAAAATTATTTTTGAATATACAGGGTGGCACAAAAATAAAGTACATATCAAAGTTATATTTTTCATATGGAACACCCTGTAATTTTTATATTTTTAGATACTATAGACCAAATAAAGGTAAGTTTCTGTTACACTTCCTAAATTTCTGAGAAATTTTGGGAAATATAAAAATACATTAAAAATTGCTTACACCCTGTAACATAGAACGGAGCCTGTTCAAAATTAAATCTACTGGTTAGCTGAAAGGTTAAGGTATACTACCATATAAAAGTTTTATTTCAAAATTATATAGAGTGGTGAAAAAAGTTGCTCCAAGGTTTAGGCACACATTTTATTGAATAACTTCTTAAAGTTAAATGGAACACCCCGTATTTAGTGGCTCATTTCGACGCAGAATTATATTCCCTTTAAAATATATTAGGGTTCCCTATGCCTATCTCTTATGCTTTTTATTCAAACGGCGTTTTTATATTTTACTTTTTATCTGCTATACCTATCCTACTATTTTTTAATAATAGTAGGCTTTGGCCAAGATGGCGTTAATTATTTCGAAAAAAATGATTTGACAGTGATGCTACTTGTTAGTCAAACCATTATCGTTGTTTAAAGTAGTTTAAAATTGTTTTTCGAGATTGTTACATTTCATTAGTTAAAATGAGAACTTACCCCCAGGAAGAACGAATTGATATGATCTTGGTAATCGGTCAGTATGAAGAAAACTGTTTATTAGCGTCAAGAGTATATGCCCAAAGGTATCCTAACAGGCATCATCCTAATAAGCGTTCATTGGAAAAGTTGTTGCAGCTTCTCCGAAGATCAGGCAGTGTGTGTTATACTAAGCCTGAACGACAAAAATCGGTTACCGGAAGTGAGGAAAATGAATATTTAGTGATGGAATCTCTGGTAGAAGACCCTCAAACCAGTCACGAAAAAATACATGAAGCAACTGGAATAAGCAGACAGAACATCCAAAGAATAATTAAAAAACACAAATTTTACCCGTATCACATACAACTACATCAACAACTTTCTGAAGAAGATTATGATCGACGACTGAATTTTTGTTTATGGGTTCTAGAAAAGTTTGGTGATGATGAAAATTTTTTTGAACACTTGCTTTTTTTCCGATGAGTCAAGTTTTCATAATAACGGATTAATTAATAGACAACTTTCACTACTACAGTGACGAAAATCCTAATATTTTTAGAACCCTTGATCACCAGCACAGATGGTGTGTTAACGTGTGGGGTGGAGTAATTGGAACGCAAATGGTAGGTTCATCCTTTTTTGATGGCAACTTAAACGGCGCCATGTTTCTTAGATTTATTAGGAAAAATTTGTCTATACTATTGGAAACTATTCCTCTTAATATTCGTTAACGAATGTGGATGCAGCTAGATGGTGCTCCTGCACACTTTGATAGACGTGTTAGGACTGAATTAGATGGGCAATATCACAATAGATGGATAGGACGAGTAGGTCCACAGGACTGGTCAGCCAGGTCTCCGCACCTAACAAGTCTCGACTAGTTTGTATGGGGATATATTAAAAATATTGTTTACAATACACCGCCAACGACACCTAACGATATGAAAGTACGAATAATAGAAGCATTTCGTTCCATAACGCCAAATATGTTATCCAGGGTTCAACAATCATTTCGAAAAAGAGTTCGCTTATGTATTGAGAATAATGGACACAACTTTGAACATTTATTACAATAAGTAATTCTTTTACTATTTAAGTTTGTTAACCGTTCAATAAAATGCTTTTAAAAAATGCTTTTTAGATTTTCATTACAATACATTTACGATAAAGAAATTATTCATAAGTAAAATATAAAAACGCCGTTTGCGTAAAAAGCATAAGAGATAGGTATAGGGAACCCTAATATAGTTTTAAAGGGAATTAATTCTGCGTTAAAATAAGCCACTCAATACGGGGTGTTCCATTTAACTTTAAGAAGTTATTCAATAAAATGTGTGCCTAAACTTTGGAGCAATTTTTTTCACCACTCTGTATAATTTTGAAATAAAACTTTTAGTATACCTTAACCTTTCAGCTAACCAGTAGTTTTAATTATGAGCAGCTCGTTCTATGTTACAAGGCGTAAGCAATTTTTAAATTACAATACGTATTTTTATATTTCTCAAAATTTCTCAGAAACGATCAGTTTTAGGTATAGGAAGTGTAACAGAAACTTACCTTTATTTGGTCTATAGTATCTAAAAATATAAAAAATTATAGGGTGTTCCATAAGAAAAAATATAACTTTGATACGTATTTTATTTTTGTGCCACCCTGTATATTCAAAAATAATTTTGGAATATACTCTTCAAGAACCCACATATGACTGCGCTAAAAATTATTTCCCAAACCTTTTCATTTCTCGTAGAAAACCTGAGGCGAATGTGGAGGACCACCTGTGATAAATATATATATATATATATATATATATATATATATATATATATATATATATATATATATATATATATATATATATCTATAAGCGACAAGAAATTCCTAAGTTAGAATTGATGATTGATTGATTTTATAAGAACACATTTTTTAAAGAAAATCTAATTTTACATAACTTTTCTTTATCGATTATAAAGCGAAATAAGTGTAAAAAATAAATAAATATAACCGAAAATTTCTAAAACGTTATTACCGATATTATAAAAGGGTGAACGTAAACTGATGTAAATTTACACAGTTCTACATACGTAAAGACAAAATTTACATCGATTGATGCTTGTATCTCACTAACTTAGTTGGTTCGACTTTTTTTTGTTTATTATGTATTTAATAAAATTAATAATTTTTAGTTAGCTATGCAAACGGTTTAAATTTTCAAAAATTGAATTTTGCATTTTCACGGCGTGTCTCAAATGTGTGTGAGGGTGTGCGTGCGTGCGTGTGTACTTGCATGCATGAGTGTGCGTTTGCGTGTGCGTGTGCGTGTGCGCGTGCGTGTGCGTGTGCGTGAGTGTGCATGTTCGTATGCGTATGCGTGTGCGTGCCCGTGTGCGTGTGCGTGTGCGTGTGCGTGTTCAAAAGTAAATATATAATTAAAAATTATTACTAATTTTATTAAATACATAAATAAAACGTTTACCTTGAGCAGGATTTGAATCTACGACACGTACTTTGCTAGAGTACCTCTCTAACCAACTAAGCTATTGAAATACAAGCCCCAATCGATGTAAATCTTGTCTTTATGTATTTAGAACATGTAAATTTACATCAGTGATACGAACATAAATTGATGTAAGTTCTCACCAGTTCTACATACATAAAGACAAAATTTACATCGACTGAGGCTAGTATCTCACTAACTTAGTTAGCTAGAGCGGTACTTTTTATTTATGTATTTAATAAAATTAATAATTCTTAGAAAGCTATGTAGTAGTATAGCTAGGCCGATCCTGACTCACTTTTGTCACTAGATTTGTCACCAGATCTAGGAAAAAGTCACCAGAAAAGTTACTAGATTTCAAGGTCAGTAACATTGCCTATTTTAAGGGGAAGACCGCAGGTGTGTAATCCTCTTCAAGGTCATGCTTGCACGAGTCCTTCAAGGTCGCTAGAAAAGTTACTAGATTGTTGATTGTCCTGAAGGTCATTGCCCTCAAGCAAGTCTATGCATGTTTCGAGGCCGCGCCCTATTCTTAGAAACAAAGGTGGCCCATTGTTTAAAGTCTATGCTTTCAAGGTCAGAGAAAAAAGACGATCTATTGTTTTGGCTGAGTCATTCTAGGAAATCAAGAACAAAGGCGATGCATTGTACAAAGTCTATGCTTTCAAGGTCACATGAATGAACAAAGACTATCTATTGTTCCATTATTCTAAAAATAGATTGTTATCTCAATTCTAGGAAATCAATAACAAAGACGATGCATTGTTCAAAGTCTATGCTTACAATTTTCAAGGTAAAAGAACAAAAGCGATTCATTCTTCTGGTCGAGTTAAAAAATAAATTGTTATCTCAATTCTAGGAAATCAAGAATGAAGGCGATGTATTATCAACGCTTCAAAGTCTATGCTTACAATTTTCAAGGTAAAAGAATAAAAGCGATTCATTCTTCTGGTCGAGTTATAAAAATAAATTGTTATCTCAATTCTAGGAAATCAAGAATGAAGGCGATGTATTATCAACGCTTCAAAGTCTATGCTTACAATTTTCAAGGTAAAGAACATTCTTCTGGTCGAGTTATAAAAATAAATTGTTATCTCAATTCTGAGAAATAAGTCTGTGCTTATAATTTTCAAGGTAAATGAATAAAGACGATTCATTGTTCTGGTTGATTTATAAAAATAGATTGTTATCTAAATACATCTCTTTCAAGAACAAAGGCAATCCATTGTCAGGGCTTTAAAGTTTATGCTTATAAGGTCACACCTCTGCAAAGACGATCCATTCATCTCAATTCTAGGAAATCAAGAGCCCTGAGGTGCATGTTTCAAAGCCACGCCCCTAAACAGGTGGCCTTCCCTAAACAGGTAGCCGTTTCCTAAAACAGGTAGCCGTTTCTAAAAACAGGTACCCGTTTCCTAAAAACAGGTAGCCGTTTCCTGTAAACAGGTAGCCGTTTCTAAAACAGGGGTCCGTTTCAAAACAGATAGCTGTTTCGCAACCGTTTCCGAAAAAGGCGGTCTATTGTTCAGGTCGAGATTCCACATCTCAATTCCAGGAAATCAAAAACAAAGACGACGCTTCAAAGTCTACGCTTACAATTTTCAAGGTCATACGAGAGAACAAAGATATTCCATTGTTCAGGTTGAAAATAGATTGTTAAATACACTTCAATTCTAGGAAATCAAGAACAAAGACGATGCATTATTCACAAAGTCTATGCTTACAATTTTCAAGGTCACATGAGAGAACAAAGACGATCTATTGTTATGGGGATGAGTCAGCTTCTAAAATTCTGAGAAATCAAGAACAAAGACGATGCATTGTCGACGGTTCAAAGTCTATGCTTACAATTTTCAAGGTCACACCTTTGAGAAATAAACAATCACGATCCATTGTTCTGGTTGATTTATAAAAATACATTCTAAATACATCTCTTTCAAGAACAAAGGTGATCCATTGTCAACGCTTCAAAGTCTATGCTTACAATTTTCAAGGTGAGAGAACAAAGACGATTCATTGCTGAGTCGAAGCTTATGAAAAGGTGAGCCGAACTTATCCGACCTTACCCGATCTTATCTCTATATAAGTAGATAAAGAACAGTCCCACGTCAGTCGATACATTACAATAGTCACAACAACAAATTACCTAAAGTAAAAAGCAACTATTATTAATCACCAGTGTGTGCATCATATTTTTACAATCCTAACTAAAAGTTTTATTGTAAACCGAAGAGCAATTTGTTAAAAGTAAAGAGTACTCACCAATTTGTGCATCATATTTTTACAATCGTGACTATAACCGTTGTGAAGAGCAATTTGTTAAAAGTTCATTGTTACGTGTATGCTTCATATTGCTAGCTATGAGTATGCCAAGTAGTAGTGAGATGGTTAATTTAACAAAGCGCATTGTTCCCTTATTGAAAACAAAAAAAGGAATTTGCCAGGCACATCCGTATAGTTAACACCAATATCAAGCTATTGCAAGATATAATTAAACATAAAATTTATTGTGAGACCAATGAAAGCTTGCTTAAGCTTGAGAGCAATTTAGCATTGCTCAAGTGCTATCTGGTTAGATTGAGACGGTTAAAGAACGCTTCAGAGAAGGTTGGTAGTGGAATTGTCAATAAAAAAGGTATGCATAAATTACGCTGGTACCCCCTAGACTCATGTTTTAATGGTAGGCTGCTTACAGGAATTATAATCAATATGTCAAACATTAAGGACCCTTTGATATTTTTACTAAACGCATATAATAGTTTTGCACGTAAGGTGAAATTAATGTTGAGGCAATCTATGCTAAAGGTAAATGTGGTCTTAGGCTGTAATTTCATGCAACCCCAAAATCATAGTATTGAGTTGAAGACTTTTGCCACAAAAAATTGCGTTATTGATATTTCAACCAATATACGTGTCTGGTACAATGAAAACGTGTATGATAAGTTACGGATAAAATTAGAGGAGTTTTCCGAAAGGGATTCCGGTTGGGCAGTACATGAAGTCTTACATTTAAAAGTAAATATTAATAGTTATGTCCCATTTAGAGGCGGTTGTTCAACTTATGTTAAAGTTCCACGCTTCATAGAAGTAAAGCACGCTGTTGTTAATGTTAAAAATAACGATGAGTTTTGCTTCCTGTGGGCCGTTGTTTCGGCATTATATCCCGCGCAGCGTAATACGGAAAGGGTTCAAAGTTATCCTCATTTTCTAGACGTTTTGAAGTTTGATTCAATTCATTTCCCCATTCAGCTGGATGATGTAAAAAAATTTGAGAAACTAAACAACCTCGCAATTAATTTGTACTGCATAAATGGTAAAAAAGTTGCACCATTTGTATTGAGTAATCAGCAAAGCGATAAAGAACCCATAAATCTTTTAATACTTTCGGCCTGGGATGACACTGTACACCATTTCACATGGATTAAAAATATGTCAGCTTTATTTTCAAAACAGATATCGAATAAGGGGCACAAGAAATTTATTTGTTACCGATGCTTGAACCATTTTTCTTCAGATCGCCTTCTACAAAAACATACCACTCACTGTCAGCAACTTAATCAATGCTCTACTAGGCTGCCTACCGAAGCGGAAATGAATTTACAGTTCAAAAATTTCGCATTTCAAGAAAAGGTGCCATTTGTCATTTATGCCGATTTAGAAAGTATTTTAGAGAAGTGTGCAAATGGTATCGAAGGTAATACTCTATTTCACTCCAAACACACACCTTTCAGCATTGCTTACTATTTGAAGTGTTCATATGATGATTCTTTATCCCGATTTAGTCTTTATAGAGGAAAGGATTGCATTCAATGGTTTGTTAACGAGCTTCAAAGTATTGCACATTGGGCTACCGAAATAATCAATCAAATAATTCCTATGGCTACTTTAAGTCTCAGTCAGGTTGAGCAATTTGAAAGCGCCACGATTTGTCACATTTGTCGGAAACCATTTACTAACTCTGATATAAAAGTTAGAGACCATAATCATCTAACAGGAGCATTTCGGGGGGCAGCGCACCAGGCGTGTAACCTAAACTATACAGACTCCCACATTCTGCCAGTTGTGTTCCATAATTTATCAGGTTATGATTCTCATTTCATCATTAGAGAATTGGCTAGTGTTCCCGGTTTGATTTCACTGCTACCCATAAACAAAGAAAGATATATCTCTTTCACGAAGGTAATGGAAGGCACCAAAATTAAGTTTAGATTTATTGACTCTTTCAGATTTATGAGTAGTAGTATTGAAAAGTTGTCAGAGTATTTGGAGGATAGTAAAAAAATTATTTCCCGCGCTAGTTGCAACAATGAGGAGGAATTTTCTCTAGTAGTTCGCAAAGGTGTGTTTCCTTATGAGTATATTGATACGTGGGATAAATTGAATGAGACCACGCTCCCTTCCAAAGAAGCATTTTTCAGTCATCTTAATAATGAGGGAATCAGTGATGAGAGTTTTGCGCATGCGGTTAACGTTTGGAACAAATTTAGTATTAAATCGTTAGGGGAGTACTCGGATTTGTATCTAAAAACAGACGTTCTACTTTTAGCAGATATTTTCGAAAACTTTAGGCGAACTTGTTTAAGTACTTACGACCTTGATCCTCTACACTATTATACAGCTCCCGGTTTAGCATTCGATGCTATGCTTAAAATTACACAAGTAAAGTTTATTTATTTTTGTTTAATTATTTACAGACATTGATATGTTAATGTTTATTGAAAGAGGGATTAGAGGTGGTGTAGCTCAATGTTCAAATCGGTATGCTAAAGCTAACAATAAGTACATGGGGGAAAAATTTGATCCCACCTCCGAAAGTGTGTATTTAATGTACTACGACGTGAATAATTTATATGGAGCCGCCATGTCAGAATTTCTACCATTTGGCGATTTTTCTTTTGTTGATGAAGCTAATTTTGAAAGTTTAGATTTAATAAAACATCATGATGATTCGAAAACTGGGTATATAGTCGAGTGTGATTTAGACTATCCTATAGAATTACATGAGAGTCACAGTGATCTACCGCTGGCACCCGAACATATGGTTCCACCCACGCCTGATTCCAAAATGAAAAAATTACTGCTTACCCTGTATCCAAAACGTAATTATGTAATTCATTACAGAAATTTAAAAGTATATTTAAAATATGGATTGAAGTTGGTAAAAGTACACCGTATATTACGTTTTAAACAGTCCCCGTGGTTAAAAAAATACATAGATTTAAATACAGCCATGCGTCAGCAATCTCAAAATGAATTCGATAAAATTTCTATAAATTAATGATTAATAGTGTTTTCGGGAAACTGATGGAAAATGTACGTAAGCATAAGGATATACGTTTAGTAACGAAATGGGAGGGTCGCTATGGTGCTCGTGCTTACATATCAAAACCAAATTTTCATAGTTGTACAATATTTGACAATGATATGCTCATCATTGAAATGAATAAGCTTGAAGTATATTTCAATAAACCTATATATGCAGGATTCAGTGTTTTAGACGTTTCAAAAACTTTTTTATATAATTTTCATTACGGTTACACGCTACCCAAGTTCCATAATAGTGCTAAGCTCTTGTACACGGATACGGATAGTCTCATATACGCCTTTTCGGTTCCCGATATCTATGAATGTATTAAAGAGGACATTGATAAATTCGATACATCTGATTATAGTCCCGACAACATCTTTGGACTCCCATTAGTAAATAAAAGGTCCCCGGCTTAATGAAAGATGAAAATCATGGCAAAATTATGGTTGAATTTGTAGGACTTCGTGCAAAAATGTATGCTTACGCGGTTGATGAAAAGGTTGTAAAAAAATCAAAGGGTTCTACCCACGCAAGTGTGAGGCAGATCACTATTAATGATTATAAACAGGTTTTGTTTGATGGCGGCGTAATAAGGCGCTATCAACACCTCATAAGATCAAAGAAACATGATGTGTTTACCATTAAACAAAATAAAGTCATACTCAATCCTTATGATGATAAACGCCTAGTAAATTTTGATTTCACTGATACTAGACCCTGGGGGGTACAACTTTCAGTAAACAATGAGCAGTCTTCAGGACAGCTTGCAGGAAGAGCTGCAATGCAATAGTGATAAAATCTACAAAAAGTACCTGAAGCGTTCTTTGACCTCTCCTGAAAACTATACATTTATATTGAATATATTGCAAAATATTGTTATTCCCGATGAGTGTTTTAACTGGTGTGCTATAAACTCAAAGTGTGCAAATGTAGTAATTATTAAGACATTATTTGATAGAAAAATTAGCTTAGACAATACCATTAAAAGTTTTACGAACTTGTGTACCGATAAAGGTTCGTTAACCTCTAATGATGTAAATAGGATTTTAGATGACATGAATTTACTTGGTGACATACCCCTTAAAATGTACATATACAAGTTATTATGGGGTGATTCATTGTGTACAAATGCTAGCGTACAAAATATTGTTTATAAAGACACTTCCTATAAGTGAATGTATCGAGACAGCAGCATATTACGCTAATTACAAGTGCCTCACTATTTTAATTGAAGTATTGTTAGAACAAAACATTACATATAAGTTTCAACCGTGGGAAAATGAGGAACACCACAAAATTTACCGATGGATTTTGGAAAACATTGAGAAAGGTGATTCCTGCTTGGGATGGACATGTGGACCAGATTCGGGAATATGGCCGTCTAGTAATTTAAACGATTATAGAAATACTTTAGGTTTACTATATAAGATGATGTAATATTTAAATAAATACAATTATAATTTTTATGTGGTTTTAATTCATCTAAAAGTTACAATGCCTACAGCTATATTATAAAACTAAATCGTCTTTATTGATCCATGATCTTTCATCCAATCCCCACCACTTTACGAATAACTTGTTATTCTTGGAGCGAAGCACTTTTTCTACAAGGTACACATCCGGATGCTTTGTTTTCTGTAATTCATGTTCATAAAAGCCTCCCAGCACAGGTGATCCTTTCATGTCCTCCAACATGTAGGTGGTTGGGTTAGTAATGCAAACTTTCACAATCTTGAATAGTTCACTTGACCAATTGGGGTGTATCCTTTAGCGAAAATACTTTTAAACTTACTGATTCGTACTATGTCACCCACACAATAACGATTCCTATCAACTATTTTTATGTGAGTGTAAGCCTCTAGCTTTGTATGATTACCGACATCTTTGGGCTTCATTCCTATAGTTCTATGCTTACGATTGTTATAATCCATCGTTACGGTGTCAATTGTATCAATCCATTTATATTTACCCTGTAGGCTGAATGACTTGTATAGGGCAGACTTAACGGTCCTGATCACTCGTTCCGCAATTGCTGCCTTCTTTGTACTATAGGTGGAGTAATGGTTGACCCATAACGCTGCATTAGTTTAGTGAAATGCTCATTGTAGAATTCTTTTCCTGCATCTGTCTGCAAATTGGAAGGGTTCCGGTCCGTTTTGAAGATTGCCTGCATGGCCTTGGCAACTTCAAGCCCGTTTTTGTTTTTAATCCTTTGGTCCACAAGTATTTCGAAAACAGTCAATAACTACTAAAATATACTTGTAGCCCTTATTTTGTTTGGCATATGTGTTAAATTCGGCCAAATCTGCTTGCCAGAGGTCATCATATCCCTTAATTATTGTGCGCCTTCGTTTAAAATTTTTCTTGCGGGTTTATGCAATTCATTGACGAGTTGTAATTTGGACATGATTCTTTAAGTTGATGTAGTTTTTCCTCCAACACTAGATAAGCGTTAAAGTTCCCTTTAACAGCTTTCTGAATTGCTTGCAGACAAAAATCAAGGTATCCTTTACTTATAGCATCACCATCTTCTTCCGGATCCGCCAACTGGGTAAAACGGTTTCCATCCAAATTCAACCTTGTCGATAAATAGTATTGCTTGGTGATGACATCTTGAGGATCTATGGGGTTGGCAACATTGCTGAGTCTCTTATTCGAATTGATTATCATCAATAAGTTGAAACTGAGGGGTTAATTTCTTAAATTGATACTGGGCATGTGACCGTCCAAATTTATCAAGAGGCATTTTAGTTATGATATGTCGACATCAATGTAGTCTGATTTATATTGTTCAGAAAACTAGTGTTTGGTCTTTCAATGTATCCATCTTCATACAATTCCTCTACAATTGATATTATATCGTTTACGATACCGGTGTTTCCAGCCAATTTTTCTGCCCACAATACTTCTAGATCACGAATTAGTTCATGTACATCATTCCAATACTTATATTCAATCGGCCTGTTTGTTAATTCCTTAAAAACATAGCTCCACCTCCCTGAGTTGAGGGTGATGACAGCAAGGGTTTAATAATTTGTGTATACTTTTTGCTGCGGCTTCCTCGAATCTGTCCACTTACATCATAATCTCGCCTTGCAACATTCGTAGCTGCTAAAATACGTTTATAATTCTTTCTATCCTTTGAATTTACTAGATTTAAATCAGGTTCATTCATAATAAGCAGATCATATAAACCTGGAGTCCCTTTATACGTAACACCATTAATGATCATATCCTTTCCTTTAATTGTGATGGGGGTATTACCAATTGCCCATTTGTCTGTTTTGGCGTCGTAGTGGACTCCATAAGTGTGATCAATAGCACCTTCAAGATCCCTCATAATACGTTCAACATATATACGAGGTAATTCGTGGTACTGCTCGAGAAATTCTTCAGAGATGGGTTCATTACAGGAATCATCTGTGATACTAAGAGGTTCTTCCTCCTCGGCAGTAATCTCTCCTACGACAGACGTTTCTAGGAAAGGTGGTGTACGAGGAGGGGGAGTTATTTGAAACAACGGAAGCTGAGCTAGGGGGCTTGTCTTCGTTGCTAATGAGTGTGCTAGCGGGCTAGTAGTAGCATGTTTTCTTCGAAATATGAACAAAGGCGAGTTTTTGGGTTTAACGGACTCCTTTGTTTTCTTATCAGGATGCATTTTATTCGCTATTTCAGTTAGGGGTTCTATTAGAGGTTTATAAGTACTTTCAAACGTTCTTTCATTATCAATGCGGGCAGTTTTAAGACTGTTGTATTTCTGCTGTATTATTTTACGAGCCTGAATAATTTTTCGCTTTAATATCATCTCCTTATTATCCATTGTAGCAAAATGGCTGTTAATACCTAAACGGGTGTGTAACTACTAAACCACTGAAATCAGGCTAAGGTATTATATATTCATCAAACCTTTTCCTATAGCGACCATTAGTGACTTCAGCATCCTTATTTATGACTATGAACCCAAACGGATCTATCCAGCACTTTGAACACATATCCCGAAACAATGTCATGCTTATGGTTGGGCTTACATGATCCTCATACACATGTTTTAGGTTTAATTCATCTTGCTCAAATAATATAATTAGATTCGCATTGTCACGAATTAATTGCTTTGGAATTTTACTGTAAGTTTGACCCAAATAGAAACAATCAATATCGTTATGTCTACCCATAGAAAAATATGCCCTTATGTTATTTTGCTTTTCACAGGCGATATCATCAAAGATAAAGATAGAATTTGCTTTTGCACAATTCGGTTCAATCACATCTTGATTATCACTGAACGTAAAGTAACCTATATCCTTTATCGGAAGTAGGATTTCCTGTAAAAGTTTGTACTTGTTTTGATTTAATGACTTGGAGTATACGTATACATGTTTAAATTTCAAACCGTTTTTCTCAGTAAGCAAACTAATCATTGCGTTTGTTTTCCGCAGTTGAGGGGCCACATATAATGCCACGTATACTATTAGGAAGTAAATCACCATGTTTTGAAGTACCAGACTTTTCATCAAAGTCATGATTTTGAATTGGAAGTTTTGTTTCTGCGCAACTACTTTCATCTTCGATGGATGAAATGAAACTAAACGAATAATTACAACATTTTTATTTATATAATACAGATTATAATTTTTCACTTCTCCGGTGAGTGGGTTGTACTGCACAATAGCATCGTGGAGAATAAGACCATAGGCAACGATTCCATTATCGAAAGGTGTTAGTGTTTCCATTTCCAATTTGATGTCTACTGTTGAGTTTTTAAGGATTCATTCTGTTTAGAACAGTCCATTACAAATACTGGACATGATTTGAATTCGGTGTAGTTGAATAACGCATCTGTATTATCTTCATCATAGTAGTACATCGGAAGTTCAAAAATTGCGATAGGCAGGTATGTATTGGTTAGCACTGAAGTTCAAATGCATTGCTTCATAGGGATAATACTCTGAATTCAGATGTACTTTAAGGTTCCTGATGTTAATGTGATCAAAATTTCCGGCTCTTGCAGACTTTGTGTACCTTTTACCTTGTTGGAATGCAACAATTATCCAGCGCGGTTTTTCTAGTTGCGTTGACGTTTTTATTGGCCATATATCAGAGGTTGCTTGTTTTAAAGCAGGTAATTCATATAACTCCCATTGACGAAATGGAACAGTAACAATAGAATTCTTATTTATTCCTTCAAATAAGTCTAGTTTCGCGGCATCACTAAGGGTTAAGTGTGGTACTTTCCATTGAATTTTATTTAGGGTTATTTCCGCATCACCTTCACCATAGTAGCAGTTTGTATCGCTTCTAGATCGAATTAAAATCAACTCTTGACGCATATTCACGATCACTTGACGATAATCCTCCATTATTCCAAATATGTGGTTCAATGGTATGCATACTGCAAAGGATTTTTCGCCATTTCCCTCATTGAATTCTACTTGTAATGGTTCCTCATTCTTTGGTGACCACCCCAAATGGCTTAATGCTTTGCTCTTGCTTGTCGTATAAGAAATATATCCTTTAAGTGTAGATGTTATGCCGGGATTTCGGCAAACGTCCACTCTTTGACCGCCTAACTCATAACGAATCTCTTCGAAAAGGAAGTTGGGGAAATTATTGGTTAAGTTGCATGATTTTCCTTCTTCTTCTTTCTTCAGCTTACCTTCTATGTACAGAAAACTATCATAAGTAGCTGTAATTAGATCCTGACTTTGAATTAAAATGCGTATTTCTTCGGAAGGTCCATACTTAGAAGAGCCATACGGAAGATAGGTGTGAATATCTGATTTAATTATAGCATCATCAAAATGTACGCTTTGAAAGATGTTTAATGATTCGGTCATTGTGTAGATGCAATGAGGGTTGATGAGTAATTAAAGATCTACTAAAGGGATGATGTCTTTTATATGAATTTCAAACTTTTAAATTAATTGTTATTAATTACGCCTTTTACAGTTTGTTTACTTTATATTTCAAGAAGGCACTATAAATGTGTTATACAAAGAAAATCCTTGTTCACATTAGCACACTTATGAATGCAAACCTATTGTTATTTATAGCGAAACCTTTTTCTTCATACACATTTTCATTAATTATTATATTACTAATTATGCGATGTAGTTTTGGCAAGTTTTAAAGTGATTAAAAATAATTTTTAAGAATGCAGATGCATTGTGTGTGTTTTATACAAAGAAAGTGTTTATTAGCTTGAATTTTTTTTTTATACATTCCTACAAATTTTTTTAAGAATGCAAATGCTATTATTAACAAAGAAAACCTATTGTTCAATAAAACATTACATATTTTAGATAAATGCATTCAGCTTCAGATGTGTGTAAGCAGGATATATCATTGTGACATTAAAGTAAACTTCATTCAACAAATTTAATATTTCTTAGAGATACATTAATTCTATTAAAATGTACGCTTTGAAACACGTTTAATGGTTTGCTCACTCAGAACTTTCAATCCAATTGATGTTAAAAAGTATTTCTGTGCAGATGTTAACTGCAATGAGGGTTGATTGGGTCTTTTGTATGGAATTGTCCTGTGATTAATTCGCAGACCCATGTTCTTTTAGTTCTAAGCGTACCGTGAATGGTTCACTTTCACCAAAGTCTATTAACTCACCCTTTTGATTTGTCAATTTGATTGTTATATTACTGATTATGTCTCTGTTTATTTCTAAATACTGAGTGTTGGTTGGAACTTTATCCAAACGATAGCCCGAGGGTACGGAAACGTCAATTTCGTATATTACCTTTGAAGGTTTACCGTTTCGATAAGATCCCTTTATAATGCTGCACTCCACATGCAGATTAGTGTGTTTAATTATTTGGATGTCTAAGGCAGATGTGTGGAGAACGTTCGCTTTTAGTATTCTAGGCTCAAACCCGAGCATGCGGCCAATGCTACTCTCTTTAGTAAAATCGATCTCAAATGAACTGTTTATCTCACACTTAAGCGTATTGTTGTTTGCCCTAATGAAAAATTTTTCTGTGGGTATCTTTGCTTTCAAGTAAGCACTAATTTCATCTAACTCATAGGCACCGTGTGGAATATTAATCACTCGCAAATGAGATGAATTTGTTCTAAAATAAAATCTATCGTTGCCCGTATAAATGTTTCTAATGCTGTTGCACCCGTAGAATCCCACCAATCCAACAACGTATTTCTTCTCCAAATCTAGCTCTATCGGTGGGTAGAAGTTGCAGCTAGCTGTGTTACCAACACCTTCTAAACTGAATGTTATTGACATAACTGAGAAAATTTAAGGTTATGTCAATTATTTATATAAAAATTGTAGGCATAGGTGCCCGCAAATAATGCTATTAAATTCCTGATCTTGATTATAATTATAATAGATTTTACATCCCCGAAAGTAGTTAATCGCTTCAACTGGTGGTCGAAGATTACCGAAACTATCGTAATACCATACCTTTTCACCACGCTTTTTGTAGCAAACCCAGTGTGTACTCGGTCCACTCTGACTATCTAAGTTGATGATTCCAGATTCATTTTTCTGTGGTAATTTAGGCAGGCTATCTCTCATAAAAATACCCCTAAAGTATGGTACACCTTTTGTGTATTTCTTTAAATCAATATCTGTTAAAGCTCTTTCGGGTAATCTACTCAGTTTTTTGGAAACGGTTTTAAGTATAATGCACCTCCAGATTTGTATGGTTTTAGATAGAATGCGCCACCAGCGATCGATTCCATCATACGATTATGGCGCGATGTCTCCTCTTGCAATTTTTTGGCATTTTTTGCATCATTGACTGCTTTGGCAATTCCCGATGCACCGCCAGCTAAAGCACCGATTGCTGATAATCCTGCGAATAATGGAATAAGAAATGGCAAAACACCTCCTTGTTTAGGTAAGGGAATTACTCTAGGAACTTTAATGTTTTTCTTTCCCCCCAACCTTTTTACTACACGTTTTGCCGTTGACAGTGCTGACTTTATAGTGTCGGTGAAATCTCCGTTAGCTTTCATTTCTTTAGCTATTGTTTTCCGTACATGCAATAAACTTTCACCATTCTTCTTCTTGGACCGACGTTTAAACCCCATTCCAAATTTTCTCTTTGCCTTCATGGTGGTACCGACTGCTAAAGCTGCAGCTCGTTCACCTAATGTTGCGTCTGCTGATTTAAAGCGTTCCCAAGCTTTTCTTCTAAAATTTTATCTGCTCTATGTCGACTTTCTAAATCTTGGTAGTCTCTATAACTGATATCATGCAGTTTGCACTGCGCATCTAATTGATTAATACCGGGGTCGCCGCGTGCTAGTCGTTTCTCTAATTTTGTACCAGGGCCACAATACTGGTAACCGGGTAAATGCAATTCCACCGGTAGTTTATTGATTAGCGTATTCACTAAACCACCTGCACTCTTCCGCTTCTTACCTATCATTGTTCACCTTGAGGATAGGGTAGGGTATTTATACCTAAAATCGTGTAAAAACTTTATTTTTAGTAAATGCTATACATTAGATAGGCAGGGCGATAGTACAATATTTCCATTAAGCATACAGTGTTATGTGAATTAATATTATACTTGGCATTTATAACATCATCAATGTCTTTATAAATGTCATCATCACCGAATTCCTTCTCACGAAAACGACGGTAGTCAACCACTTGCCGTATGAATTTTTCATAGAAACAGGCCAGATTGTAAGATTCAAGAAATTCCAATCTATAGCTTATTATATCCTTCAAATCGAATAGTTCCTCTATGTTATGGGCATTGAATGTACACGAACAACAGTTGTAGTTTTCTATCATAACAGTTTTCAAAATTCTCTCATATCCTTTAAGCAATTCCCAATTGTAATAAATACCGAGATTACTAGATAGAGATTCGTAATCTTGCTCATGTATTATATCCTCCTCGTTTACATGTGACCAATCAATTTGGCTTTCAATTTCTTGGGATCGAAGAAATTGTATTTCTACATATGAATACCATCTTAAAATTCATTCCATTCCTTCACGTCTAATACCACGTTGTTGCCACATCCCATACGCACTACTGGTGCAAGGTTAAGGTGTGTACTGTATCCAATTTCCATATGCGTATCGTTCGATAGTTTATAGGAAGCACAATCGATTAAGTATTCATTAGCTGCCTGTTTATACACCTCAGCCCTATGTTGAAATGATGATGACCAGTCAAAATAACCTTCATCTTGTTTCTCTTCATTTTTGCTACTACTACTACCATCACTATTTTGGCAGCATGAACAACAAAATGTTAAATTATTATTCATATTGTTATTACATGAGGTATCCAGGAGCGATTTTATTGCTTTTTTCATGACTTTACCTGTCCACAATCGCACTACGACTAAACACTAGGAAATGAGCATGTTTACATATGGTTGGAGTAATGTTACATGATCCAGCAAAAGTATGTTAAGTGCCATGTATATTTACTTAAATCGATTTTTTATCCGTATATTGCGGTAGTTTTATAAAAAAAATATTTTACTTGTTAGATGACCTAATCAGTCTGAACAATGCATCGTCTTTATTCTCAGAATTTCAGAAGCTACGACTCACCCAAAACAATAGATCGTCTTTGTTCTCTCATGTGACCTTGAAAATTGTAAGCATAGACTTTGTGAATAATGCATCGTCTTTGTTCTTGATTTCCTAGAATAGAAGTGTATTTAACAATCTATTTTCAACCTGAACAATGGAATGTCTTTGTTCTCTCATATGACCTTGAAAATTGTAAGCATAGACTTTGAAGCGTCGTCTTTGTTCTTGATTTCTCAGAATTGAGATAACAATTTATTTTTTATAACTCGACCAGAAGAATGAATCGCTTTTGTTCTTTTACCTTGAAAATTGTAAGCATAGACTTTGAACAATGCATCGTCTTTGTTATTGATTTCCTAGAATTGAGATAACAATCTATTTTTAGAATAATGGAACAATAGATAGTCTTTGTTCATTCATGTGACCTTGAAAGCATAGACTTTGTACAATGCATCGCCTTTGTTCTTGATTTCCTAGAATGACTCAGCCAAAACAATAGATCGTCTTTTTTCTCTGACCTTGAAAGCATAGACTTTAAACAATGGGCCACCTTTGTTTCTCAGAATAGGGCGCGGCCTCGAAACATGCATAAACTTGCTTGAGGGCAATGACCTTCAGGACAATCAACAATCTAGTAACTTTTCTAGTGACCTTGAAGGACTCGTGCAAGCATGACCTTGAAGAGGATTACACACCTGCGGTCTTCCCCTTAAAATAGGCAATGTTACTGACCTTGAAATCTAGTAACTTTTCTGGTGACTTTTTCCTAGATCTGGTGACAAATCTAGTGACAAAAGTGAGTCAGGATCGGCCTAGCTATACTACTCTATGTAATCGGTTTAAATTTGAAAAAATTGTATTTTGCACTTCTCGGCGCCTTATGGCCTAAAAAAGCGATAACACATTTTTGGAAAAATAATGTGTGTGAGGGGATGCGTGCGTGCGTGCAACCAGTGCGTGTGTGCATGCATGCGTTCGTTCGTAAGGACGTGCTTGCATGCGTGTGTGTGCGTGTGGGTGTGCGTGTGCATGTGCGTGTGCGTGTGCGTGTACGTGTGCGTGTGCGTGTGCGCGTGCGTGTGCATGTTCGTGTGAGTGTGCGCGCACACGCACACGGACACGCACACGCACACGTACACACACACGCACACACACACACACATATTGTTCAAAATGTCCTCCTTTCTTTTGTATACAAGCTTGTATTCTTCTTAGCAAATGAAACCTAACACGCTGAAAAATTTGTGGCATAGCCCTAATCTCATCACATGCCATCTTTATGCGATACCAAAGTTGCTCTCGATGATCAATTTGAACAGAATAGACACGAGTTTTCAGATACCCCCATACAAAAAATCCAATCGGTTTAAATCTGGCGATCATGCCGGCCACGGTACTTCACTTCCTCGTCCAATCCAGCGTCCAGGAAACCATGCATTTAAAAATTCTCTGACGTTTCGTGTAGAATATGGTGGTGCATCATCATGCATGAAATACATGTTCATTCTAACATCTAAGGGTACGTCATCAAACAATTCTGGCAAATCTTCTCTCAAAAAATTTAAATAGAATTCGCCAGTAAGTCTTTGAGGAAAACGGATAGGTCCGATTAGGTGATCGTCTAATATACCTATTCAAATATTTTCGCTAAATCTATGTTGGTGAGCTGTAACTACAGTTGGATGCTTATTTTTATCTAACCATTTGTGGGAATTATGCAAGTTTATTATTCCATTTCGGGGAAAAATGCACTCATCAGTGGTCAATAAGTTTCTAACAAATTGTACATCTTCAGCATTTTTATTTAAAAACCATTCGCAAAAATTCATTCGACGAGGATGGTTAGCAGGCAATAATTTTTGTAGGTAAAAGGGATGTAAATTTTGTTCTCGTAAAATTTTCCAAGACTTGCTATGCGCCACACCAAATTCTAAACCTAACTCACGCGTACTTATTGATGAATTTTCATAAACTCTATCTAAAATTTGTTCCTCAATTTCAACTGGTGCACGAGTCGGAATTTTTCTTTCCTTTTAAACTTCCATATCCTAACAAGTTACGATGAACGGTTCTAAATGTAGTATGATGTGGATGTCTTCTATTTGGAAATCTTTGTTTATAAAGTCGAGCAGCTGAACGAGCATTGCAATTAGTATTACCATAATATAAATGCATATCGACCAGTTCTCGTTTGGAATAATTCATTTTTTCACAGTAATTAGACACAAACAATGAATTACAAAATACGCGTAAATGCAACTAGTTTAGCAAACATAAGATACGTAACTGTCAAATGCAAAGCAATCTCTGATTTATTTAATTTGGTTATTACTGAATAATGTAGTCATTTATGTTAATGCAAAATATTTCAAAAACGGGTGCCGAATAGAAAAAATACTAAGTATGATTTTACTTGCAGAATTAAATGTTGAATTTAACAAAAAAAAATATTTCTTCAAAAAAAGCAGGGACGTGATTAACATAACATATTCTACTCAATTCGGCTCAAACTCACCTGATTAATTGTACTTAATTAGACAGTTAGCTGTACCAAATCTCAGTGTAATATCTTTTGTAGTTTTTGAGGAATCCTAAAAAAATCTTAAAAACATTATTTTGTAATCAACCTGTATCTCGGTTAGGAAGCATTTTCGGAAAAGCGTTTATGATAATTTTTGTCTTATTTTGAATCATAGAATCTCCAGTTTGTCGGTGATTTTAAAATACACCCTGCATATAATGAGGTGGTGTAGCTCAATGTCCAGATTGGTACGCTAAAGCTAACAATAAAACAATATGTGCAATTATTGTCTCCTTTAAGCGGGTACTGAACATTTATTTATAGCACTCGCTTTCTGAAAGTCAGCATTAAACTTGGGTAATAGTACAATTCAGACAATTAAAAGTTTCAATTTTATGTTGTAAATTATGTTTCTGTTTCTCTCTGTCTTGAAAGATGCAATTTAGTAAAAGTATAAGTAGTCTATCATGAACTAAACAACTAGGTATATACTACACTTAAAAACCCTTTCAATGTATTGTTTTTTCGCTAAAACTAGAAATGTTTTAGTAGGATAAAAAATAGAAATGAATAAATACATCGTTACAATGAATGATTAGTTTGTACATATAAAATATATAAAACTAAATTATGTTTTGCTCTCATTTTAATTTAATGTAAAATATCATTGTTTTATTCACAATATAAAACTAAAAATTACGCCCATACACATAAGCATACATTTATCTGAAAAGCTTTGAAATGTTTGCACTGTTTTACATAAAATTTAAGATCTATAAAATTATGTTTTAAAGAAAAAAATTCACAAAAATCTATACACGCTAAAGTACGTAATAGGTTTTCACTATTTGGTTTATTGCGACTGATGTCTTCAAACTGCTTCTTGGCCTCAGCTAAAGCAACACTTAATAACTCGACATGATCCGCACCCAACATCGCACTGATGGTATGTTCAGCAAGAATATTGCTTAACCACCTCACACTCTTAGTCTTAAAGTTCTGATGTTGGAAGGCCCTCCTGATAATTATCATGTTGTAGTTGTATTAAAGCAAGATTTTTCCTTCCATGTTGAATGGGTCGAAGTGTTGGTGGTGCTAGCGGCTCTGGTGCGGTAGCAACAACTGGTGTAATATCAGAAAAAATAATAATAAATTGCATTGATAACCTGTTAATCAATACATAAATCGGTACTCACTTTTCAAAATATCTAGCAAAATCATCCTCCAGATCAATATCTCTGGTAGAGATAGGAGGTATCGATGAGGTGCTGTAGTGAGTAGAGGTATCGGGGTTGTTGTTAGGAGTTGCAGCAACATATCCTAAAAGATATTGACTTTCTTCTTCAGCTTCTGCTGCTCATGATTGTGGAATACTTTTCACACACTTTAGATTACATTGCAAGAGCCTCCGACATATGCATACATTGCACTTTCTTTACTAAGAATATGTATTTCTGATATCACGTATGCTACTCATGCTTGTGGAATACTTTTCACATGCTTTAGATTGCATTGCACTTTCGCTACCGATAATATACAGTGCGTCCATAAAGTAATGTATAAGTTTATTTAAAACTGAAATATTCCTTTCTTGAAAAAACGCTTGGAACGTCGATTAGTATTTATAGTTGGGCATTTTTTACAATACAATTTTTTTATACAGAGTGTCTTGATAAAAGATATGACCACACTTTCGATTTTTTTAAATAGAATGCCCTGTAGATTATGTCATATTCGGATTCTACTGCAAATTCTAGATATTTTGGGTATTATGTACCCTTGGTCTATCTATCTCCGTTTTTGAAATATTGACACTTGAAGAATGAGACTTTTTCCTTCTTTGACTCTCTACAAGATCCTCTACGTAGAGTACTAATAGTGCTTAAAGGTCTAGTTGCCTTAATTTTGTCAAACAATTTTATTAACATATTTCAAATACTGCAAAAAGTTACAAATAAGAAATACATTTAAGTCAGCAGATAATACAAACGTTTATGTCGGAAAAAAACATTTTTATTTATTTGTTAAAATTATTTCTTAAATGTACTAAAGTAGCTAAAGAAACTTAAATTAATTGTTCAAAATGTGCTCCGTTCACAGCTAAACAATGTCCAAGCTATCCTGTAGCGAGTCAAAAAAGGAAAAATTCTCATTTTTCAAGCGTCAATATTTCATAAACGGAGATAGATAGACCAAGGGTATATTAGACCAAGAATATCTACAATTTGCAGTAGAATCCGAATATGACATAATGTACAGGGCGTTCCATTAAAAAAATCGAAATTGTGGTCATATCTTTTATTATGAGACACCCTGTATGAAAAAATTGTATTGTAAAAAATGCGCAATTAAAAATAATAATCAACGTGTCCAAGCGGTTTTTCAAGAAACAAATACTATAATTTTAAATGAACTTGTACATTACTTTATGGACGCGCTGTATATTGCTGATATCACGTCTACTACGGAATACTTTCCGCACGCTGAAATGGCTCCAGACAGGTGCATACACTGCACTTTGTAGCGTTTACTGACAATAACTTGCTGACATCAATACCTTTCTCATGTCTTATGCTGCATCACCCTTCCCCGCAGAGGTCAGTTTCGCCCGTAGTAACCACTTCCATTTTTACCCAATTCTGTTAACAGATTTACATGTATATATGGTAAGTTGTAGATTACATTGTTGTACATTACCTAGTAGTCGGAAGGTCCCGTCAACAATAACAAAATGTGTATACCTACAATAGGCCTAATCTTAGTGAGTATTCATAAATACATTTTATCATTATTAATTAATTTATACAATTGTTATATAACCAATCTTCTTGCCGTGAGTGTGGTGTACCTCTACCACCAGGGTTAGAACTGTGTGAGGCACATATACGGTTACGCATTTCTGTGATGTCTGTGGCCTAGAGATCGCTCCCAAAGAGCATACTTTATGCGAAGAGTGTTGGAAAGTGATGGTATATGCTAATGACATCTGTGGTGTATGTGGTTTACCATTACCATAGGGTGCCGCTGACTCGATATGTGTGGTATGCGGTTTAATGGTAACCCCATGGGTAAACCATTGCCCTGATCATGATACTTTCACGTCACAGTGATAGCTATAGTGTATAGTTTTAGAAAATTTTTGTTTTTAGATTAGTTAATAAATAAATCGTACTTTCATTATAACACTTTATTTATTCATTACTATTTTTTATCCTACTAAAGCATTTCTAGTTTTAACGCAAAAACAATACATTGAAAGAGTTTTTAAGAGTAGTATATAGTTGTTTAGTTCATGATAGACTACCTATACCTTTACTAAATTGCAACTTTTAAGACAGAGAGAAACAGAAACGTAAGTTGCAACAATTTAAACTTTTGATTAAGTCTGAATTGTACTTTTACCTAAGTTTAATGCTGACTTTCAGAAAGCGAGTGCTATAAATAAATGTCCAGTACCCGCGTATAAGAGACAATAATTGCACATATTGTTTTATTGTTAGCTTCAGCATACCGATTTGAACATTGGGCTACACCACGTCTCGATATGAAGAAGGCCCTAGCTGTTATCTACAATATGACTGCGGCGATCGCTTAGGCTAGAACTGTGACGGACTTGTGGAGACTGATTGCTTTTTAATTATTTACACAACTGATACTTGTTTCCCTTTATTTTAGATACGTGGGACGTCGCCATCAACTACACCAATCGAGCGACAACAGGACAGTGCCCACTACTACACAACTCCACTAGCAACAATGACTAACACAAGAACTTTTTTTGAATACCCAAAAAACTCAACACAATGATGTCAACAGGCATACCGCAACACTACGCCAACCATCAACTATACCATTTCATGTGGTGAAAAACCACCATAAAAAATTACACTATACATTATCTCTAGTTTTAAGTTTAGTTATGGATGATATATATATATATATATATATATATATATATATATATATATAAGTGCACCAATAGTGCGTGGGTGGAAAATTGTGGGATTATTAAGGAATATTTTCTCTTGAATCGCAAAGTTTACATAGAGGGATTTCTATCAAAGTTGCATTTTTTAAATGAACCCCCTGTGTATTATTTCATATTTGGATTCCTTCGTCAATTCTAGTGCAACTTTATGTATCACACATGCTGTCTAAAACGAATCGTTTAGCCGCAATTTGTCATTTTTACAAAAAGTAGATGTCTGAAAAAAATTAAATATCGCTGTGATCACGAAACTTAGAAGGCCATGACTGTAACTACACATGAAATATACTAGCGTAGACCGGACGGTCAAATACGAATTCTTCTTGTGTTTAGAAGATTCACTTTGTCAATTTGGAAAGTTTCAATCAATGCAAACTTGATTTTTTCAAATAAAACGGGTATATTTTCGTTTTTGCATCAAATGCGAATTTTTTTTTACCTTTCTAACGATATAAATTTATCCGTATCTATGTTCCATACAGTTCTTTTATTTTCACAATTTTTGATTAATTAACCAAAAGCAAATTAATCAGAAATTGTAAAATTAAAAGAGATCTACCGAAGATAAATACCCACAACTTTATATCGTTAGAAGATAAAAAAATTCCGCATTTCTACTTCTTCTCGCACGTTTACGTTTTCCTTATTAACCTTTTCACTCATCCTGTCCAATTTTTCATCCACTTCTTCTTTATTTTCTTGTGTATTGACCCCATTTTCTCATTTTCCGCCTGCATGTACATGTGCATGTCTCTGTTCATATTTTTTGCATCTCATCCATTTTCTTATGCAATTCAATCTTATCATTTTTCAACGCTGTCACTTGTTTGTACATATTTTTCTGAAATGTTTCCATGTTTTATTCCAATCTGCTCATGTTTTTATTTATGTTTTTATTGTCTTCTACCCTCTTTTATCTAAATTTTCTTCTTATTTTTTCATGTTTTCATTCATGTTTTTATTCATGTTTTCATTAATTTGCCGTAGAAAAACCATCATTTCACTTTCTGCTTCTTTAGTTTCCATTTTATGACTCGTCTCTTCCTCCTCCTATTTGCATAGTTTTCCTTCGGTGTGTTCCTGATCCGACATTCTCGTCGTCCCTTCTATATTCTTTTATTCTTGTGCTTTAGAACCGTGTTCCTTAGGACCGTACAGCTTACCTGGCCTTGTTACTCTCACGTCTTTATCTTCCATACAAAACAAACATATAGTAATTAAATATCAAAGATTATCTTTTATTCTTTGTTTTAAAACGTAATTTACCTAAAAATTATATTAACTTTTCCGTACTAACTATTTGAATTATTTACACAACTTAATTAACGATTCAAGTGCCTTATAATTACTTCGGGAAATTTAAAATTAATTTATAAAATTGTGAAACTTATAACTAACTATTTACAATACTAATTCGCCTCACCTTTGTGGTGCCATTATTTGTTATGTTTTGTAACTTAGGGGATAGACAAAAAAACAAAAGGACAGGATTTGCTTTTTAAAAAATGGATATGATGAACGGTATTAAAGAAAATACATAATTTATATATTCCGAATGTGATCGGAAACTACTAATGTGAAAATTCTCTAGTACACCCATGCTTGAATCATATAGCTCACAATATGCTGTATTATGAATTTATATAACATGCGATCTTGCATACACCTATGTTTAACCGATTCCATTACAATAACTCCACATTTATTATAATTTGTATTATGAACTTATTTCTTTATAACAATCATGTATAACATTCAAACATATCATCTTAATATATACAGGGACCGCCATAAAGTTGGACACATGGGAAAAATTTTTATTACTGAAATTTCTGAAAAACTCTATTAGCGGTTCGTTTCTACATGTCTGACAACCAAAAAATCCATTGTGACATTTGTTACGTGACCATAGATTTGGCTGGAATTTTTAAAAATGTTAACTGTGAAGCCGAAAAATGGATTAAATTGACAAGATATCGAAAAATTGTATTAAGAAAATGTATTTAGAATGCAACAAAGACCCCATATACCAGTTTTCAACCAAATCAGAAAAAGAAATATTTAACTGGTCACATGACATCTAAAATATACAAGGAAGATATTATAGTTTGAGTGTATTACTAATACAACCGAAAAATCGGAACACCCAGTACAGTATTTTTCGGAATTAAATTATAACAAATAATTTTTTTTCCAAAACTTTGCAATTTAAGAAAAATCAAAATAAATCTAAACGCTCTGTATTTAGGTATAGGGAACCCCAACGAAAGTCTATTTACAGTATTTTTCGGAATTAAATTACCAAATAAGTCAAGGATAAAAGTAGTTTCGTTTGGTAACAACAAATTTTTTTTCAAAATCTTGCAATTTAAGAAAAATCAAAATAAATCAAATGCTCTGTATATATATATATATATATATATATATATATATATATATATATATATATATATACAGGGTCCGCCTTTGGGAGCTGATCCTATGAGTATCTGCTAAACCAAACTTGCTATAATTTTGAAAATTTGGTGACAGGGTAATGATGTTAGGGCTAACTCACCTAAAATATTTTCACGTTCGTGCCACTTCCGGTTATACCGGAAGTCGGTACTTAGTCACTTCTTTTAAATGGAACACCCCGTATATTAATTCATTTTTGGATTCTTTGTCAAATTTTAAGGTAAGTTTATTAAATAAACTAGACACGAAATTTCAGTCAAAAAATTGACAGATGCGGTCTTAGTAATAACTCGTTAATTGTTCTGGTTCTGTCAAACAATTTGAATAAAACTTTGAGATGTTGTAGGCAAAGGTTTATTGCAACAGTCTGCAAAAAATGACATTTGTATTTTTCATAAAAATAAAATTATGAATGTCTAAACTTGACTATCCAAAAATGCAAGTTACTCAAAAAAATCAAATGGAAACTACTATTTTTTATTACTCAGATCGATTTAACGTCAAAGATTAAGGTAAGTTTGTTTAAAACTTTATTTGCTTAAACGTAACAGTTTCATACTTATTATCAAAAAAGTCCCAATTTTAAAATTTGTGATAAAATGAGCTACATACTTAAATCTAGTATTCCTTGTTCGTGGTCACCATGGAAACCAAATAATTGAGAATTAAAATAAAGAAAAATATTTGAAAAAGTTACTGCAAAAAATTATAAAAATTGATAATTTTGTGATTCATTTTGCACTCTTGCAATGCAATCTTCTTTAGTCGTTAGTGGTGTAGCATAAACAACATATTTAATTCAACCCCAAAGATAAAAATCCATTGGCGTAAGATCAGGTGACCTAGGTGGCCATTGAAAGAGACCATTATTGGCAAACTAACGATCTTCAAAAATTTCATAAAGTTTCATGGAAACAGCGTTGGTGTTGTGAGGGAGCGCACCGTCTTGTTGGTACCATAAATTTTCCCTTTCTAGATTTAATCGAGGTTAAATTCGAGTGTTTAATGTCTTAAGATAATTTTCTCTTAGAAATTAAATTTGTAATCATAAATCGCAACAATCAACTATTTTAAACCTCTCAAATTTTCGTTGTAAAAATACACGTCAAAGATTTCGTTATTCCGAATAGCACAAAATACGTTAAAATTCCAAATTTCCTGAAAATGGCATTCACGAATTGGATTGCTATTTTCGTTATTCCAGTAATGCGAGTTTCGGCGATTAAATATGCCATTTTTCGTAAATTTAGATTCGTCCGTCCATATGATATTAGTCAAAAAATTAGGAATTTCTTGTATTTTGAGCAAAATTGTTTCACAAAATTCGATACGTTTCAAGAAATTCGCTTCTTTCAAATGTTGAACAGTATGGTCTAAACTTATGTTTCTTAAGAATTCTTCTGATAGTTGGTGTTAAGCCAATATCTGTTTTCGCGTCGTTTATGGAATTACAAGGATTGGCACGGAAATATCCTAAAGTTATAACTTCATTCTGTTCGTTATCAGTAGCAGTTTTTTTTGCGAGGCGCAGAATGTTTAAATGTGCCAAACTGTTCCAAATTTTGAACCACACGTCTTATTGTATCTGCTGATGGTCGGGGGCGCTCAGGATAGCGTTCGATAAATGTTCTTACTGTTCATTTTACAATTCTATGACATTCTCCGTGAATTAAAATTAAATTCAAATAATCTGTATTAGAATATTCAAGTCGGGCCATTTCATCAAGAAAAACACAAACTGTCAACAATTTTATTAAATTATTGACTACAAAAGAAAAACAACATAAATAAGCATCTTTATCGTGTAATGATGCGCTGATAAGTATGTATTACTTCCACAGTAAAAAGTAGTTTTCTTCGATTTAGTCATAAAGTTAAATTTTTACATGTTGTATATCGAATTTGAAAAAAAATGACTTAGAAAATTTCTATTTGGCAAAAATGACTTTTGAATCATAAAATTATCAATTTTTATAATTTTTTGCAGTAACTTATTCAAATATTTTTCATTGTTTCAATCCTCAATTATTTGTTTCCATGGTGACCACGTACAAGGAATACTAGATTTAAGTATGTAGCTCATTTTATCACAAATTTTAAAATTAGGACTTTTTTGATAATAACTATGAAACTGTTACGTTTAGGCAAATAAAGTTTTAAACAAACTTACCTTAATTTTTGACGTTAAATCGATCTGAGTAATAAAAAATATGGGTTTCCATTTGATTTTTTTGAGTAACTTGCATTTTTTGATAGTCAAGTTTAGACACTCATAATTTTATTTTTATGAAAAATACAAATGTCATTTTTTGCAGACTGTTGCAATAAACCTTTGCCTACAACACCTCAAAGTTTTATTCAAATCGTTTGACGGGAACAGAGCAATTAACGAGTTATTACTAAGACCGCATCTGTCAATTTTTTTAGAAAAATGTTTTTTTTAACATTATTTAACAAACTGACCTTAAAATTCGACAAAGAATCCAAAAATGAATTAATATACGGGGTGTTACATTTAAAATAAGCGACTAAGTACCGACTTCCGGTATAACCGGAAGTGGTACGAACGTGAAAATATTTTAGATGAGTTAGCCCTAACATCATTACCCTGTCACCAAATTTTCAAAATTATAGTAAGCTTGGTTTAGCAGATACTCATAGGATCAGCTCCCAAAGGCGGACCCAGTATATATATATATATATATATATATATATATATATATACATATACTGGGTGAGTCACAACGGACGCGACGGAGTTTTATGAGAAAACTGGGCATATTTTTTTATTTTTGTTGCAGGGACATTGTATAGGTCCATTAAGGTTACATTTTTAAAATACTTTGAAATATACACGGTGCTTCAAAAAAGAGTGGCATATCAAAGTTATGTTTTTTTAAATGGAATGCCCTGTTGTATATCACATTTTTGAAGTAAGTATGAAAAATGAAATAGACTTTCGTTGGGGTTCCCTATACCTAAATACAGAGCGTTTAGATTTATTTTGATTTTTCTTAAATTGCAAAGTTTTGGAAAAAAAATTATTTGTTATAATTTAATTCCGAAAAATACTGTACTGGGTGTTCCGATTTTTCGGTTGCATTAGTAATACTTTCAAACTATAATATCTTCCTAGTATATTTTAGATCTGTCATGTGACAAGTTAAATAATCTTCCAGAAAGCACTAAGGTATCTAAACCTTCACATTTCAAAGTTATTCAGGTAATTTTAAAATTTAAAGTTTTTTTACAGGACGTAAATGTTTGTCAATCATTTTTTGAATCTAGTAATAAGCAAACATATTTCTTCTTCTGTGTGCAGGTGTACACATATTTCAAGTTAGTATGCAGTAATTTTGATTTAAAATACTACTTACGAAAATATGTACATTGGAATGACAAAAAACGATGATACCAAGCTGAATTCTAATCTACTGTGCTATTGTCAAAATGACAAATACTATTAATTAACAGTATGTCAATATGATTGGGTATCAATTATTTGCACTGTGTGGTGAATATCAAATAAATATTTTAAGTTAAAATGGTTAATTCAAAGCAGGAAAAAATGATATGGATTTAACTATTGGTGAATGTTATGGAAATTGTTTATTGGCTGCAAGAGTCTACGCAGCAAAGTACCCCAACCGCATCCATGCAAATAAAAAAGTACTAGAGAGATTGTTGAAAACGTTTCGTGGGACAGAAAGTGTCATAAAACAGGAAAAAACAAAAGTGGCTACCAATAACGAAAATAAGGAGTTCTCATAACAAATGGAACGGAAGAGGTGGCCCAATTAACTGGTCTCCTAGATCTCCCGACCTCACTCCGATGGATTTCTTTTTGCGGGGATATATTGAAAATCTAGTGTATGTTACAGCTCCTAATACTGCACAATATATAATAGATCGAATTAAAAATGCATTTGGAACTCCTGTTATGTTGCAAAATGTAAGATGTTCGCTTGAAAAGAGAATCGCACTCTGCAATGAAAAAGATGGCAGTCATTTCGAATTTGTTAAATTGTTAAGAATAATAATATTATTTAATATATTCTTGATATTGTTAAATATTGTGGAATAAGTTTGAAACGTGAAGGTTTAGGTATAGGACACCTTAGTACTTTTTGGAAGATCATTGAAGTGATCACATGACAGATCTAAAACAACCTGCGTTGTTTCATTTGACATAAGGAAGATATTAAAGGTTAAATGTACTAATAATACCACCGAAAAAGCTGAACACCCGGTATAGTAATTAAACTGCCAAATAAACCAAAAAAATATCCTATTTTCGAGATCTTAAAGCAATTTTGATAAAATTATATATATATATATATATATATATATATATATGCGTTCAATATAATCGGACGCACTCAATGACTCTTTGTATTGCGTTTCACAAGAAAGTGTTTAAATAGTTTTTATTCATTTACAAATACTCTATTAAGTGCTTGGTTTAGATAATTTTTTAAGCTTCCGGTTTGACCGGAGGCGCACATAATTTAATTTTTTTAAATCACACTGTATATATATTTTGCATTTTCATGCTTATTATTTTCTCAATACATACGTATAAAATTCTTATAGGGTTTTATAAAAAAAAATTAGACAAAAATTCCATCGAAAGTTTTTCAATTTTATTATACGATTAGGAGAATCAAACAAAACCGTAGGCAGCGTACGTCAACAAAATCGCATCGCAATTGTTTTTTCGTTTATTGCAATTGACAATCAGATAAAAGTTTAATTTGATTTCAATGGAAATAATTGTTTAAAATGAATAACAGTGAAAAAGTTGACCTGTTGTTAATTTTCGGTGAATGTAAACGTAATTCTCGACGAGCACAAAGATATCCCAATAGATACCATCCTTCGAAAGTTACATACGAAAATTGAACAATCGCTTAGAATGCGTGGAACATTACCAGGAGTAAATTATCAGAATTTAGAATAACAAAGAAATGTTTTGACCGAAGATATTGAAGTACAAATATTGGGTTATTTTAGAGTAAATCCACGGTCATCTATTAGACATGTAGCGCAAGAAGTTGGTGTATCAGTTGGCTCAATTCACAGGACATTAAAAAATTCAAAATGCTGCCGTTTAAAGTCGATTTGGTTCAAACTTGTGGCCTCAAGACTCTGATCGAAGATTGAGAATTCTGATCATCCATTAGATCATTTGGACAGATGAATCCAAGTTTACAAATAATGGAGTTATTAATAAACAAAACAATCGTTATTGGTCTGACGAAAATCCCATTGGTCAATGGAAACTAACCATCAAACCGTATGGGTACTAATGTTTCGTGCGGTTTAATTGGAAACCAATTACTAGGGCCTTATTTCTATTATGGTAATCTAAACGCCAATAAGTATCTTGAATTTTAGATAACGTGCTACCAACAATGTTCGATGAGTTTTCTGCTTCTGCGACAACAATTGTATTTCCAGCAAGATGGAGCTCCACTCACAACGCGTTGATAGTAAAGAATATCTAAACCAAATGTTCAATGAACGATGGATAGGAACTAACGGCCCGGTAGAATGGCCTGCGAGATCACCGGATCTTACACCGTTAGACTTTTTCTTGTGGGGTCATTTAAAACAGTGGTGTATGCCGATCCACCTTTAAATGTTACAGACTTAAAGAATAAAATTACAGCTGCATTGTTAATTTAACTACGCAGCAAATCAAAAAGCAACTAACCATGAACTCAGGCGACGATTAGAAGCATGTCTAGAACAGAATGGTGGCAACTTTGAACAATTTATTCGCTAATTATAACTGATTTTGTTTAATTTTTCAATCATATAATAAAATTGAAAAACTTTCGATGGCATTTTCTCTAATTTTTTTATAAAACCCTATAAGAATGTTATACGTATGTATTGAGAAAAATAGGCAATGCAAAATGCAAATATATATATATATATATATATATATATATATATATATATATATATATATATATACAGTGTGATTTAAAAAATAAGATTATGTGCGCTTCCGGTCAAACCAAGCTTAAAAATTATCTAAACCAAACATTTAATAGAGTATTTGTAAATGAATAAAAACTATTTAAACACTTTCTTGTGAAACGCAATACAAAAGAGTTATTGAGTGCGTCTGATTATATTGAACGCACTATATATATATATATATATATATATATATATATATATATATATATATATATATATATATATATATATATATATATATATATATATATATATATATATTAATCCAATAGTGCGTATTCGGTCGACAGCTCTTATCCATTAAACTTAGAAGATAAGTTTAAATACGAAAGTTGTCTATTTTTATAAGCTGCATCATCTAAAAATAGTTTGGTTTCTACAGGGTGTAATATAAAAGCGGTACAATATAGAACTTTTGATTTCTATATAGAACACCCTATATATTATTTTATTTTTCGATTCTCCTTATAATTTTACATCTTTTTTATAAGAATTACTTATAAGCTAAACCTTACAGTTTTTGAGATAGTTAACTAAAGTTAACTAAAAACTGACATTTTTATGTAGTAATTCAAGTAGGCGCATCTCAGTTATTTTTAAAGATAGAAAAATAATCTTTGGTATAGAATTTATTCATACATGAGCTTACTTTAATTTTTGGTCAAAATTGGATTTCAATATACACGGTGATCACAAAAATTAATTCAATAGCATAAATTTGAAAATGCTATATCTTCATTTTTTTAAATGGCACACCCTATATTTTTTTAATGCCTCGTCTTCGTCTATTAATCGGCTTTCATTTCTGTTAAATATGTTCTATACCTATCTCTAATAGTTTTGGAGATGTTTACGTTTGTTCAATTTTTTTCGTTGATAACATTGAAGAAGAGCAAAATTAGTCGGTCAAAGCAAGTTGTGAATACATAAGAAACTAAAAAAACATATTAACTGAAATACAAACACGAAAAATTATAATAAATGTTCAATGTGACCACCATTCTATTGCTGGCAAACATTAAGTCTTTGAATAAACGATAAATTTACTTTTCGTAACGTGGAAACATTTATATTCTGAATGACGTCTCTAATTCTTGCCTTCATATCATCTACAGTAGTTGCAGGAGTTTGATAGGCTTTTTCTTTAATCCAACCCCAAAGAAAAAAGTCCAGCTTTGTCAAGTCAGGCGATCTTGCAGGCCAGGAGATCGGCCCTCCTCTTCCAATCCATTTGTTTTGAAACTGGATATTTAAATGATTTCTAAAGTTTCTGCTAAAATGCGGAGGAGTGCCATCTAATTGCAGCCACATTTCTCTAAGGGTTTGTGAAGGTAAATCTTCAATAAAAGTTTCAAATTCGTTGCGCAAGAAGTTTAAAAATGAATCTCCATTGATCGTGTTTTCAAAAAAATATGGTCCTATAATTCTTTCCCCAATAATTCCGGCCCAAACATTAAGTGACCAGCGGTGTTGATGATCAACAGGAATTATAAATCTGGGATCCTCAGTATCGTAATAATGGAAATTATGTCTATTAACGTATCCAGCTTTGTGGAAAGCAGCTTCATCAGTAAATAAGATCGTGCTAAAATAGTTGGTTTCTAAATTTTTATTTATGGATTGAAGTTTAATCTATTAACGAAGTCATCCTCGTCTAATTCTTGCAAGTTGGACATATGGATGATATTTATTTTATAATTCTATTAACTGATGTTTTTGAAACTACAACTTCTAATTCTAATTGTCGCAAAGAAACGTGAGGATTTTCAATCACGGATTGAAGAACTAAATGTTCATTACCTTCGTTAATTGCGGTTCTTTCTGGAAACGCCTTTTCAATCTTGCAAATGCTAAAACTTGCGAGTGTCGTGCATTTGGAAATTTTTGCTTATTAATTCGATGAGCTAAAAGACAATTTTTATTGCTTTCACCAAGGACGTAAATCATATTAACAAGTTCTTCTTTCGAAACATTCATTTTGTAATTTAGGAAGTAAGTATATAATACTACACAAATATTAGCACTATTTGACAAGTTTGATTTTTTCATTTGTTTCGTTCATCTTTTGTTTTACGCTCTTTTGATTAAATTGTTAAATTTTACGATGAATCGTTTAAAAACATCTCAAATATCTCTTAAAAGTGGTGGTTTCACACAATATTTATTATAATTACAATTTATGTATTTCAGTTAATATTTTTTAGCTTCTTATGTATCCACAGCTTGCTTTGACCGACTAATGTTACTCTTTATCAGTGTTATCAACGAAAAAAATTGAACAAACTTAAATATCTACGAAACTATTAGAGATAGGTGTAGAACATATTTAATAAAAATTAAAGCCGACTAATAGACGAAGACAAGGCGTTAAAAAATATAGGTGTGCTAATTAAAAAAGGAAGATATAGCATTTTCAAATTTACGTTGTTGAATTAATTTTTGTGATCACCTGTTTATTCAAAGACTTCATGTTTGCCAGCAACAAAATGGTGGTCACATTGATCATTTATTATAATTTTAAGTGTTTGTATTTAAGTTAATATGTTTTTAGTTTCTTATGTATTCATAGCTTGCTTTGACCGACTAATTTACTCTTCTTCAGTGTTATCAACGAAAAACTTAAATATCTCCGAAACTATTAGAGATATATAAATATTATACAGAAATGAAAGCCGATTAATATACGAAGACAAGGCATTAAAAAATATATGTGCCATTTAAAAAATGAAGATATAACATTTTCAAATTTATGTTATTGAATTAATTTTGTGATCACCTGTATATTGAAATCCAATTTTGACAATAGATTAAAGTAAGCTCATGTATGAATAAATTCTATACCAAAGATTATTTTTTATCTTTAAAAATAAGTGAGATACGCCTATTTGAATTACTACATAAAAATGTCAGTTTTAGTTAACTTTGCAAATATCTCAAAAACTGTAAGATTTAGCTTTAAGTAATTCTTATAAAAGATGTAAAATTATAAGAGAATCGAAAAATAAAATAATATATAGGTGTTCTATTTAGAAATCAAAAGTTCTATATTGTACCGTTTTATATTACCCTATAGAAACCAAACTATTTTTAGATGATGCAGCTTATAAAATAGACAACTTTCGTATTTAAACTTATCTTCTAAGTTTAATGGATAAACTGTCGACCGAATACGCACTATTGGGACACTTATATATATATATATATATATATATATATATATATATATATATATATATATATATATACATAAAACCATATCTTGTTAATACCTAAAACTTCTAATAAACTCTCTTGAAATTGAAATTGAAATCCGCAGCCTAGTTGTGGTTTTATTTTTACTCCTTTCACTCGTAACAGTCACTACTACTGCAGTTATGTGGAGCCCCAGTCTAAAAAGTAAAGCAAGTTAGTAAGGATACTGACCAAAAAGTAAAAGCCATGAACCGACACGTCCATGTCACAAAAACAATATTGTTATACGGTATTTTTAATTAAATTTAATGTGTCACTGGTCCCACGTATCTTACGTATTACTCCTAAATTCATTTTCTAATAGGTTGCTAAACATGAAACCGGGATATTACTAAGCATTCATTTAATTTACATCGCATAAAATTAAAAAAAAATACGAACTGCGAGTACAATGTTAAGGTTCAGTTTTCATGAAAATTAGGACAACAAAACGCCTCTGCTTAGTATGTTATGTGATTAGCACTTACTACGCAACAACACACAACATACTTTACACAAATGTAACGTAATTTTATAAGTTTGAAATAATTCGCTGTTATTCCTATGATTAAATAATCATTTAATAGCCTTCTAATTTAATTTATGTTTTACTGTTAAATTAATTCAGTCAACCTAATTATCACAGATACACTTGAGAATTTGTTTCCATTCTAATAAACAGAAATATACATTTTGGGGTAGTGACATTTCAGAATTAGAAAGGTTTAATATTAATTGCGTTATTAGAACCCTTTTAATTTTGGAAAACAAGATTTGCACGCCCATCTGTGAGGAAAACTAGCATTTTGACTTGTAATAGTAACATTAACCGGTTAAAAACTAGGTCAAATAACAACAAATAAAGGAAAAAATTCCTATAGGTCAATATACCGTAAACGAAATTGATAATAGAAGTTAATCAGGGGAAATATTGTAAACCGCTTTGTATCTCATTATCTTCCTAACAAGAGGGTTTTATTTTCATCATTACCTTTTAACTTATCTACCCTACAAACAAATATTGTATAAACGTGATGATTTAGTGCTGAAAAATAAATACGTGCGTCCAAGATGTTTTAACATTTTTAAAGGATACAAACGCAATGAAAGTACAACATTGATTATTTACAAGCCAATTTAGAAAGACGATTCCTTCTCCATTAAGTCTTAATTGGCTAATTGCTTGTCCTTTATATATCTAATGCTTAATTGGTTAACGATTAGGCGTGTCCTACTTTATCTTTTAGTTCAAAAATGTCCTTAAGCTTGTGTGTACGTAAAAAGTATATAATTAATTTTGAAGGGTGAAATTTTGCTGCAAAATATACAAATATGGAATAAGTCCAATACCTGTGGAAAAAGGAATTGTCAAAGTAAAGATAAAAGTATATACGGCAGCAAATTTTAGTTTTGCTGCAGTTGCGTTTCTAGGTATCCCTTATTCAATATTATCTTCTGTTAAGATTGTGTTTAAACTTGACGTTTGTTATAAGGGTTTTGTAATATTGACTGAAGTAAAAAAAGTGTAAATGATAGTCATGCAAGTCTAAGACTAACTATAAAAGTCTGATGTAGCCAGCACATAACTTCTAAGTATGTGCAATTAGCCTTTCACTAGAAAATACATAGGAAAAAGAGTCGAACAGTCCCAGAATTGCTATCTCTAACTTCTTGATATTAAATGTACAAAAAAAGTAAGTATTGTGTATTATATTAGCAATTTAGAAATTATAAAAACATGCGCTAGATAATTTTTTGATTGTGAATACAAATACGCACTATATAAACTTACCAGCCAAGCTTTTCTCTAGTTTTACTATCTTATGCGCAAAGTATGTTACACGATCAAACCGCACTAGGCGTCTTGAAGGCCTACCGAGGTAAGCGGATTGACAAGCCAGCTGCAATGGAAATGGGCGGGGTCGATATAAAAAGTAAAATGATTGAAAGTAGTTCCAAACACATTAGCCTTACCGTAAATCAACAAATAACAACACTCAGTCCGATCAAAAATGTCTCTACGCGCTACCACAATCTTAAACTATTCTAAAATAAATAGTCTTAGGCGATAGAATTGTAGCCTACTCAATAAAACCATACACAACTCAAGTTTAATTACACTTTCACTTTACCAGAGTACGTTAAATTTCGTTTTAGAAAACTTAATGCACGACGATACAATTTTGTAAATCTTTAAGTTCAATTACCCTTATTAATAAATTTATCCCAAAGTTGTATAATAAAATTTTGAAGTACATGAATCGTAGTAAACTTATTCATAACACCCTGTATATTCAGAAAATTAAAGCAATAAAACGTTATCTGGATACTTTCTAAGTAACCTTCGTATACATATAGGTTAATATTTATACCTGTCATAAAAATTCTAAAATAAATAGAATTTACCCAATTTAGAAAAATAATAAGTCGGTCAATTAATTAACTCGTCTCTGAAAAATTTTAACACGTTATCTAATACTTTTAACACGTGAATTCAATATTTTATAAATTTCTTATAATTTCTTTTAAAATTGGTATTTAAACATTCACCAATATGACGGAATAATTAAACCTGAAATTTTTGCTTAATAAATGGTCTTATCGGTGTTCTATATTTATTGACTGTGAAAGAATTCCAAATAATTAAATTCGATCTGACTCAAAATAAACAATTTCAGACCAATCGTTATTCAAAATATCCAAAAATTGATTATTTTCAAACGGTGTAACCCTTTATATAATTTCACATAAAGTAGCAACGAAATTTTATAACAATTTAAACATATAATAAGATGAAATTGTTAAATAACGGATATGTATTATTAATCTTCAAAAAAAGGTTGCAGCGCATTGCTTCGGGAAGCACTAAATTAAAATTCCTAAATCTTATAATCTAAACATATAAAACCAGTTAATAGAGATTGATTATCGTTAGTACTTGAATGGCATTAACCATTTGAAGAAAAACTCCTCTAAAGATAATCAAACAATTATCATTCAAAAATCTAAAATTATTCTTATAATTAAACTCCGCAGTCTTTGTTTGGTATAATGTGATATCCAATAGGTTGATTCCTTGTACTTAATCCTTTATATACCCACACTTGGTTTACGTCTTGTGCATATATACTAATTGGGCAGTTGGATTTGCTATATGCCCTTCAAAATACATGTCTGTCACAGGAAATATTTACTTCACCTGAACATCAAAATTTTTAAATGTTTTTATACAATCGATTTAGTACTGTTAAGGATCGCACATGTACCAATGAAAATAATGTCCTCTACTGTTTAACTTAACAAACTAACATTTTTTGTTACTTAAAGGATTACTTTAGGTTTCTTTTTTAGATAACACGCGCTTCAATAGATAACGCTTCAAACTCGATGCTGGCTGTTTACTTTAAATCTGATTCAACATTTGTTAAATTTTTGAAAGAAAAACTAATATTTTTTTTTCAATTCGCAGTAAATCCTTTCATTTGTAAATTTTAAATACTTCATCCCAAAAGGGTTTTTGCAGTCAACTAATATGCACTGAAACACTAATTGTTTAGTCTCTCACTTACATGCCTTCGGTCATATATTTGGCTCAACGTCATCAACTTTTTGGCGCTAAGATCACAATAAACCTATCACACAAGAGTTTCCATTGCCCGTCTGTGCCGAGTAGAAAATCCAAAAACGGAACAGGACGCAACCGACACAAGGAAACGTAGCCATCTTGAATTTCTTTCCAAACATACTCTCAACTCTTCGGTGAAACCCTAATTTCCATTCATATTCACTCCATATACTGTCCAGATCTACATTTAAGGAAATTTCCCATATGTACAATTTTTCCCTCCACACAATTTAACAAATTCTAATACCATTTGTCCTTGAGCATGCATTCAATTTTTATTTCGCAATGTTACATTTATACAAGCAAAATATACATATATATTATTTTCTACACTTTAAAACATAAATTCATTCATTCACACACGTTTATAACAATTTTAAGCCGAATTCTTTACCAACCAGTGGCAAAGCCGAGCAGCATTTACCATTATCGTCTCAATAGGGACGTTACCAAAACATTATTTTTTAATCAAATTTAATACTTTTAACTTGAAAATCTTTATATAACGTTTAAACATTCTTATGACACATAACCCTTTATTAAAATTGCAGTGGCGTAGCATCTACACTAATTTACATTCTGTACACGCACAAAAATTTTCTCGTGCAAACCAATTTCGTTTATATCCAAAATACGTACACACATTACCACACAACTGCATATCCCCAGTGCGTCAAAGTAATTTTACAAGCACCCATAAGTAAAGTATTGTTTTCCTGAAAAAATCGATCTTGAGTTTTTAACGGATTTACGAGTTTCCAGCATTGGTGGGTTGATGGGTGGGTAGCGTGCGTGTGCTTGTTTCCCTTCTTGCGTGCGTTTGTACGTGCGTGTTGGAGTATGTGTCTGAAGCACCAATAACCTCAAAAATACGTTACCGATTTTAATGAAACTATATTACCGAATAGTGCGCTAAATCACGCTTTGCAAATGTCTCCAAAATTACTCACTTTGTTGAAAACAGAGACTTTAGGTTACTTAAGTATTAAACAAGTTTTATTTTTGTAGAGTCCTAACAAATCAAGGAATTTATTAAAATAACTTTGTCTTACAGAAAAACTCTATACTTATAACAAAGACAAGCATTTTTTTTAAAGATAATTATAAAGTTTTTTATTCACAATACAAAAATTTGCATACGTATATTCTATATTCTTTAATTGATTACATGTGCTTTGTGTATTCAATATGAATAAGTTAAAATAGCTATAACGCGGATGATTAACTAATGTCCCTATTTGCTAATATACCATAACATAAACATTAGAATCTAATATGTTGGCCATATCAAATTCTAATAAACTAGTTTTACAACTTTTAAACAGAACTCTGTTAAAATTCTTAATAAAAATTAAGTATAAATTAAACACATTAATGGAAAGGATGAATCTTTATCATTTGTTAAATATGGAAACGATGACTAATTTAGTTTAACGATTTACACACACACACGCGCGCGCACGAATGCACGCACGCACCCACGCACATACGCACGCACGTACACAGGTACGCACACACACACACGCACGCAGACACACATCATTTTTTCAATTAATTGAATTAACTTTCAAGGCTTATTTAGTTTTATGTCAAAAACAATGAAAAAAGTTGTATATACTTTTTGCCGTAAAGTTTATGTTTTGAAATATTGTCAAAAAGTGCTTTGGTATCTACCCTAAACACACACACACGCAACACACGCACACAACGCACGCACACGACAGCACGCACACGCAAGCACGCACACACACGCACGCACACACGCACGCACGCACACGCACGCACGCACACGACACGCACACCACAGCACGCACACGCACCAACGACACACACACACACACAACACACACAACACACACGCACAGCACAACGCACGCACACACGCACAGCACACGCACACGCAAAGACACACGCACACGAAACGACACGCACACACGCACAACAGCACAGCGCACGCACAGCACACGCACGCACGCAACACGCACACGCACACGCACACACGCACACACACAGCACACACGCACACACGCACACACACACGCACACACGACACCACACAGCACACGCTTGCACACACGAACACATTGCGACACGTTACACACAGCACGTACTACCGACGTGGACACGTACGCACATAAACATCAAATTGCAGATGGTTTGACTGGAAACTTGAAATCCGTTAAAAACTCAACATCGATATTTTAGCGCATAAGAAAGTAAGAAATGGGTGAGTTAAGATCAATCAAGTGTACTGAAAGATTTGTGTTTTACCAAAAATATTCAATCAAATTGCTGGTTCACTAATTACAAAACAAAGGATGGATTGATTGTTTAATGTTGACTGGACTGCATCCCACTTAACTTCTATTGGTGAATTGGTGGATCTCAACAACTTATTTACAATATATGTACAAAGTTGAGTATTGAATATTGTATTAACAAATGAAGATAAGTATCTGAAATCTGATGAGAGCGATCAATGCTTTCTATTAAATTGTATATGGAGGTATACCATCTATACTTTGAATTTGATTTCTACGTAACCAACTTTAATTATCCAAGTTTAATACGACTGGACATTTTAATGCAATTACATTTATTTCATTATCATACGTAACGAATACTACATGTACTACTTAGATAGTTAACTGGATATTGCACGAGTTATCTTATGTATTTTTACATGTATAAGCATGAAAGGAAAGAGGCAAAGGGTCTAGCTGCGGTTTAAATATTATTATATATAGCATGGTTTAGGATTGTTGCCACTAATTTATTACATGCCCGCAAGAATTGCACTATGAAGTGATAAAACTGAAGTATGTTATTTAATATTAAAACCAGTTAAACTAACAGCTTAATTGTTGTCTTCAAAGGTTCTGATCTATTATTTTGCAAGCAACATTATCCATAAGTTCAAGTTATGGTCTAGTCAAAATCAACCCGAGGACACGACAAGGTCAATCCAAGGGGAAGTCAAGTTTAATTTAGTGTCATGTTAAGATCAAGATCAGGTCAGGTTAAGATTTAATCATGGTTGGAGTCACGCACTAACCCAAGACGCAGACCCAAAACTCGACTAAAGAACCTACACCTAGGATCCATATCTACGTGCTCGCTTCTCATCTGAACGTAGTTTTTATTCAAGTGTGTCTCCGCTAAAGGGTTGATTCATACATACAGTGAGGGTGTGTTTTTTTGCCAGAGGCGATTCATACATTGTTTCCTAGTTCATATCTCCACCAAAATGGGTTAGTGTGCTACACGCAACTTGGCTAAGATGAGGGTTTGTTTCTCAGCTAAAAGTGGTCCTTATTTGGGATAGATGTATCCACTAAAGGGTTGGTTTTAGCTAATTTGACGGTTTATTTCGCAAATATAAAGGCTGGTTCATATAATGACTAAGATGATGGTGTATTTCTCAACTGAAGGGGGTATTATCTCAGATAAATGTAATCATATTAAGGTAGGGCTGATCCAAACTAAAGGTGTATTTTTCAGCTGAAGGGATTGTTATTATCTCAAAATTAAACGTACTAAGACATAAAACGCATGCGCAATCTCTATCCAAGAAGCAAACCTACTTCAAGGTCATTGTGCTAATGAAGAAACAGACCCTCAGGTGCACAAGTCATTAATATTTGAACCAATCAACAAACCACATGACTCATTAATCCAGAAATAGAATAAAACGAGATTATGACTTATATCGGCTTGCAAGTTTTATCCTGTCGGATAAATGTAAATTGATGTATATCACGTCATAGATAAATAAACAGCAAATAGGTCAAATGTGCTAGTTACTATGAGAAATGTGCTACACGCAATTGTTTAATCACGAGTAAAGCTGACAATGGGAAATAATCTGAAAATGATGGGATACATTATATAAGCATGTCTCCGTTAAAAAGGATAAAACAATCATTTCGTTCTACAAACAGAACATCTATTTGTATACTCGGTCAGCTGTTTTCTGTACACCCTGTACAACGTGTTACCTGTTTCATGTATACCCATGGCTCATGAATCCCTTGAAGGTTTTAGCCAAGGAGCATAACCTTGCCTCATTGATTTAGAAATTAATCCTGGTTACCAGATTATCTAAAGATTCTCAGAAATGCGTTGCACCTGTGATGACAGCATTGAAGACCTCCTCTAGGGATGATACTCTAGATCAATTCTGAAGATAATATTATGGTATACGGTGTGTCAGCCTGTACTAATGCGAACCATAGTTACAGAAATTGCCTACACAAAAGGGAATTCGGTTGAATTGGGGTGACTCTTTCCAAATTAGTACACTAAATTGAGGTGTGATCGTAACTAAAAAAATTTACATAGGCAAGGAAGAGGTGCTAGTTGAAAAAAGAGAAATGTCCTGCTCAAAATAATTACCCACAAGTAAAATATAACAATAAAAAAAGGATCTTAAAATGAACATTGTAGGAAGAGCCGAACGTGTAGCAAATGATGCAACAGCATTACCCAATATAAATGTAATGTGGATTACATAAAATTATAGAAACAGAAGACATGATCCCGGCGTGAGAAACGGTAACGAACAGCTCAAAATAATGGATAACATAATTGTGGGGAGGTTCTTATCTCGAATAAGTTTAACTCTACTAACGGATTGGTTCATATCTAGATTAAGGTAAGGGTTTGCATCAGTACTAAGTAGAGGGAGTTCTTATCTCGGGTAAGTGTGATATGCCTGACTGATCTAGTTTTTCAATTATCGTTTCGGCATGAAACAAATCCCAGCTACATGAGTCATCGATTATTTTGAGATCCAAAAGAAAACATGTGACTTATCAATCTAAAAATACAACCAATTCTTGTAAATGAGATTACCTAAAGAAACTCAGAAATGCATGTCACTAATCCCAAGTGCACGTGTATGTCCAGACAGAGTTTTCCAGTCATGCTGTGTTGGATAAAAAAGGATTCACGCATGCCATTTATGACGTCACACATAAATAAACTGCAAATAGGGTTTATTAATAAAAAGATTAATCAGTGTTATGGATGTGGGTCGCAACTAGGATCATCCGTTAGCAGTGTGTGTTGCCTATCCAAATGGATGGAATCTGTATAATGGTATATTTTTCATAATCAAATTTACAAATGTATTACATTCAACATAATAAATTCTATTCGTAATCATATTGTAATCTGGCAATTTCATGACATGACAGAAGCTGGGAACTAGATTATTACTGAAACTAGCCGAGAATAATGAAGCCGGGAATAATGATTACATACCCCAAAAATTATTACATACCTGTGGTGAGGGTTGCATAACTATCATGAACCTCATAATCATTACAATTAATTAAATTATGTGTTGTTATATGATATTCTTTATGAATCAACGGACGTGCAACATATTTAAAAACTAACTAAAAAAAGCATTAAGAATCTTTTTTTGAATTTTCATAGTTAAAACTGTTTCTCAGTTTGACAGTTAAATTTTGTATTTATTTTCACGCCCAGCTTACTTTTCCTTATATTTGTTACATCAGGATACTTATTATTTAGAATGTTCAGGAAATTGTTACTTTTAACATTGCATGATTGCGAATAAAATAGTATACAAACCTTGCAGGAAGGCTTCATTACTGCCTCGCGTTTTAACTGATCTTGAGCTTCGTTCTCGATCAGTTAACCAACGCTCGGCTGTAATGAAGCTCTTCCTTGCGCGGTTTTCAATGGAATATTTATTTTAAATAATCGCTATATCGTAAAATTATTATATTTAAACAAATAGCGTGTTCTATTCGTGTTTCCTAGGGCCAGCTGTTTTTTTCGACCTTTCCGCCTTAATCGGCTGGCAGAATTACTGAAACATGTAGGTTCACAACTTTTGTTATAGTGGTGATAATTAGAATAATTAGACAGAACGTCGGTTTCTTTATGTAAGTATAAATATCAGGATCAATAGGGGTTGGTTAAGTTTATCGACGTTAATTTAAATGTAAATAGTTTTCACAATTACCGGGATTAAGTTTTACGTGTGTTAATTGTAGATGTAAATTTAGTTTACCTAAAAGTCAAACTGCGTTATGCTAATATCTTTTTCAGTAACCCTTTGGTATAAAAAGGTCGATCACAACAGAATTTCGATGTCCATTTTCAGATAAGTTTGGCCGCAGATAGATCAAAATTTTGGTAATTACAGCGGCCAACGTGTTAATACAAAATATATATAAAGTGTGATCAGTTTTAAATAAACAAAATAGAAGCAATTTATAAATACATTTTAACGACAGGATGTCCTTAAACCAATTTTTCCATTATAGAAGATTTCGATGGCACTTAATACACGTATTTGTAAAGGAGTTCTAAAACATATATTATTATAATCATATATTATGTATTCAAAAGAACATTTTTAACAACAAATTGTATCTTAAGTGATAAAATTGATATTACATAATACTTACAGTTATTTTAATAAATTAAAATTATAACTTTGAGTTGTTGTTCGAAAAATAAAAGATAATAAATACATGTATTGTTCATCATGTATATACATAATCTAACAGTTTGGTGACATGTTCCTTGTATACAAATATTTCATAGCTTTATTTTTGATAGGTAATGTCGTATATTCTAACAAGTTTGAAGGTCACGAGTGTTTGCTTGCGTTTCTTGTGTGCGCTCGTGTGTATGTGAGTGTGTGAGTGAGTGTGTGTGTGTGTGTGTGTGTGTGTGTGTGTGTGTATGTGAGAGTGTGCGTGCGTGCGTGTGCGTGTGTGCGTGTGTGCGTGTGTGCGTGTGTGCGTGTGTGTGTGCGCGTGCTGTGTGCGTGTGTGCGCGTGCGTCGTGTGCGTGTGTGTGTGTGTGCGTGTGTGCTGTGCGTGTGTGCTGTGCATGTATGCGTGTGCGTGTGTGCGTGTGCATGTGTGCGTGTGTGCGTGTGTGCGTGTGTGCTGTGTCCGTGTGTGCGTGTGTGCGTGTGTGCGTGTGTGCGGAGACGGAGACGGAGACGGAGACGGAGACGGAGACGGAGACGGAGACGGAGACGGAGACGGAGACGGAGACGGAGACGGAGACGGAGACGGAGACGGAGACGGAGACGGAGACGGAGACGGAGACGGAGACGAGACGGAGACGGAGACGGAGACGGAGACGGAGACGGGACGGGACGGGGACGGGACGGAGACGAGACGGAGACGAGAGACGGAGACGAGACGGAGACGGAGACGGAGACGGAGACGAGACGGAGACGGAGACGGAGACGGAGACGAGACGGAGACGAGACGAGAGACGGAGACGGAGACGGAGACGGAGACGGAGACGGAGACGGAGACGGAGACGGAGACGGTGACGGTGACGAGACGGAGACGGAGACGGAGACGGAGACGGAGACGGAGACGGAGACGGAGACGGAGACGGAGACGGAGACGGAGACGGAGACGGAGACGGAGACGGAGACGGAGACGGAGACGGAGACGAAGACGGAGACGAAGACGGAGACGGAGACGGAGATGGAGGCATAGACGGAGAAGGATTCCGTACTGACTACGCCTCAACTAAAGTGATCGGTCCACACAGCAGTGAGGGTGCTGAAGTGGAGGGGCTTCTTATCTGGAGTTTGTGTGACTCCTCTAAAGGTCTAGGGTAATTTCGGGGCCCACATATGTACTAAAGCGTAGGATGTCCATACCTCAGCTAATTGTATCTTCACAGGTCAAGTCCATAAAGATGGAAAGTAAGAGAGGAAGTGTCACTCATAAAATAAAGTTTAGTAATTTCTAAAGTAACATTGAGAATTGTGGACAATGGTAATCATTATAATGTATTTTAATGTATATTTGGCAAAATAATGCTAATGGTAACCTACATTAGAACATATAACTTGCAATATATATTCTACATATTCCCAATGTCTTAGAGGAAATACTAAGCTTTTTATTCTAAATCTCTTTTACAATAATATATTAGTTAATATACTAGAATACTGGTAATATTCCTGTATATATTTAACGAAAGTGCTAGTTTTAGTCAATTCGCCTTAATCCCACATAATCTTACAGGTGGATTAGCTTTTAATACATGGATTTTTAATGCTATATATTGGTATTTACTTGATTTGGATCTATATTTAGATACCGACCAACTTTAAACGTGAGGAAGATTATTGGAGCTACTGTTCAAGACCTTTCTTATTTCTATCTGTAATATTTCATTTTCATGCTGCAGATAATCTTCGTTAGCGGCCAGTGAAGGTGGGATGGAAAGTGATTAACACAAATGATACGCCCTATAGAAATATTTCGTTTGAGTAACATGATGATATTTTTGTGTTTGCAGCTCATCTCAGTTAGAGGTCAATTTAGGGAGTGGGAGTAGATGCACATAATGTCTCTTGTGAATATTATTTAAGTACCATAATGATATACTTCTAATTTCTTCATTTTTCTATAACTAATCTCCGTAGAAGTTAATGTATGAGGAGGATTTGCTTTAACATGTAAATTCTGGATGTGGGTTAGCTAAAATTGCACCTCAAAACCGATTAATCATAAAACCGATTAATGAAATAATACATTAATTACATAATCGATTATTCAAAGACACGACTAATCAAACGATAGTTAACTGGAGAACGTCAATGTAGAGGGAATAATGTTCAATTTATTCATGTATTTAGTGCAGGTATAATAAAACACAGTTAAACACTATGTGTGTGTGTATATATATATATATATATATATATATATATATATATATATATATATATATATATATATATATATATATATATATATATATAATAATAATAATAATAATACAATATGTAGAAGTCAATGTATGGGGAGGATTTGCGTTAACATGTAGTTCTAGATCAATCAAACGATAGTTAACTGGAGAACGTCAATGTAGAGAGGAATAATGTTCAATTTATTCATGTATTTAGTGCAGATATAATAATACACAGTTAATCACTATATATATATATATATATATATATATATATATATATATAAATTGGCGGGTAATCTTCCACCAAAGCAAAATTTAAGCACAAAACAAATAAATGCTTTAAAAGAATTTAGAAAGAACGAGAACATTTTAATACTTCCAACTGATAAAGGAAATTCTACGGTGATCGTTAACACGGAAGACTGCAATAACAGGATGATGGATTTATTAGATTCCCCTGAGTATAAGACTTCTAATCCTACTACATATTTGGAGAAGAAAACTAAGATGATAATAAATTCATCAACTTTACGTGATTATATTAAAGAGCAACTGATCCCTAGAGAAAAGGTTCCAGAATTCCGAAGATTTATGGATTACTAAAAATACCCACAGGCAGTAGTTGGCTACTGAGACCAATCATAACTGCTTACAATTCTCCTACTCACTTGCAAAATATTTACCCAAAATACTCCAGCCTATTTATGAAAGTGCTAATTCATATATTAAAAATTCTCTAGACTTTTTAAATAGCCTTAAGAACGTTCGTTTAGATACTAGTGATATTTTTTGTTTTGATATTGTCTATTTGTTTACGAAAGTTCGTATACAAGACACCATAAACATTGTTATTAATAAGCATCATATTGATACATTGTTAAGTTAGTTGAACATTGTATGTACTCTACACACTTTATTTTTAGAAACCAATTTTACAAG
>JARFJB010001983.1:690000-692500 GCA_036346205.1 Vesta saturnalis
TGGGCAACTGACAGTATTGTTAAACAACACTACATTCAGTTGTGGAAGGAAATAGGAAATAAGTTTTGACAGGAATTAATTTGCTAGGATAGGAAAAATTATTTTTTTTAGGATCATTACATCTGACATGAAGTTTTAAACGTCCATTTGACATTGATTATTGTTTTTATTTTTATAATGTTGTCTATTTTCGTTATGAACGTATTAAAGAAGAGATTGTATAATTAGCCCGAAGGACTATTATTAAAATTATTTAATTTTTTTTAACTTTCACTTGATACGTTGGAAGGTCGTGTGTTTCAAATGACGAATATGCAGTATTGACGTTGACCTATGGTTTCGGTCGTTTGTTAATTTTGATTTATTAAAATTGTAATTTGAATACACAATATATAGGATGGACGATGCACAAAAAATGTAATCCAATAGCTATTAATTAGATTGCCAAATACGCAAACTATGCAGGGTGATTGCAAATTACATGTCAACCTTCAAGGAGGTGTTAGTATGACTCATTTGTGATCGATTGAGCTATTTTTACTTATATTAAAAATCAATGGTTTTCGAGATTATTGAGATTTTGTGATTTTGTAGTAATTCACTATTTCCGTTTAGTTTAAGCCGATTCTGTAGGAACTGATCCTTTTAAACAGTAATTTTAGTCCAGTTTTCAATAGTAGAATATGTATTTCACTTAAAAAATGGAAAAGTATGAGAATTTAAAATCAGAATGTGAAAGAAACCAAAATCGATTTTAAATTTTCTATTGCTTATAACTTTGAAACTATTCTTTACATGTAGTGTTAAAATAGTCTAAAAATCAAGCTCAATGTTTTAATTTTCCGATAAAACCATTTTTGTCAAAATTCGAACTCCATAGTTCCACCAGAAAAAGCTTTTCAACCGCGCTACCTCTTGAAAATTCTAAATTGAGAATAATAAATCAATGAAGCCTTAATTCAATAGAATTGAAAATTTTATTCAATAGTTTTACATTTTATGTTTCAAATGGCCACTACCGTCCTTTATACAAGCTCGAGCTCTGTTTCTTATTTATGAAATGTCAAAACAAAACAGTTTTGTTTTTTTTGTCTAGAAATTGCCGAACCAGCATTCTTCCAAAATTGAAGTTTTTCATAGCTATTCAATTTGGAAATTTTCGTCACCTATGGAAAATTCAAATGAAAATTACCTGTCAAGAGAGCTCGAACTTGTATAAAACTTGCAGAAAATATTATGGAATTGTAGGAAAAAGTCTAAGGTTACCTATTCTTATTAATAATGTATATGTGTGGACAATAAAATGAAACTGCGTCTCATTAAATTCTTATGGGTATCGATTGACTTTTGTAAAGGTGAATTAATTGGGATATAACAATTATCGCACAAACACCCGCTCTCATACCAAAAAATTAGACTTGGCTAATTAAGAAAATTCCGAAATCGAGAAAGGTTGATTAATGATTCTAGGTTCGTGCTTAAACGATTCTACTGGATAACTAAAGCTCGTTATCACGTTCTGCTTTCTATACCGTAGATATGACCATTTTATACCCTAGTCCTTAATAACACAGTGGCACTGTTGCGACAATTCTCTTGGTCCTTACTTGCCCGGTGAAGCGAGAAGATAACAACTTCCTAATTTATCGCAATGTACTTACTTCAACCCTTAGTTTGCGGTCAATTCTAAAGACTATTCGTTCTCTAACAATAAGGTAAGAGAGAATACGAACACAAGCTTCCCTTTGATGTTGGAATTTCGACAAAAGACAGGAACTAGGTTAGGATTTATGTAAGTTGTCTTAATAGGTTTAGCAACGATATGGATTGCTACAATTGGATTCTAATTGATGACGTGAGCTGCATTCATTTTGAAGACGGCATCTGTTAAATTGATTTGTAAGCTATAATACCATAAAATTTTTATTTCAAAAAGTCAAGTTATCTTGATAGGACCAACCGACATCATAAAACCAAACTTAATTGAATCTAGTGACCATTATCTGTTCTCATAATATCGCTTCCATCCTATCAGTTATTGGGAATCTATTAACGTCTACCGCAGAGAAAAATTTTATCCTCCTTCTTCCATGTCTCTAACAAGAGCGTGCTTTTTGTCGTTATATACCCGAAGCGGAACACAAAACGGAATTTGACTTCAGATAAGCGAAGAGGGAACTCCGAACATTCTGATCGATATCATTCAGATTATATTCAACAATGAATGTTAGTAAAAAGTTTTTCCTTAAATTTAGGAACTTGTAATACGTTGACGCGTACGCTTTAATTATAGGTAATTTATATACGTAATTATATTTAAAAGTCTCCGAGTTCTCAGATTAGGAACGATTAAGGTAAGTGGCCGTAACAGAAAATGTAGGTTAATGAGGACACAATTACAGGTTACACCGTACGCTGTTGTACAATATGATGTACTTCAAGATTTATACAATTTTTTCTTTTATTTAATGAGTGTCCTTCAGTTTAAACAGAAACTCAA
>JARFJB010001983.1:697500-742500 GCA_036346205.1 Vesta saturnalis
TTGAGTGACCGTGTGAGTTGCCTCTCAAACCGCATACGTACGACGTTTTTGGTATTTGTGTAATTTTTAAACATTGTTTCACCATGTCGGATACTAGTCTCCAAATTTCTTGTATTTTAGGAGTCTAATATCATGTGTACTGAATCACACTTCGCTGATGTGCATTGTTGGCATGTATCAACGTTTCTTAAATTGGCGTGTTTTAAAAAGATTGGATCCGCTAATCTATTTTTTGAGAATCTCCAAGCAATTTCAAATACGTTCCCGGAGGTTAATGAGTTGGAGAAAGATCGCCAATGAGTAGCTTCTGAGTTCCAGTAATTCTCTAAAATATGTTCCTCCTTTATGTTAAAAAAAGTTGTTGTTAACTTGCGTTCCAGTTGTTTCCTAGTGTTAGATTTTAACTGATAATGCATGTTTTTATATGTGAATACCAAATATTTATTGTTATAGCACTGTTCTGGAACTTTTTCTAGAAACAGTTCGTTACATATAGTTTTATTCTTCTGAAGTGCTTCAGCAGTTCGTTTTCTACTAGAGCACATGGCGCTTGAAGACGTTGGAGGAAGGAATTTTCTTCTAACCACATTCCGTTGCAGCGAAAGTCATTGAGGGTTGTAAATCCTAGATATTGCCAAAACGATGAAAAACTGGGAGGAACGCTTTGAGGTGCCAATTTGGATGCAATTGTTGGAATATTTGCTGGATCAAATCCCTCTACACTGCATTCGTTATTTTGCGTTACATTGATTACGTCCATTACCATGTTTGATAGTTTATGTTCTCGTGGTAATCCTTTTCGAGAAACATCCATTGCCACGTTAATCCCAAGAGTCTGCCAATCTTAAGTTGTGTTCAACAATAATCTGCCAATCCACTTTTCCTTTTCCTGCAGTAGTTTGTTTGCTAACCACATTCTTAACATCTTTATTTTGGATGGGATGTGTACGAAACCTAAACCGCCTTGCATAATGGGGACATGCAAATGCATCTCGGAAGTCCAGTGTTTTCCGTCCACATGTAATCGGTAATTTTCTTTTGTAATTGCAGTTGTTGTTGATGTGTAATTGGTAGACAATGAAGAGTGTGCCATAATTTTGGTGCTACGAATTGATTGATTACGGTTTTCGACCAATAATAGATAATGTTGGTAATCTTCTTCTCCATTTCATAGAGTATTATTCAATACATGTGATAACTTGGTGAATGCTTCAGACGAATCTAGCAACTGATCATTCGCAACGTGATTCCCAGTATTTTATTTCCGTTGACCAGGTGATATTTAACGGGGTATCTTTCCTTTTCTTCCAAGGACCTGCCCATAAACCTTTACACTTATTTAAGTTTAGTTCTGAACCAGATTGTTCCGCGTATATACGGTAACATTGCACTACGGTATTAAAATCACTGCTGGAAAAGAATGTAGAGACATCGTCCGCGTACGCACTAACCGTTATATTTTTTCTGAGCACTGGGAAAAGGAAAACCTGTGAGAAGAGTTCGCAGTAATGTAAGCAATGGTTCGATGGCGATCGAGAAAAGGGGACCAGATAATGGGCAACCCTGTCTAATGCCGGTCTCAAAATTAATAGCGCTCGTTAGTAGTGAACCTAGTCTGACATGACTGCTTGTATTAGTGTATAGCAGTTTTACACTTTCTATAAAACCATTTCCGAAATTCATTTTTTTCAATACATAAAATAAATATTCGTGACTGATTTTGTTAAAAGCTGACTTTTGATCTAGATTAATAACTGCTAGCGGTACATTTGTTTGGTTAGCATAGTTTATTAATTCTCTATGTAGATGTATGGCGTCATACATTGACCTATTTGGGATTGCATAACTTTGGCCCGGAGAGATTACGTTTGAAATAATGCTCGATAATCTTGTAGATAAAACTTTGGAAAAAATTTTATAATCAGTGTACACAACAGGGAGATGGGTCGCCAGTTACTTATTTCCATTAGGTCGCCACTTTTCGGTAACAGACTGATTACTGCCTTGGTGGACGAACGAGGCAGTTGTTTCATTTCGATTGCTTTCTGTACCATTGAGTGGTATTTATGTTTTAAAATGTCCCAGAAAGAAGTATAAAACTGAGCTGTTAAGCCGTCTATGCCAGGTGCGCTGTGTACATTCAGAGACTTAAGCGCTACTGTTAGTTCATCTAGCGTTATCTGTTGGTCTAACGTTTGCCTGTCATTCTCAGATAGAGTACGGAGGTTTTTATATAATGAGTTTGAGTTATTCACTTTTATTTTCTTTTTCTCGAACATTTTTCGATTATTTACGATTTCACATAACTTTGATGTATCTTCGATGACATCGTTGTTGTGTCTTAAAATGGATAGGGGTTTAAAAATTGATTTTAGCTCTTTGTTTACAGTTGGTCGGTCACGTTGAGCAAGTATGTGGTATTTTGTGGTCCTTAATTTCCTCTCACAGATCTATAGTACGCATTTTTCGTTTCCTTGATTAATTCTAGTAATTTTTCCTTTTCGGTATTGTCACTTTCGTTGTTAGTAAATGTCTGTACCTGTTTCTGTAGTTTGTGTATGTCCTGGTATTTTTTTTGTTTGCTTTGTCTCTGGTACAAAATCACCATGTCTTTAATTTTTAGCTTGAGTTGGTTCCACCACGACGTGATATTGATTGCGTTGTTACAATCAGCACATTCGGACACTAAAAAAGTTCTCATTATATCTAGAAACTGTTTATCTGTGTGTGTGTGTGTGTGTTGTGTGTGTGTGTGTGTGTGTGTGTGTGTGTGTGTGTGTGTTTGTGTGTGTTTGTGTGTGTTTGTGTGTGTTTGTGTGTGTGTTTGTGTGTGTGTTTGTGTGTGTGTTTGTGTGTGTGTTTGTGTGTGTTTGTGTGTGTGTGTGTGTTTGTGTGTGTGTTTGTGTGTTCTGTGTGTGTTCTGTGTGTTTGTGTTTTGTGTGTCGTGTGTGTTCTGTGTGTTCTGTGTGTGTTCGTGTGTGTGTTGTGTGTGTTCGTGTGTTGTGTTCTGTGTGTGTTCGTGTGTGTTTCTGTGTGTGTGTTCTGTGTGTGTTCGTGTGTGTTGTGTGTTCGTGTGTGTATTCTGTGTGTGTTGTTCTGTGTGTTGTGTGTGTTCTGTGTTGTGTGTTTCGTGTGTGTTCTGTGTGTTTCGTGTGTGTTTCTGTGTGTGTTTCTGTGTGTGTTCTGTTGTTGTTGTGTGTTCGTGTGTGTGTTCTGTGTGTGTTCTGTGTGTTCGTGTGTGTGATTCGTTGTGTGTTCTTGTGTTTCTGTGTGTGTTCTGTGTGTTCGTGTGTGTGTGTTCTGTGTGTGTGTTTCTGTGTGATGTGTTCTGTGTGTTCGTGTGTGTTTCGTGTGTGTTGTGTTTCTGTGTGTGTTCTGTGTGTGTTGTGTGTGTTTCGTGTGTGTTGTGTGTGTGTTCGTGTGTGTTTCGTGTGTGTGTTCGTGTGTGTGTGTGTGTGTGTTCGTTGTGTTTCGTGTGTGTTCGTGTGTGTGTTTCTGTGTGTGTTCGTGTGTGTCGTGTGTTTGTGTTTCTGTGTTGTGTGTTCGTGTGTGTGTTTCGTGTGTGTGTTCGTGTGTTCGTGTGTTTCATGTGTGTGTTCGTGTGTGTGTTCTGTGTGTGTTCGTGTGTGTATTCGTGTTTGTGTGTGTTCGTGTGTGTTTCTGTGTGTGTTTCGTGTGTGTGTGTTCGTGTGTGTGTTCGTGTGTGTGTTCGTGTGTGTTGTGTTCGTGTGTTCTGTGTGTGTGTGTTCTGTGTGTGTTTGTGTGTGTTCGTGTGTGTGTCGTGTGTGTGTTGTCGTGTGTGTTCGTGTGTGTGTGTGTGTGTGTTCGTGTGTGTTCGTGTGTGTCGTTCGTGTGCGCGTGTGGCTGTGTTGTGCGCGTGTGTGCGTGTGTGCGGTGTGTGCGCTGTGTGTGCGTGTGTGTGCGCGTGTGTGCGCGTGTGTGCGCTGTGTGCGCGTGTGTGCGCGCGTGTGCGCTGTGTGCGCGTGTGTGGCGTGTGTGCGCGTTGTGCGCGGTGTGCGTGGGCGCGTGTGCGCTGTGCGCGTGTGTGCGCTGTGCGTGTGTGCGCGTGTGTGCGCGTGGCGTGCGCGTGTGCGCGTGTGTGCGCGTGTGTGCGCTGTGTGCGCGTGTGTGCGGTGTGCGCGTGTGTGCGCGTGTGCGCGTGTTGCGCGTGTGTGCGCGTGTGTGCGCGTGTGTGCGCGTGTGTGCGCGAGTGTGCGCGTGTGCGTGTGTGCGCGTGTGTGCGCGTGTGCGTGTGTGCGCGTGTGTGCGCGTGCGTGCGCGTGTGTGCGCGTGTGTACGCGTGTGTGCGCGTGTGCGCGTGTGCGCGTGTGCGCGTGTGCGCGTGTGCGTGGGTGCGCGTGTGCGCGTGTGCGTGGGTGCGTGGGTGCGTGGGTGCGTGGGTGTGTGCGTGCGTGCGTGCGCGCGTGCGTGCGGGTGTACGTGGACGCATTTTGGTATTCTCGATGACTTCAGAACGATAACAAGAACGACTTAAAGTGTCGTATTTGAGATTGATCTGCTGGAGCTGATTAGATTTTGTAAGAAGTCCTACGGCGGGAAGGGGGATGTGCATGTACGTTTTCGTGTGAGTGTGAGTATGCGTGTGCTGTGTACGTGGACGCATGTTGGTCTCCTCGATGACTTCAGAATGATAACACGAACGTACTTAAAATGTCGTACTTGAAAATCGTATTTGAGATTGATTTCAATTCTGTTGGAGCTGATTAGATTTTGTAAGATGTCCTATGGCGGAGAGGGGGATGTGTGTCTGAGAGTGCGTGTGCGAATGCAACTGCAAGTACGAGCGCATGTGATACCGTGAATGCGAGTTCGAATTCGAGTGCCAATGCGTATGCGTGTGTGCATACTGGGTCGTATGCGTGTGCGTGTGTGTGTGTGTGTGTGTGTGTGTGTGTCCAAGCGCGCGTGCGACTGCGGATGCAAGTGCGAGTGAGTGTCCATTTGAGTGTGCGATAACTTGAGACTGATAAAGCATACGTACTTGTAATGGCGTAATTAAGCTTGATTTCATTTCTGCTGGAGCTGATTAGATTTTGGTAGAAATCCAATGGCGAATTTGGGGGGGGGGGGTCTAGACGCACTATTTGGCTATTACAGAAAATTTCTGAAACAGCTACGTATTTGAAATATTTTAAAAATAATAGATTATAAATTATAAATTAAGTACCATCTATGCAATTTGTTGATACGACGCATAATTTAACGGCTAAAAGTTTCCTAAAGCTGAATTTAAGGGTTAGATTTTTTTAATGTCTGGACAACCACTAACTTTATAGCAAAGTGAGCAAATATATTTTCTAAATTTAACTTTACTACATAGGGTTTCTTAATATGAAGCTAAATAAACCTTAAAAATTAAATAAATGGGATTGAACATTATGATTAACTACATTATAAATATTTTTATACAGCTGGTGAATTGAAGATTGGTTACTTAAGTTAATCAGGTAACAGAAAAGAGATAGATGATAATACACAAAACCATATATATGCCAACACTTACACACGGTTACTTAACAAAGAGAAAGGATACAAGATGCAGAAATGAGGCCGGAACCTCTGACAAGTAGCTAAAGTTAAAAGGACAGATAAAACAAGAAACCTGACTGAAATAATCGAAAAAAAAGCTAAGATGCTTCGGACATGATAGACAAGAGCAGATCAGTAAGACGAGTATGGGAAGCAAGAACCCTAGGGGCAAACAGAAGAGATAGATCACGTAAAACCTGGAATACTGAAATGACTGAAATATTAAAGGAAAGATGAAAAACACGAAGGGAAGCAAGACAACTCGCTCTAAATAGAATAAAATGGAAATTATTTACCAAACGTATAACTAAAAATTAACCTCGACACCTATTAGGAAGAGGAATAGGTTGTGTAGGTATGTATGTTCAAATTAGCATCTATCCCCTATCGGATATAATGTTTAAACGTCAATCTGACATGGATTATTGCTGTTCCTGTTGTTGTACTATTATTCCTATTCTTTATTAATGACCTTCCATAATCACTAACATGTTATGTGCTAAAGTTTGCCGATGATTCTTTGATTTTATAAATTCTCTTGACGATTGTACCCTGCTTCAACTCCATGTTGTTAAGATTAATGATTGGTGCTATAACAACATCCAGCTAATTTGAACAAATTTAAAGTCGAAAACTTTACGAAAATTATACCTAATCATGTATACTTTAGTCAATCCTTGTACCTCCATAAGTGATTTAGGAACTCAAACTCAAAACTATAATCATATTATCATCTTTACCACCTGTTCTTCTGCTTTAAAAATGCTTGGTTTTCTTATAATAAATTATCTCTCTTTTAGAAACATTGGCTGCTCTTAAATCTAATTACTTTCCTTTCGTTCGCTCTAAATTGGAATATGGAGAATCAGTGCAAATAAAATTTTAAACTCCATGGAAGTTATCCTACCATTCGTATTGATAGAAAGAGTTACTCTACCAATTTAACTTAGACTCCTTAAACGTAAGATGAGTAAATACTAGTCATTTATTCATTTTTAAAATGCTGTGCGCTCAAATTGATTGTTCATTTCTCCGTTCTTGTCTTAAATTTCATGTCCAACGTATTTTTTTTTCTCGTACCACCGTAATGTTTCAATGTTGTAAAGCTAATACCAATCTTCTTCTCAAATCTTCTACCCACGTTACATGCAAAAACTTTAATAAAGATTCTGATGTTTGTGACTTCAAAAGACTCTTATCGCGATTTGATCAGTTTTCTTTGAGTACTATTTAGTTTTATTTTTCCAGTTTTGTATAATACTTTACCGTAATATTTACATATGTTGCAACTGGTATAATTTCAAAAATTGCCCTGTAATTATAACTATTTCTGTTGAGCCTTAAATAGCTTAGTATTATTATAAAACTGTTACCTAAAGAGGTTGTATAATTATCCTAAAAAATAATTTTTTTCATTTCCTTCAGTTTCAAGTTTGTAGGTTGGAAGGTCATGTGTTGTTTCACACCAGCTATTTTTACGTTTAGTCTAGAAAAATAATGGCTCTATTTTGTTCTTTCCATAATGTAAATTATTAATAACGGGTGGAGCAGAGGAAACGCATGTTTTTTAAAGCGCTAGTACTCGGCGACGAGTGGGGGCATTGATCTTGAGCCATCGTTGGCAGAGAGTTCAGACAATGCGATTCCAATCGCTATGGAGCGTTAGAGCGTAGAGCATCGTGTATATGCATTCGAGCAGTTCTTTAGAAATAATGATTCTTTGATCATGGTTCAACGTCTTTTTCGTGGAAAGTTTAATGCCAGACGTCGAGATGCAGTATCAGATCGAAACACTATACTCCGATGAGCTGCAGCGTTTAGACTGGGTCTGTGATGAAAAAGAAACCACCTGGTCTTGTCCGTTCAATTCGAACTCTGGAAAACGTAGACAGAGTGAGAACGGCAGTTATTACTAGTCCGAAACCATCCGCTAAGGGACAGGATTTATCGCTGAGTATGTCACGTTGTTTGCTTCATCGCATCTTACATGATGATGTCAAATTTCAGCCGTACAAAATATTTATTGTCCAGCAGCTAAGTGCAGCAGATTTTGTGCATCGCAAAAAATGTTGTCACATAATGTACACTGTTCTTACATAAGATGCAGATGTTTCAGTATTTATGAGTGACGAAGCCCATTTTCATCTGGATGGTTATGTCAATGGTTAATGTACAGAACTGCCCGTACTGGGCGTCGGAGAACCCACATGCTCACCCGATCTGTCTATATGTCACTTCCTTTATGGGGCTACTTTAAATCAATTGAAGCTGTACCGAATGAAATGCTAGAGAAAACCTTGCGTAAATTTCAGGAAAGGATACAAATTTGTGTGCGGTAAGAAGGATAAGATATCTACTTTTTCAGAAATGCTATAACAATACTATTATTGAATGAAAACTTCCTTCCGTATCATTAAAACTACCAAAGTTATTCAGTAGTGAAAAACATGCGTTTCCTCTACACCACCCTACAATAATTAAAATCACATAAACAGAATCTGATGAACTGTTAAGGCATACTATAATAAGAGTAATACAATATTAACACAAACATTTCATTTTGTAAATTGGCGAAATTGGACTGCCGATAGGTAAATCATTTTATGTTATTTTATTACGTAGTGGTAATTTTATGTTTTGTTGTTAATTAATTAGTTCTAAAAAATTCTTATTAAAATGTTTTGCTTTGTTCTTTAAATTGGCAGTTATTATGCGATTCAGTTTAAGACATGATTAGGTGCTTGGATGTAAGAAACTACTGATCTAATGGGCCATTTAGTTTTGGTGGATTTTTTTTTTAATTCGTTGTTTCTCTAATTCTGTAAAGCAGGTATTACAGTTCTGTAAACATTTATTTGAAATTTTGTTGTAGCAGTTTCTAGAAATCTTCGTTAAGAATAAAATCACTACTATCCTGCTATGGAGATGGAGGATGGGAGTCACTCATTATGATCAGGAGTTGAGACTGAAAGAAAGTAAATCTAGCACGAACGTACAGAATTAGGTTATACAAACTAGTAGACACGGTGCGAGAATGAAATATGCAGATGCTGTGAGTAAAGAGTTGAATGTGATTGAAACAGTGTGGAACGAACAAATAAAGACACTGACGTTGAAAGTGCATGGATAAGTTTGAAAGACTGCGCAGTCAATGGTTTAAAAACTTCCTAAATTTATGCGTTATTACGTTCATTTCCTACTATACTACATTTCAGATGTCCGGTATTAATGATTAACTTATAGTTTCGAAACTAAAGACAAATACTCGCTAAAATCACGACCACGTGACAGAGTACTGATTGATAGAGCACGAGAAACTACACAAACTAAGGTTTGGGGTACGCAGAGTGGCTTCATGCCAGAAAGAGGATATGTTGATCAGATGGTTGCTCTCCAGCAGGTGATCGAAAAGTGTGTAAGTGTAAAAAGGAAGCTGCACTGTGTGTTTGTAGATCTGGAGAAACCATATGGCAGAGTGAATAGGGAGAAGCTGTGGGAAATATTAAATGAATATGGTGTAAGTAAAGGTCTAACAAACGGAATAAGGGCAGTATATAACGGTAGCCGGGAATGTGTTAGGGTGAGAGGAGATATGACTAAACACTTTAATATTGAGCAAGGTGTGCGACAAGGCTGTGTGATGTCCCCGTGGTTGTTCAATGTATACATGGATCAATGTGTTAGATAAGCATGTATCTATACAAATAGTGTAATGGTTGGCGACATAAATGTACGAATTCTGGTGTATGCAGATGATACAGTATTATTAAGTGACAATGCGGAGAGCATGGACCTAAAGGTAAACGTGAACAAAACTAAGATTGTGATTTCGATCGGTAGGATGGAAAGGAGAGTAGAGTACTTACTTGCAAGATGAAATTGTAGACCAAGTGTACGAGTTAGTATATCTGGTGTTACACGTCCAAACCGCACTAGGCGTCGTGTATGCTTGCTAATGTAAGCGGGTTGCCAAGCCAGCTAACAGGGAGATGGACGTGGTCGGAATAATAAGTAAAATGAATGATTACTAAGCTCAAACACCTTACACCTAAATTCAAACAGCTCAGTCCGGGAAAATATGTCTCTAGGCGCCACCACAATCGAAACTTTGCTAAAATAATTGTCTTAAGCTGGGTTTTAATTAACCCTACTTGATTGTGGAAAGTAGGATTGTGCTTACTCAGTAAACTCTCACACGAGGGTTCTAAAACAAACACTCGTCCCAAACAATTCAACTCAAACTCAAATATATTTAGTACTACCTAGGTTATTAGAAACTTTTTGAACACCTCGTATACCAAAATTTCCAAAACAAAATTTATCACTCAACTTTAGCTGCATTCACGTAACCAACAGTTATATTTTCTACGTATCCCTCGTATACATATAAAGTTAAATTTCTACTTATTAATGAATAAATAGTTCTTCATTCAATAATCGATAATTAATTTTTATAATACTTCTGAATCGTATGTGACATTCGTAAATATTTAAGTTCTCAAAACTCAATCTCTTAGTTATACTTAATAAAATTTTAATTAACAGCTCATCCGTCATTAGTGTATTGCGTTAAAAGAAACTAACATGAAAATTTTTGCAATCAACCTGGCAAATATAACCTTTCAGGTTGTTCATTAATCTTAAAAATCCAAAATATGCAAAGTTTACATTTAACTTGTCAAAAAAAAAAAGGTCACCAATTAAGTAAACGTCACAAATGTATCTCATAACTGGCTAAATAAACAACAGAAAAAAAAAAGTTAACGATAAATTTATATTGTCCTGCATAAAATAATAAACAAATGTTTACATACACAAAACAGCGTGGTTGAAAAACCACTGTCAATACAAATTTGCGTTTCTGCAAAAATTCTTAATACTAAAACAACCAATACAACATAACTCGAGACCGATTATCTTTTTCCTTCAACAATAACTAATTAACTAAACATTACGCAAATTACAACTAAACAAAAAGATAATCGTGCTTATCTGAGCTTTTAAAATCCTTAAATGTAATTCTTACTTAAAATTGTCCATTAATCCTACGCTTTTCTTTCTTCTTTCTTCCCATAAATCAATTACTTGTAGTCCATTTGTATTCCTTAGATTGCCTGAAGGCACATAACAAATACTTCACAATTCCACAACCACTTATTCCTTTCTGCACTCGCGATTAGTCCAACTATGCGAGGTTATTACTCCAATAACGTAATAATCTATACACGTTTGGTTGCCTCTATAAAGTTTCTCGCAACCTTTAGGACAATTTAGTCCTTCCTTAACATAAATAAACTTTTAATGTCATATAAAATTACCTTAACATTGGCTCAATTTATTACGAAAATTTCGTTTACTTGAAGGTGGTCCCATAAATAATTTTAACTAAATATCGTTACAAGAACACGCGCAGCACACAACACTCTAACGTAATAACTGTTATCTTTTATAAATCTGAATACGCACTTTTTACTTTCTTGAAAATAAACAAACTGATTTTATCTTCAAACTCAATTTAATTAATTGTTTTATTTATGAATGCCTTATACGATTCATCCCCTTTCGGGTTACGCAGTTGTTTAAACAATGACTGCCTTCAATATTATTCACAAATATAACTCCAACTCAACCCATTCTAATTTCACATCACCTCGCGCGCGTCTCTCACGAGCTCTCACCAAAAGCCAAAACTAAAAGCTAACTCTACGTCAATCTCTGACTTTCCTATTTATACCTTAAGCCATCCATCTTTAAACATGTCCGACTTCCTTGCTATATTCTCCAATGGTATTCATTCAAACTTTCTTAGTGCCGACAGATGCTACCCTCTGTACAGGGTGTCCCAACGATAGAGTAAAGTAAGTTTATGCTTAACTAGAATTATTTGTGTAAATATTGTATGGACCATGGGGTAGAGGTAAGAAGTGTGCATTTTTTAAAATATTGGAAGTTATACAGGGTGTGCCAGAAAAGCAGGACGTGAAAAAGTATAATTTTTTTAAATAGAACACCCCGTATTTGATTTTAGTTTTTAATTCTACATGTCCATACAAACATATTTTGTCATACAAAAGACTGGCTGAAGGTTTTTAGTTCTTGAGATATTCGCGTTTAAAGATTATTATGGTCATTTTCGTGGGGTTGATGAATGGGCAATTGTTCCGTTATTTCACAATAAAAAAATTGATATTTCGTGTGAAAATGAGTGATATTATACTAACGTTTAGACCGAGTAGTATTTCTAATTTTCTCAACAGGGTGTTTGTTATAACCATTCAAATTTGAAAATTCTCAAATTAAAAAAATCAGTTTTTTAATTGCACACCCTATATATTTTTATTTCATTTTATTCGGGATTAAAAATCTATCATTTTTGTCAAATATATCCTATATCTATCTTTGATAGTTTTCGAGGAATTTCGATTTTCTCACTAGCTACGTTACATACGATACTATAACATTATTGTGGATCGTGGTAGCCATGGAAAACAATTGCGACGAAATAAAACAAACCACCTAAGCGAGAATATTAACAGTTATTATTAATGAGAAACAGTAATTCAATAATTATTCAACATTGCGTCTAAGTAAAAGATCAAATAGACGGCCTTCTTGCTGAATACACATATTGAGCCTTTTTCTCATGTTCTGTCTCACTTCGGATAACATAAGAGGGTCACTGTGCGACAAGCTTCGAATTCTATTTTTCATGTCCTCCTTGTTGTAGGTTTAATAATATACACCCGATCTTTTATGTATCCCCATAGGAAAAAATCCAATGGAGTTAAATCTCATGACCTGGGTGGCCATAATATAAAGCCATTACGTCCTATCCATTTCTCCGGGTATTGCTGGTTCAAGAATTCCCTTACGTCCCGATAAAATGTGGAGGTGCACCATCCTGTTGCAACCACATATTTAGTCGTCCTTCTAATTGATATCCTCAATTAACACAGGCAATTCTTCACGTAAAATGCAAATAGCTGCGGCCCGTTAATGGATCATCAAAAAATAGGGACCGATAATTTGGTCATTAAGTATACCACACCACATTTAGTGACCAATGATTTTGGTTTTGAACTTCTCGTAGCCAAAATGGATTATCAATGGCGTAATAGTGCATATTATGCCGATTTACAGCCCATTACTTTTAAACGTCGCCTCATCGGAAAACATTATGGAGCACAAAAGTTGTTATTTAATTGCAGCCGTTGATTAATGATATTGTAGAATTCAATTCGTCTTGCAAAATCCTCTTCTCGCAATTATTGATGAAGCTCAATGTGATAGGGATGGTACTTATACTTCAGCGTTGTTCGATTCACGTTTGATTTGGAGGTATCACATATCGTCGCTAATGTTCTAGAACTCACTTGGGGATTTTCTTGAATATTTAATAATATTTCAAGTTCTTTTTCTTCATTAGCTGCCCTTTTATTAACAACTTTACGTTTGAAGTATTTAACACTACCGCTAGAATCAAATCTATCCATCAAATTTTCCAAGCCAACAGTAGTAGGTATTGGACGTTCAGGATATTTCATTTTGTAGATTCGTTGTGCCAATAAAGGGTTTTTTCAGCCTCGCCCAACACGTATATCATATCAATTAATTAATTTGTCGAATAATCCATAATTGATACAAGAATTGATAACAAGTTAAATGCGAAAACGACAAATTTAATATGTGTTTATTTTGACAAGTAGGAAACCTTTGTATCTTAGTAACGCAATTATTATTTTCCATGGCTACCAAGATACATGCAATGCAATGTTATCGAAAATAAAGTAGCTAGTGTGAAAAAATCGAAATTACTCGAAAACTATCAAAGATAGATATAGGATATATTTGACAAAATGATAGATTTTTAATCCCGAATAAAATGAAATAAAAATATATAGGGTGTGCAATTAAAAAAAACTGATTTTTTTTAATTTGAGAATTTTCAAATTTGAATGGTTATAACAAACACCCTGTTGAGAAAATTAGAAATACTACTCGGTCTAAACGTTAGTATAATATCACTCATTTTCACACGAAATATCAATTTTTTATTGTGAAATAACGGAACAATTGCCCATTCATCAACCCCACGAAAATGACCATAATAATCTTTAAACGCGAATATCTCAAGAACTAAAACTTTCAGCCAATCTTTTGTATGACAAAATATGTTTGTATGGACACGTAGAATTAAAAACTAAAATCAAATACGGGGTGTTCTATTTAAAAAAATTATACTTTTTCACGTCCTGCTTTTCTGGCACACCCTGTATAACTTCCAATATTTTAAAAAAATGCACACTTCTTACCTCTACCCCATGGTCCATACAATATTTACACAAATAATTCTAGTTAAGCATAAACTTACTTTACTCTATGGTTGGGACTCCCTGTACAACCACGCTCATAACTACAATACATCGCCATGTTGGTACTTACTTGCAAATTTTACAATTACTTCATGGAGAAACCGGTTCTCGCCATCACATTCAGTCAGTAGCCACTCTGGACCATTACACAACTTTCAACGCTTATCTCCCACATGCGCTCGTCTTCCTTCCGCAACATTTGCAAAAATAAGTACAGTCTAAGGTCTCAAATCCCATATACATACACGTATTCTCAAAACAAATTGCACAACATTAAGACAACTTTCTGAAATTAACACTTAAACATACCCAATCTTTCTCTACATATTTTCTAAAACATTCTACACTTATACACTCACATCTTCTGGCAAAGATTACTCCTTTATCCTCCAACATTCCATTCCCTACAGTAGCAAAACAGTAGCAAACATTATCGTCCCATCGACAAATTTCTCTTCACATTTACATTCACCAGAATCTATTTATTCCAACACCAATGTTTCTATAATATTCAAATACACGTATCTACATACTGAATGATATTTCTCCTAAATTTCCAGTGGCGTAACACCCACACACGTACATTATGCATATACACAAAAAAAATTTTTTTCTCGTTCAAACTCAATACACCCGTACTTAAAACACGTAATACACGTCATTATAACATCTTACATACATGGTGCGTCATCGCAACCTTACACTGAGTGGTACAATGGATGGCGAGATTGGACGAAGGGTCACTGCTGGAAGGAAAGTGATTGGAAGTATTTGGACGATAATGAGAAACGAAAGCATAGCCTATCTGAGAAACGAGCAAACTATAATGGCGTGTTTGTCCCGTAAGTACTGTATGGAAGTGAGACATGGGTATGTCAACAAAAAGCACAAAAGAAAAATAAACGCCGTGAATATGAGAATCCTGAGAAGCGCATGTAGTAAAACGAGAAGGAATAAGATAATGAATGAGTGTGACGAGGAAAAGACGATGAATGATGGTATAAAAGTAGTACACTACGTAGGTTTGGCCACATTGAGAAAATGAACAACGCAAAACTAAGCAAAAAATATATATATATATATATATATATATATATATACAGGTGCGGCATTAGTGCGTCAAGTACGATATATCCGTTATTAAATGAGATATCAAAAAAGTTATTTAGAAAAATTGTAGGCAACTTCAAACTTCACATAATAAAATTATTTTCGTATTTACATGGTGTTACATATTATCAGGGTAAACTAAACATACTTTTTTTTAAATGGGACACCCTATATATTATTTCAAATTTAGTGAAACTCATCTCCCCCAAACTTCCAATATAGGGTTTCATTGCGCTATACAGGGTATTTCAAAAGTTATGGTCAATGGTACCCGAAAATTATTCTCATTTCAACGTCGTGTATACCATATACAGAACCACCTAACAATAATTTTTTTCAGGGATAGCTTTTTGACATTGGCACAGTGTTACGAGAAAGTGCTATTTCTTTATTATTGCACCAATTGAATGTAAAGCGAGCCAAAAGTGAAAATACACTTTTATTTCATTTCTATTAAGCACACCCTATAGCTTAAATCGTTAATTTCTGAGATATTTTCGGGAATAACATAACTAGTGTTATGATTATCTTCGATGATAGCACTCATTCAATTTTCTACAGGTTTTAGCGAGTGGTATCATCGATTAATAATCATAACACGTGTTATATTTCGTAAGAGAATATAATGAACGTTAATAGAAAATAAGTTTTTTAAAGTTTACAATTTTAAACGAAGTCACTTTGATAGTAAATATTACAGTTGCAAGATAATCAATACAATTATTTATTCTTTGAAAATTCATTAAAATCATGTGACAGTCAACATGCGGTGATAAAATTATTACCGATTTGATAGCCTATTCTGCGATTTTGTTTTTTTATTTTAACCAATGAAAGTAATCAAAAATGTATCATGTGACATGTGAATTATATTCTCAGTTCAATAACAGAAAGAGACTTTTTAATAATTTATATTATAACAAGTTAGCCGTGAACAAATGACAGATAGATATTATTCAGTACTAATTAGTAACTTGTCATTTAACAAAGTTCTTTGAAATTGTGAAGTGTTTATTAATTTGTAAACACTTAAATACTGTTTGAAATGAACTTTTCTGTTGAGGAATTAACAGTCATGATATGGGTACTGGGAGAATGTATGAAAAATTGTTTATTAGCACAAAGAATTTAAAAAGAGAGATATCCCGCACGAAGACAACCCGAGAAAATAACGTTGGAAAGGTTAGTAGATCGTTTTAATAGTACGGGTTCAGTAGTTTATGGAAAAAAGGGAAGGACAAAACCTGTACTTAACGAGGAAAATGAATTTAACGTGATGCTTGAAGTTACGCAGAATCCACATGTGAAATCTTGCGTCAGCATGGTATTAGTGATAGATCACTCCGAAAAATACGGCATAAAAATAATATGCATCCATACCATATCCAGTTGCATCAAGAGTTACTCGAAGATGACAGAAGGGTTGCTTTTTGTGAATGGGCTCAAGAACAAATCCACAATCAGCTGGATTTCTTTGATTTTGTCCTCTTTGGCGACGAAGCCACGTTTCATAAAAATGGAACTGTGAATAGACACAATTTTCATTATTATTCGACAAGTAATCCCCGTCTTATAGCAATTCATCGTCAAACTAAGTGGTCTTTGAATGTTTGGGGTGGTATAGTTGGAGATCACGTAATTCGACCACATTTTTTCGATGGAACAGTGAATGGTCAGGTTTATTTGGACTTTTTAGAAAATCATTTACCATTACTGATGGCAAACGTTCCTCTTAACATTCGTCAAAAAATGTGGTTGTTACACGATGGAGCTCTGGTACATCACACTAGATTAACTCATAATCATCTTAATATCCTAATTACTGGAAGATGGGTGGGAAGAGGAGAACCCATTGCATGACCAGCTCGTTCACCACAATTAAGTAAAATTAACTTTTTCAAGTGTGGTTATGTGAAAAACCGTGTGTATCATATAACTTCAACCATACAAGATGGTTGAAGAATAGAATACGAGAAGCATCCCAAAGTATTAATGCAGAAATGTTAAGAAATGTCAGTCGAGAATTTGAAGATCGACTTCAATGCTGTATTGACGTTTTCGGTGGACATTTTGAACATTTATTATGAAATTAATTAATTGTATAAGGATTTTGTCTTAATAACCGGTGTTTTTTGAATTTTTTATAATAATTTGCCACACTTCTATTTGTTCACAGCTAACTTGTTAAAACAGAAAGTTAAAAAAAATTCTCTTTCTGTTATTAAATTGAAAATACCTTAGAAATTAACGATTTTAGCTATAGGGAGTGCTTAATATAAATGAAAGAACATAAAGTGTATTTTTACTTTTTAAAATAAAATACAGGGTGATTCATTTGAAAAAATTGACACAATCATGTGTTTTGGCTCACTCTATACTCAATTGGTGAAATAAGAAAGAAATAGCGCTTTCTCGTAACACTGTACCAATGTCAAAAAGTTATGCGTGGAAAATATTATGGATAGGTTGTTCCGTCTGGGGTATACAGGACGTAGAAATGAGAATGATTTTCGTGTACAATTGACCTATTTTGATATCTGCTTTAATAACGCATACGTCGTACTTCGTGTATGTGTGTGTGTGTGTGTGTGTGTGCGTGTGCGTGTGCGTGTGCGTGTGCGTGTGCGCGCGCGTGCGCGTGCGTCTGCGCCTGCGCCTGCGTCTGCGTCTGCGTCTGCGTCTGCGTCTGCGACTGCGTCTGCGTCTGCGTCTGCGTCTGCGCCTGCGTCTGCGTGCGTGCGTGCGTGCGTGTGTTTGTGTATGCGTGTGCATCATGCATTATGCATGCATAATATTATTATGTATGTATGTATGTACTTGTATGTATGTGCTGTGATGTAGAGTGTCATGTGAGTGATGATGTGATTATTTTATGTATTATGTGAGTGTGATGTGATGTTGAGTTGTGAGTGTGATTTGTGTGTGTGTGTGTGTGTGTGTGTGTGTGTGTGTGTGTGTGTGTGTGTGTGTATTCGTCGTTGTGCGTGTGTGTGTGTGCGTGTCGCGTGTGCGTGTACGTTGCTGTTGTGCGTGTAGCGTGTGCGTGTGCGTTGTGCGTGTGGTGTGCGTGTGCGTGTGTGTGGTGCGTGCGTGCGTGCGTCGTGTGCGTGTGTGTTACACGTGCGTGCGTGTGTGTGTAATTTTTTTTTCAACTCACCAGTACTACCAACTTCGTCTATTTGTTTACCACTACTGCGTCCGCTTAATATATTTCAACAGTTCATCCTATTCTACTGCGTCCGAGCGTGGTTGCCACATATGCTAAGTTTATATTTAATCATTTGTATTACTGCGTCCTCCTGAATTGCTACAAATAACCTTTTCAGAAAAATTAGGAATAAATAGGGTGGATAATAACTACTCACAATTTGCTTTCATTTTGATTCTTTAGTAGACATATTAAGAAACGCGACGTGATCATCTCCGATATTATTAGAGCCATTAAATCACGGAACACTTTATGAAAATTTTAGGTTGGAAAAGGTTGATCCGGAATTACGTTATGCATGTCACTCTTACAAAATGTGTCAAAAAAAGGATGCGTCCAGTTGAAAACTTTGATGTGAGCAAATTCACGACCGTACTTTTGACAATTTCATGGATTTCAGGGTGCGAATATGCAATATTATCTTCCATTTTCATGTTTTGTGACAGAATTTGGATAAAACAAAAGGCGACTAGACCAAATTTTCACTTTTAAAATTAAGACCCTAGCAACTGCCGCAAAAATTTCTAAATCAACTAAAGTAACCATTTTTGTTTAAAAACGGACAAATTACAAAAAATAGCATAGAAACCAGTTTCTTAAAACCTTCATTCTTCATTTTTTGAAGAACTCGTGGCTACGCCACTCGTTTTTAAACGTGAATTCCTGCTTGAAGACTCGTCTTATGAAACAAAACTACACTTCTTCATAAGTTATAGTGACTTCAATAGCCCGCATTGCATAAAAAACTATAGCTTGCTTGTAATAGTTATATAATCGTCAACTGATGAAAAAAAATCTGATGAAGCCGGAAAATTTTTTGCCTGTGGAAAATTGATGGAAATTTCAGTTGATAATAAATTATTTAGTTTTTAACACTTGTTTAACTTTAACTTTAACAGTAACGGAGAACAGTAAAACGTTATTATTGACACACGAATGATACAATGCTGAACTAACTGTGTTTACACCTAAACTATGTTTTCTTACAAACCTTGTTTCCACTACATTCTAGGCAACACAAAATATATACTTTTCGATTATGTGCCCTCACACAAGGAGTGATGATATGGGGTGCAATGTGTTACGGTAGCAGATCACCCTTGGTCTTCAATAATGGCAACTTAAACGCCGCTTCCATATCTTCAGGGGCAGGAAAATCCCATTTTCCAACAGGATAATGCGCGCCCTCATACGCTTTTTGGAAGAAGCTAACATTGTCGTCCTCCCATGGCCAGCTCGGTCGCCTGATCTGTCGCCCATTGAACATGTATGGTAAGAGGTCCGTAGGCGACTGGGTAATTTACCACACCCTCCAGGTAACTTACACGATCTCCGGCTATGAATTCAAGAAGGTTGGGTTCATATACCACAGGCCGCTATAGATCACTTGATTGATAGCATGTCGCGCCGTCTAAATGAGTGTATTACAAATCGTGGCGGAGAAATTCATTATTGAAAAAAACATTTTTAGTTTTTCTTCTTTTGTTTTAATCGTTTGTTTGTTTTAATGAAAAACATCGTTGACGAAAATTTCAATAAAATCGTTCAATAAATTCTAGGTCTTTAAATTTTTAGAAGCCAGTATGTTTGATATATTTAAATTAAGTGTATGTTCAAATTTTGGAGATGTTCCCATATTCTATAAACAAATAAATAGTAGTTTAAATTATAAATTTATAAGAATCAAAATAATATCATTATAATTATTTCGTAGTTGGATTAAATAAATATGTTTATTAATTCTGAAAGTACTTTGCAGATAGTTACTGAAAACATAAGGTTCTCTTCGATATTTTTCAATCACTGGTAACGTTAATAATACCACAATGTAGTTCCAATAAAATTAAGAAATTGGGAATTTTAAATATAATATGATACATTTTCTTTATTATAAACAAAATTTGTTTCATAAATAACATAATTACAATTAAAATTAGATACTTGAAATATAATAAAAAAAAAAATTAGTTTAAAACTTATGGGAAACAAATGTGCATACACAAATTTAAATAAGTAATGAAAACGAATAAATATTTTTACATTGCAGTGCCATTTTAAGTTAATTTTAATAACACTTACACAATTCTTTTAATCAAAAGTACATAATTATACTAAAAATTATGTTTTTTATTGGGCAAAATGGTTATTTTCAATTTTGGGATTTCTAATAATTATTAATTCGACGCACATAAATGCCAACCTAAAAATGTAGAGCATCAAAAAGTGAATTTATCTTTGTATAATAAACTATTTCAAATTTAACTGTTCAGATAATGAAATATCACCTTGATAAATTATAGTAGATTATAATAAAAAGAATGTAAATTATAAAAACATTATAAATTAATAAATATTCAACTAATTTGGTGAGCAAACACTGATATCAAATTTAAAATCACATGAATTTCTAAATTTGACAAACAAGGGGTATATATATATATATATATATATATATATATATATATATATATATATATATATATATATATATATATATATATATATATATATATATATAAACTTTGTAAGCGATTTTGATTAGATGGGTCAAAAAATGGTAACAGCTCTAAAATGATTTTATAGTGTTTTTAAATTACCAATCTTAAGAACTGATCAAAATTCAGATGTTTTACAAATCTTATTTATTAAAATTAAAATTTGACAACTCTTGAAAAACAAAATCAGTTAAATTATATAAGTAATCACTTATATTAAACAATTCAACACTCTCCTCAGTGATTGCTTTAAGAAAAATAATTCGACTAAAAAGTAGTTTGAAAGGTTTCGTAAACAGATCGGCAATGTTTTATTTGTGGTTACATAATTTAAAATTACTTCTTCTAATATCTTTTCTCTCACAAAATGGTAATGTATATCAATATGTTTGCTTTTTGATGTACGACAATTTAGAAATATGAATCGCAGCTTGATTATCACAGAATAAAAAGGACCGAAAACTATTTGATTTTAATTTTTTAAAATGTTCATCATCCACATCAGTTGTCTGCAGGCTAGGACAAAGCCATGACTCAGCTTCAGTTGAAGAAACAGCTACACTTTGTTGTTTTTCACAGCCCAATTACAACAGCATTTCCATAAAGAACATAACCACTAATAGACTTCATTTAACAAATTTGTAAGAGGCGTCGCTATAAACTTTGAGATTACCTGGTCATCCTTTCTGATATCAAAGTTTTGTCTATTGTTCCTTTCAAGTATCTAAATATATGATTTACCATATTGGCGTGTATTTCGTCGGATCTTGACAAAACTGGACATCATGTTAACAGCAAAAGCTATATCCGGTCTAGTCCCTGTTGAGATAAAGTAAACTTAATTTTCGATTGATATATACTTTGTCCGTTTTTTTTCATTTAATTTTATCTTTTGAGGTTTTGCACGTTATCCATTGGGTTGGTGCACCTTTGCAGTTTAAAAATTATACTTTTCTAAAATTTTGACCAAATATTGTTTTGACTTAATGAAATGCTAATGTCGTTTAACCACTTAATTTGAAAGGATAAAATAAATGATGGGGTTCCTAAAATTGTAGATTTAAAATTTTCAGATATAACATTTTCAAGTTGTTTCATTTTTCCTCATTTGAGGCCAACAATAACAAATCGTCAACATAAAACGCTATGATTTGGTTTCCGTATCAGAAACAAAACACAAGGATCAGCTAAATTGTTTTTAATTGAATTGTCTTCAACACACTTATAAGTTTTGATTCCATTGACGAGGAGATTGTTTTAACCCATAAATACTTTTCTTTAGCAAACATACTCTCCCTGGTTGCACATTTACTCCTTCCGGAACTTTCATATAAAGTTTACAATCAATATCTCCATTCAGAAATGCTGTTTTTACATCAAGTTGTCGGGCAATCATTTGATTTTGTATGCAGTGCGCTAATAACATCGTAATGGTTTCATATCTCACAACAGGCGAGTATGTTTCTGTAAAATCAATACCTGGAATTTGACTGTATCCTTGGGCAACTAAGCGAGCTTTGAATTTAGTTATTTCTCCAGTGTCTGAAAGTTTCTTTTTAAAAATCCATTTACATCCAACTATACGATCTTGTTTTTCTGGTTTTTCTACAATTTCCCACACTTTATTTTCTTCCATACTATTTAACTCATCTTGTATAACATCAATCATTTATCACTATTAGGTCCAGAAATGGCTTCGTTGTATGTGTTTGGTTCATCCAGAGCTATATTACAATAGTCTTCTTCTGAATAGTTAATTTTATTTTTTTTCTCACTTGACGAGGTTCAAACAAACATTCTGGTCTAGTAGCAGTTCTTTGTTCTTCAATTATATTATCTATATTTTCTTCATTATTTCGTATATTGTTTCATCTTCAATTTTATCATTTCCATTTAAAATTGAATATTTTCGTTATCGCTTTCTTCATAATTTTCATACTGATCATCGAACTGGAAGACTTTTATAGGTTCGATTAAGACTACATTAGATTCGTGGGACATGAATTTGTAGTCTCTTGATATGACTACTTTGTTTTGTATCCAGAATCGATACCAGCCAACCTTCTCTGCATATCCAACAAATATTGCTTCTTTGCTCGGTTACCCATCTTATTACTGGTTTTCCTTTCTTCTTTTGAAATATGTATATATACTGTTTCTCCAAACATTTTAAATGGTTTATTGAAGGTTTATGCCCATAAAATAATTCAAATGGGGTTTTTATGAAAAGAGTGTGACATATTTTTGTATAAGTTGCATATGCTACTGCTTCAGCCCATAGACATTTTGGTAAATCTGCATCAATTAAACTAGTTCTAGACATAGTAGTAATAGTTCTATTTAGTCTTTCTGCTAATCCATTAGTTTCGTGGACTCTGGAATAGAATATTCATGTACTATGATTTTCATTGAAAAATGTTTCTAAAGATTTCGAAACATATTCACCACCATTATCGCTTTTAAAATTTTTACTTTCTTTCCTGTTTGTCTCTCAATTTTTTTATGTGATTTTTATTATTTCTTCTACCTCAGATTTTTATTTATGAATAAACGTTGGTGTAAGGGAAAACTCATCAATAAACGAAACAAATACCATTTTCCACCTAAAGATTTGATTGAAAATGGTCCAACTACATCAGAGTGAATTTTTCTAATACATCGGAACACGAATGTCCTTCATCTCTTGATATTTTTCGCACATCTTGATTTTTACATGCTACGCATTCAATTTTTCTGAATAATTTCTAATACGTTGGATCTGCAACTACTTTTCTTGTGTCTTCAATAGATGATATATGCTAATCTTCTATGCCATGTAGAACGCTGATATTACTTACGTCACATGTTGTTACTTCTTGAAATACTTGTTCTTTATTTTCTGATATAACCCAACCAACAATTTTTCCTGATTTTGATAAAACAATTTCATTTTTATTGCCGTGCATTTTAATTCATTTAGATTTAACTTTTTTCCCAAGACATTAAGGAACATTTAATTCTTTAATAAAGACATATACAATTATATTTATTAATTTCACCATTAGGTAATAATGCTCTAAGGTTACGTCCCCAATTTCTGTTATTCTTACTTTTTATTGTTTGCCATCCGAATAAAACCACTAAAAGGTCTAATATTTCGTAAAATGGATTTATTTCCTGTCATGAGACGTGGCACCAGTGTCAAACACCCATTTATTTTGTTTGGCTGTAGTTACTGATGCTGTATATGGAAATTATTAGATTCTGGATTTTCTTCTGATGAATCTTTTCAGACGCGTATACAATGAGCCTTTTCTTTCTTATTTCTGCAATACTCAATTGTATGACCTTTAATTTTCCATTATTTTTCAGTAAGAACATTCAAATGTTTTTCTTAGCTTTCTGATTCTTAGTATAAAAAGCTTTTGTTTTGTTTTTAAATTGTCTATAATATTATCCAACTCTTCAAGAGTAGTTAAAAATAAAGATGCTTTGCTTTAAGAGAATTTACCATTGGTCTAAATGCAGCTTCCAAAGAATCTTGCTCATCTTCCTCAGATGTTTTTACTGTTCTTTCAACTAATCTAGACCATAACTCATTGTATTTTGAAATCTTCGGCAATAGTATTTTCGATTCACATTTAATACCAATTGTAGATTTTACCAATGCATGTAGAGTATATTCATTTTCTTATCAAAAGATCATTTAAGGCTTTCATTTTACTAACATCAGTATAACACGTTATTTGGGAACTATGTCAGAATCAACATTAAATAATATAAAATTTTCTTAAAGAATGTCTATAGCGATAATCTTCACATTTATTTAAAAATTTGTTTCACTTTTTACTTCAGTTGTATTTTAGATGGATATTTTTCTTCACTAGTAACAATTTTGTAAGCTTGTTTAAGTCCAATATGCTAACGCCATCGTTCTCCATGAGTAAAAATTAGATTTACCATGTAATTTTTCAAATTTTGGAAATTTATCCATATTTTGTGTTGACAGTCTTGACAACTTTAGTTATAAATAATATTTTATTTTTCACCCGATAATATACTTTACAGCTCTTTTATTGATTTAGTACATAATTTCGGCATGTGCTCCCATAACCTTTTAAATTACCTAATCTTAAGAACTGATCAAAATTCAGATGTGTTTACAAATCTTATTTATTAAAAATTAAAATTTGACAACTCTTGAAAAAACAAAATCAGTCTAAATTATATAAGTAATCACTGGTATATTAAACAATCTCAACAGTGTGGATCGATTTATGGTGTCCACGTTTTTGCTCATTGTATAGTCCTTCCTTCTTGAAGTTTTCATATAATTTTAATTTTACATATGTTGAAAAGTCTTTGTCATTGCAAGCTACCAAAATGTCATCAACATAGAGTAATCAATGACATCGTATGTCCTGCTCAAGGTAAGTATACAACAATAATCCGCTTTTAAACGTTTGAAGTTTAAATGCGTCATGAAGTCGTTGAACTTTTCATTTGGAGCTTGTTTGAGACCATAGATGGCCTTCTTCAGTTTACACACTTTGTTTTTATTCTCTTCATTTACATATAAACCTTCTGGAATCTTCATGAAAACATCTTCCTTGATGACGCCGTTTAAAAACGCACTCTTTACGTCTAACTGTTCTAAATACAGATCATAATTGACACAATTAGTTTTCTGAATGTCTTACTACTGGCGTGTGTATTTGAGAGATATCTGCAATATCTTGTTCAAATCCTATAGCGACTAGTCTTGCTTTATACAGTACACTGCCTTCATTTTATTTCTGTTTAAAAATCAATAACTTCTTTATTTTTTGGTTTATAGACTAGCTTCCAGGTCTGATTATCTTCTAGTGCATTCTTCTATGGCTGCTTTATTCCACTACTCCTTCTTTGAACACTTTTGAGCTTCTTTATATGGGTTTGGTGTGTCATGAAATTCACTCAACAGTAGCAAACACCCATAATCGACAGTAGTAGTGAAGCACCTTCCCCTCCACTTCTTTACGTCACAAGCCCCGCCCACTAGGACACCTCAATTTTCACTTTTTACTTGCCCACGTGGGGATCGTATTTTTTCACCCCTATGGCTTCTTTTCGTAGGCCATTTTCAACCCTAATTAGAATCCTTTTGATTGTGTCAGTTCACACCTATGGTTCCTTTTCCGTGGTCATCTTTAACCCATTGATGGAATTTTCACTCTAATTCAGACCTCAAATGCGTGCGCATACAATGTTCTAATAAGGGGCCCTAAAGCTAACTTGTAAGGCATGTGTAGATCTTTAAAACTTGTTCTTGACCCTTCGCTCCCTATCGCGGCCCCCTGGTTGGAAGTGGGGTCCACCTATCGTGGCTCCCTTGGTGCAATTGTATATCTTACAGTTGTAGGCCTTCGCCCCCGTCATAAAAAAAATTTGTATTCTAATAAGGTGGCCCTAGCCTTGTAAGACAGGACTTGTATCAGGATCTGCGCCCTGGCCCCCTTTGAGTTAAAATTGACTTTTAGCGTCATTTAGTGGAGTACAGACTAATGAACATTTTCTGTAATAGAGATTGATCATGCACGTCTCTATCCTTTTCTTTCGTTTATCCGTTTCTCTCCCTCTTTCGGCTCTTTCTCACACACAAACAAAGCAATCAATTAATTAATCAATCAATCAATCTCAAACAAATCATGCTCAATCAAATCAATCAGATCAATCTCAATTAATCAGCCAAAATCAATAAACCATGTCCTACAGTTTGCGGAACCAGCTTGTGGTTCAAAACTGAATACATTAAAGTCTAAATTAAATATTACGTGATATAATAAATAATTCTACCCTAATACAATGGTGCTTTTTATATAGGCAGATTCTCTTTCTAAACAGTCACCACCTATACATTCGAAAAATTATGTCCGATTTATTTGCATGTTCAATTACATACACACAAAATTGTTTTATAGAAACGCGTTTATTAACACTTATAAAAACCTCGTGAAAAGGACTGAAAGTAATAATTATATATATATATATATATATATATATATATATATATAACTCAGAGTTAAATTAAATCAACATGTTTAAAAAATATCAAATTGACATAATGTAAATAAAAGACAAAAGGTGTTAATGGTTTATTGTTATATACGAACCAATAACTACAAGTTTAAAGTCCACAAATACGTACCAGCTATTGTAGATCTGATTTTATGACGTCATCATATAAGAGTAATAATATAGTTAAAAATCTTTATCGACATTTTGATAGCAATATCAAGTGAAACAGATATTAAAAAATAATACGCATACCTTCAGATTTGTTTTCTTCTTTCAACTTTTCTAATAATAACCATATGTTGAACTGAAATATTTTTTTTTATACAACGTATCACGCACAAGACCCAAGGCCAGCAGCATTCTCGTTTCTCGCGCGCTTCGCTTTTTAAAGTGTAACCGTTATCGAGAGAACATTATTATAATGTATTCTCCTGTTTATGAGAGAAACATCAGCGGACATTGACTTGTTAATAAACTATTACAACATAACCGTTCAAGATGATGATGGAAACGATGACGTAGATGAGCTGAATGTATCTCACATCCAAGATGATGATGATGATTCACAGAAGAGCGATGAGGTAGAGGAGAAGGACGAGTCTCAAAACTATGATAATGATAGCGACGAATCACGGTTCAAGAAGAAGAAGACCGATAAAGGATGTGATTAAATAAATGATGTATTGTTGTTTATAATAATAATATATTTTCAAACGCTAAGTTTTCCTTCAATTTTGTTAATAAACTTGTTTTTCCTACCGGTGTTTGAACCTGCACTAACAATGCTGCAGTTAATGCGCAAGGGCAGTTAGATGGGTTGCTACAATAAGTGTGAGATTGGCTTTCTTTCGCACTCTGTGCGTTAAATCATACTGCTACTTTTGAATTGAGAGGTAATTTTGTATGATTAAGTTACATCAGTTCGGTGTTTAATTGATTTGATTTGATTAATTGATTTGTGTGTTTGAGAAAGAGACGAGGGAGAGACGAACACGATCAACCTCTATTACAGAAAACATTTATTAGCCTTTACACCACTATATTGCACCATAAACAACCTTAATTAGTCCTAGAAATATATCGCTAGGTGAGCCGCTTCTATTACAGAAAACATTCGGTAGATTAAAAATATACCACTAGATGGTGCCACAAACAAAACCCTGATTAGTCCTAGAAATATAACGCTAGATGATGCCACCTTTATTACATAAAATTTTTATTAGGCCATACACAACTAGATGACAAGACAAATTAAAATTTCCCAACAAGCGCAGGCCCTAACACAGTTTCTTATGTTATATCTTATAAGCTAACAATAGGTCCCTTATTAGAATAAAAGTTCAAATTTCTCGAAATAAGTAATCAGAATGTAAACACTTAAATACAAATCCAAATTCAAATTTCCCACCATGGAGCCAGGGGTTAAGATTCGAAAGTAAGTAAGTTGCGAAGCCCTATGTCTGTCTTGTACGTTAGCATTAGGCCTCCTTATTGTTACAATACAAGTTCAGATTTCAGATTTCAGATGACGTCAAAAATAGATCCAAAATTTTGGTCGAGGGGCGAGGACCTGAAAGTGAGTTGCTAATCCCTACATCTGTCTTACAAGTTAGCATTATACCCCTTATTATAATACAGATTCATATTTCCAGTCATAACCTGCAGAGACTTAAATATAAATACAAATTCAAATTTTCCGCCAATGGTGCCTCGTGTATTTAAAATACAATTACTAACGGTTGAACATTATTATGAAGCAGCATCAAAGTATTAGATGTTTTCACTAGTTAATAAATTAAATAATGATGGTAAAGCATTAGCCAGTTTATACCCAACCATTCATAAGTACAAAACGTGTTTAGTGAGGCTACATGTAGATACGTTGTATAAAAAAAATATTTCAGTTCAATATATGGTTATTATTAGAACAGTTGAAAGAAAAAAACAAATCTGAAGGGATGCGTATTATTTTTTAATGTATGTTTCACTTGATATTGAGAACAAAAATGTCGATAAAGATTTTTAACTATATTATTACTCTTATAGGATGGCGTCATAAAATTAGATCTACAATAGCTGCTACATATTCGTGGACTTTAAACTTGTAGTTATTGATTCGTATATAATAATAAACCATTAAAACCTTTTGTCTTTTGTTTCCATTATATCAATTTGATATTTTTAAAAAGGTGTGAATTTAATTTAACTCTATGTTATATATAAGTAATTATTACTTTCCAGTCCTCTTAATGAGGTTTTTATAACTATTAATGAAAGCGTTTCTATAAAACCGTTTTGTGTATATGTAATTGAACATGCAAATAAATCAGACAAAATTTTTCGAATGTATAGGTGGTGACTGTTTAGAAAGAGAATCTGCCTATATAAAAACACCATTGCATTAGGGTAGAAATTATTATTGTTTCACGTAATATTTTGAACTGTAAGCTGGTTCCGCAAACTGTAACACATGGTTAATTGATTTTGGTTGATTGATTGAGATTGATCTGATTGATTTGATCGAGCATGATTTGTTTGAGATTGATTGATTAATTAATTAATTAATTTGTTTGTGTGTGAGAAAGAGCCGAAGGAGATATAGAAACGGATAAACGAGAGAAAAGGAGAGAGACGTGCAGGATCAACTTCTATAACAGAAAATGTTCATTAGTCTATACGCCACTAGATGGCGCTAAAAATCAATTTTAACTCTAAGGGGGCCAGGGCGCAGACCATTATACAAGCCTGTCTTACAGGGCTAGGGCCACCTTATTAGAACGCAAATTTCTTTTATGACGGGAGCGAAGGCCTACAACTGTAAGATTAGGTTAGAAACCACATACAATTGCACCAAAGGGGCCAAGGCCCAAGAGCTAGTTCCTGCACTTATATACAAGGTTAGGGCCCCCATTTCCAACCAGGGGGCCGCGACAGGGGGCGAAGGCTCGAGAACAAGTTTTGAAGATCTACACATGTCTTACAAGTAAGCATTAGGGCCCCCTATTAGAACATTCTGTGCGCACGGATTTGCTTATCTACCAGGGGCTAAGCTACCAAAGAGGCCGTAATTAGGGAGAAAATTCCATCAAGGGGTTAAAAATGACCACGGAAAAGAAACCATAGGTGTGAACTGACAAAAGGTTCTTAGCACAACCAAAAGGGTTCTAATTAGGGTTGAAATTGGCTTCCGAAAAGAAGCCATAGGGATGAAAAATGCGATCCCCACGTGGGCATGTAAAAAGTGAAAGGTGAGGTGTCCCAGGGGGTGGGACTTGTGACGTAAAAGAAGTGGAGGGGAAGGTGCCTCACTACTACTTTCGACTGCATAATTTCCCAAATATGTTGACAACTTACTAATTCTTGTCGGTGTGTTTACAACATTCCTGTCCAGTTCATTACTAGAATACTGTCGTAACATTTGATCTCCCCTATTTTCTTAAACTTCGTCTTCATCTTTATTGTCATGGTCTTCCTTATTGTCATTTCCTTCATGTTCAATCACTTCATGTTTCAATCTCTTTCGCTAAATTGGAATTAAAAAGTTCTGTCTGGCACAGAGTACAATTGGAGTAATAAGGCCATGAATATTTACACTTTAATAAAGATTTATTTTTCATTTTTGCATAAATAAAAACAATTTTGCATTCACCTAAATAAAATGCTCTTTCAGAACAAAACCAATTATAATTTACTTGACTTTCTATGTGTTTTTAAAATTAATAATTACAGATAGAACTGTATGGTAGAATCGCAAGCAAGTAATTTATGACTATCTAACATATTAAACTCGGTATGCAAACTTCGTGTTCATCATGCGAGTCATCAAATTTTCCATAGCAATGTTAAAAAATTCGATAAGGTGATGCGAACAAATTTAATCTCAAAATTTTCTGAAGAAGTAGTGAACCTACGCGTTTCAATAATACCACCATAGGTGAGTTTTTATCTTTGCGAAGTTAATAAAACATCACTGAATAAAAAAGTCAATAATACAAAATGATTTTTATTCAGAAAAAAAACGCATTGTAACAAAAATTGAAGCATCGAAAACTTCGAACCCAAAAACACCTTCAATATGAACACCTGAACACCTTCACTGCAAAGAATTTAAGAAAGAAGTAAGATATTGCTTGTCATGTTCTGGCATACAACCAGGCATCATTATTTTTTTAATTGCTTATCATCTGATAGAGAATTCTTAAGAGGTAAAATTCTTGGTTTATTAAGTGTGGCGTATTTCTGAAAGTTGTTGTGTAAATTGTATCGTTTTTAATTTTGAAAATGGAATCTTGTTAAATGGAATTTTTTTAAGCAGCTTTCAAAGTCTTTAAAATCTTCGTCCTTTAGTTGTGTTATGCAGTATGGATTAACTTTGTTAACGGATTTCAGATTTCGTACAAAAGATAATAAAATTGTGTTTTGGCCATGTATCTTTCTATGTTGCTGTGAACATTATCTTCACTTCCTGAATATCCCCAGGCCCCGGTATTCTTCAATTCTTCACTTTTCCTCATCTTAAACGATTCGCACTTAAAACATCTATCCAACACCAATCAATGTACAATTCGTAAATCTTTGCAACACTTAAATTGCTTTCTAAATATTTTCTGTTTGTTGTTCGTCTGTAATAATGCGGTTCAATTAAAGGGAAAAGATTAATGTGAGAAATTATGTCCTCTATGGCGATCAAGTTTTTAGATTTTTTACCCCTTAGGTCTTTTTTAGCTACATTTCCATTTTTATAAGCAGTATAAATTGATTTTGGGAAATGTCCAGTAATCCTAAGAAAAATTGCTTGCATACTTTAATTCTTTCTTCATAAGGTGGTAGGCATGTTTATAAGGTGGTAGGCATGTATACTCCGTGCCAGCCGGGGAGGTGCCACCATGGGCTCCTTAATATTGGGTCTCCGATTTTCTGAGCTCGGCAAGGGCTGCCGGTTACCTTCTCCTTCATCCCTAATCCATTCTCATCCTTATCCTTCCTTCTCGCCCTCACTGTCTTCCTATCGGATTAAAAGTCCCAAATTATAAAATAAGATGGCTGTGGTTTCTAGGGTAATAAATTCCGGACGTAAAATACTGTCCCATTTTGATGTCCAGGTGGACCGGGCCCAAGCGACCACGGTTATCGAAAGTATCAACTTTATGATTCACTACTGCAACATCCGCGGTATCAAGTCTAATCTTAATGCTATTCACCAACATCTTGAACAATTACAACCTGATATCTTGTTTCTATCTGAAACACAAGTCTCCTCTGAAAGCTCCGAGTCACCCGACATGCAATTTCCTCAATACCACCTTCACTCTAACTTTCGATATAAAGGAGGTGTATCATCAAGGACAGAATTGCTTGCAAGAGGGTTTCTTCCTTAGAAAATAAAAATTTTGACGTGATTTGGTTTAAACATTCTGGTCCTAATTTTGTGAAATTCTACTGTTGCATTTATAGGTCTCCTAATGACAGTGACTTTCAAGACTTCTTCGATTACCTTAGTATGAAAGTTGACTATCTCCTGTCTCAGTTTCCATCTTGCGATATCTCAATTCTAGGCGATTTCAATGTTCATAACTCTAATTGGTTTCAGTTTCCATTTACTACAAATCCTGCTGGTCACAGTGCAGAAACATTTGCTACCTCATATGATCTCACACAAATGATTTCTGAACCCACAAGAATCCCTGATAACCCTAACCATACTCCACATCTTCTAGATCTCTTTCTTACATCAAACCTTCTTGTTTATAAAACTTCCGTTCTTTCACCTTTAGATCTTTCCGACCATTGTCTAATAGAAATCATTTCTACTGTACCTAATTCCACTGTTGTTCACAAAACCGATAGAACCTTATTGTGTTTTAAGTCAGCTCGATGGAGTGATTTACGAGATTTTTTGCAACCTTTCCATGGCGTGAATATTGTTTTAAGTCGTCCTCTCCTTCGGACATCGCTCTTTCAGTATCTCAAGTCATCCTCATGGGAATGGAGTTATACATTCCCAAAAAACAGTACCGTATAGGTCATTCACATTCCCAATCCTGGTTCAATAAGGCTTGTGCTGATGCAATATCTTTAAAAAATAAATGTTACATTACTAATAAATCGGTCGACAGTCATGTAGAATACGTTGGTGCTAGAAATATCCGCAAAAGTGTGATCACTAAAACTAAAAAGTTGTTCGAACAATGAAAATGCAATGAACTAGCTACATCCCCTTTAGGCAGTCGTAAATTTTGGTCTTTAGCTAAAGCCATTAGTAAAAACTTTGAACATCTTCATTTCCCTGACATCTATTGACGGATCGGTAGTTGCTGATTCTGTAGACAAAGCCAAAGTTTTTTGTGGATTTGTTTGCATCAAACTCGTGTCTCAATGATTCTGGAAAAGATGTGCCCTAGTCAATCTTCTTCATACGCTATGAAACCAATTCATTTTCGGTACAAGCTCTCAGAATCGATCATCAGTAGGCTCGATCTCAATAAGGCGACTGGCCCAGACGGTATCCCAGCTGTTGTCTTAAAGAAATGTTCCCCCGAACTAGTACCAGTCCTATCTAAGCTCTATACGATCTCTATGTCTTCTGGGAATTCTTCATCATGGAAGTTAGCAAATGTTCAACCTATTCCCAAAAAAGGCGATAAGACTGATCCCTCAAACTACCGACCAATTGCCATCACTTCCATTTTGTCTAAAATCATAGAAAAAGCCATCAATCAGCAACTGCTCACGTTCCTTGAAACTAATAAACTCCTTAGTGACCACCAATATGGGTTTAGGCAAAGTCGTCCAACAGGTGATCTTCTTTCATATGTGACCCAAGTTTGGAACAATACAGTAAAGCAGTCCGGTGAAACAGTTGTAGTCGCTTTAGATATCTCAAAGGCATTTGACCAAGTTTGGCATAAGTGTTTACTTGCCAAACTCACCTCGTTTGGGTTAAATGATACGCTCATCAACTGGGTTTCTAGTTTCCTTGATAACAGACGAATACGTGTCGTAGTTGATGGCTTTTTTTCAAAAGAAGTTAGCATTAACGCGGGCGTACCACAGGGATCTGTTATAGCGCCTACACTTTTTCTGGTATACATAAATGGGCTTATTTCTTCAACAACTAACCCCATCCATTGATTTGCTGACGATAGCACTCTTCACTGTAGTTTATCTCAGTCTACTTATAGCGATAATCCACCTTCTATGTCAAATCAAGAAATTAAAGCTGAAATGGCAAATTCAATCAACAAAAACATTCAACGTATTCTCGAATGGGGAAGCAATAATCTAGTTAAATTTAATGCTAACAAAACTCAGTGTTGCCTTGTGTCCGCCAAAAAAGATCGATCATTTCCTGTTGTAAGTATGAATGGCTCAGTGCTTAAGTTTTCAGACTCTATTACTCTGTTGGGTATGACTTTCAATCTCTAATGGGTTGACCATCTTATATCAGCTACCAAAACAGCTGCTCGTGAAATAGGCTTTTTGTACAGACCTAAGCAGTACTTTACATCTCGACAACTCCTTCTGCTGTATAAGACCCAAATTCGGCCTCATCTGGAATATAATTCTCACCTCTGGGTTAGTGCTCCCCAATACGCTCTCGATATCGTTGATCGTATTCAAAAGAGAGCGATTAGGCTTACAAATGGTTCCTTTTGAAGTGACTTATTTTTCCCCTGCTTGACATTTCCTTTTTCGGATATTATTCTTCCAATCGCTTGGACATTTGTTTCCTTTTCGTGATTTTTCTTTAGCTGGTGCCTCTTTGCCCACGTTCTGTATTCCACTTAGCAGGTTTTGATTCCCAGTGTTTTGTGACCCAACATGCAGGTTTTCATCCCCGGTAACATTTTGTTCCATCAGGTCGTCAGTTTCGCCACTCTTTCCATTAATACTTTCTTCAGCCCGAATAAGATCTATTTGGTTCCCAAACTCTATAATCTTTAACTATCGAGTTACTTGGGTCATGAATAACTATAATTTCATAATTATTTCCATCTGTGTTTAACGTTTCAACTTCATGAATTTCATCAATGGGGCTCCCCAACTTTTTTTGTGTAGATGATAGTAGACACAAAGTCCTTGCGAAGATGTAACATCGTTCCATTCTTGTGGCAGCTTTATTGCCAGAAACCTAATTAATATCTCTTTATAAAAGTAGCTAAAATAATACACTACTATAATGTAAGTATAATATACCTTCAGAATTTAAATCATCATCGTCTTTGTTTAGATTGATGCAGTTCGTTTGTTCTTGCTCATTTGTGGCTCATTTTCCCTTTTTGATAAATCCATTTCTGTAAAGATAAGCAAACGAATATTTGGTTAAACATGTTATAGTTATTTATTATACAAATGAGTTTATATTAAGCACCTACTATTTCAAGTAATGAAGCAAAAATAATAGCATGTGAAATTAAAAAACTTACCTTCGAGACTACTTCTGTGCTGACTACTTGTCTGAATCAGATGTGTGTAACTAAGGGCAGGGAATGACAATGGTCTGTGATTTTTCTGCTCATCAAGCTTAATAGTAATTCAATTTTGATTTTCTAGTATTTGTGAAATGGGGTTTATCTTTAGTGATAAAAAAGAAGATTAAATAGTAGATATAGTTAAAGAAATACAAATACACTGTAGAGAAGTTGTAAAAATTAATAAATAGATGTAGAACTATAAAAGCCTTTTACATACCTTCCACAACTATTTTGATAGTCCGTGATTTCATAGTTCTATGTAATGAATCTGCTCACTTTGGTGTAATAAGGTTCTAACTAGCAACAGATAGAACTCCCTGTACGAAATTGGTGTAGATGAAGCCTTTTTACTCCAAATGTATGTTTTGCTTTAATGTAATATCTCAAATTCGGCCATTTCTCATTAGATGTCGCTAATACTTCTAAAGAGTGATTATTTAAGTAGATAGAACCATTTGAAACCAAAATCTGAATTTCTGGCAAATTTTCAGATAGAACCTTATAATTCCAATGCGATGATTTACTTCTTTATCAATTTCTTCATCTTTATTCATCTTCTTTTGGAGTACTTTGCAATCTTCATTTCCAATAGAGAAATTTTCTTCGTCGAAAATTACGTTTCTGCTATGCGGAATTTTATTTTCTTCCTCATACCATAGCCTGTAACCAATCTCGGCGTAACCAATAGATCTACACTTAACACCCTTATCATCTAATTTCGTCCGCAACGCATCTGGCCTTCTTGTGTAGGCTATACAACCAAACACTCGCATATTGGTTACTGTTAATGTAAAACTTTTGAACTCTTGTAGTGAAAAATATAAAAATGACTTTCGCAATATAGAAGATTTTATTGATTAATTTTTCAACTTACTCTCTTGTTTTTTATAACTACTCTTACTCTAGGTATGTTAAAATAAATAGTAAATGTTCATATAAAATAAACAATTTTAACACCTTCCTCATTTACTACTTTATTTTAACCCTATAATGTTTGTAAATATTGTAATCGCTTAAATAGAGGCTTTGTCACTAAATCTGCAGCTTGTAAAGTAGTTGTGATTTTCCTGACTTCTATTTCCTCTCCTAGCACCAACTCTCGAACAAAAAAATATGAAATTCTAGATTTCGAGCTAATCTTATGGCAGCTTCGTTGTCAACACTTAAAATGGGAATAGAATTGAGTTCTATGATTTCACTTTATAGACGTTTCAGCCAAACTACTTCACTTGCAGCGACTATTTCTGCTTCAGTAGTAAATATCGCAACTGAAGATTGTCGTTGACTAAGCCAAAACACAGCTCCACCAGAGGATAGACAAACTACACGTGTAGTTGAACGACCTCTGGTTTCATCACCAGCATGGTCCACAGCTCCACCAGAGGATAGACAAACTACACGTGTAGTTGAACGACCTCTGGTTTCATCACCAGCATGGTCAGCATCACTGTATGCTTCAATATACCCACTTTTGATTACATTTATAAATAATACCATGGCAAGAAGTTGCTTTTAGGTATCTGAAAATTCGCTCCAGTTTGATTACATCTGAAGAGCTTGGATTATCCAATGTCCTGTATACTTCGCCTACATCGTATGAAATATCTGATCTAGTACCAGTCATTAAATGCATCAAAGCACCAACTGCTTGCCTGTAAGGAAATTCATTACAAGTATCTTCTTTAACCTTCCCTGATTTAATATTTTCTTAAATAATTGGTGCAGATACTGGACGGCAGTCGCTCATACCAAAACGTTCTAATATTTTCTCTGTATAAGTCTCTTGACTGACTTGAACAGATCCATCTTCAAAATTTTCTGTTTACAATCCCAAAAAATAATCTGCTGTTTTAACTGTTATCTCGAATTCCTTTTTAAAATCTTCAATCACAAACAGGGATCAGTATCACTTTTCTTGAAATTTAGTTTACTTAAATAATTTATAAATCTGATATTCCAACAGCGAGGTGCCTGTTTGAGACAATACAAAATTCTTCGAATTTGACATTCATAACCCTCTGGCTGCTTCATATACACTTCTTCACTTAAATTACCATAAAGGAATGCTGTACACGCATCAAATTGCGTTAAATTTCATTTTCTCACTAGCAGCAATACTCAATACAGCTCCTACAGTACTAGATTTTCCAACTGGGCTAAACATTTCATCATAATCAGTACCTTTTTCTGTGAGTAACCATTTACCACTAATCTTGCTTTATACTTGTCCATCAGGGTTGACTTTGATTTTATAGACCTATTACAAGGAATAATTTTTTTACCTTTAGGTAAATCTTGAAGTGTTATTCTAACTCTCGTTCCATTATTAACAACCATTGTACTCTATCTTCACTATTAATAGCTTCTTTAAAATTTGATGGTTCTTTGGAATGTAGTACATCTGAGGCAATTGACATAACAACATTTTACTTACTGGTTCTTCTAATGTATCGTCATTTTCAAAATCTGCAAACTCAGAGATTTCTGTTTCTTTCATTTCATTTCTTTCATAGCCTTTTTCTTCATTTCTGGGATTACTATCTCGCGCTTCTGTTTCATTTTCATTTTCTTGTGATATACTTATCTGCACTTCACTATTGGACGTAAACAATTTGTCATCAAATTTGACATTTCGTGATCTAATAACTTTCTTATTTTCTTGTGACCAAATCCTATACCCATCATCATTCTCATATCCGACTAAAATGCCTTTTCAGCTCTATTGTCCACTTTCTTTCCATTTTCTTAGGTATATAATTCTCAAATGCTTTAAGTTTGCTTTCTTTCCAAACCACACTCCATATGGTGTCTTTCCTTCAACACCAGAAATACCTGATCTATCCAGAATATAAGCTGCGGTATTAATCATTTCAGCCCATAATAATTGAGGAAGACCTCCAATATTTTTTGTTTACCAGAACTTCTTCCTTATTGATATAGTGATGAGTCGCCCCTGAATGAGCATACCACCATAAACAATTTTTATCATTACCACTATCACTTGTATAAAAGGCTACATTTACTTCTTCTGTGCATGAGATGAACTTGACTTTGAATAATTTGCTTGAACGTTACCATTCCCTTTTTTATTATATCGGCACGATGTTGCTTTATGCCAAACTTATGACATAAAAACATTTTATGCCACAAACGTTCTGTGTGTGACCAACTTTCCCACAGCGATAACGTTTAACAATTACGTTCGATTTTGAAGCAATAAACGATGTAGATACACTGTCAATTTTTGTTTTGCTTGTATTTCCTTTGTTATCCTTGAATTATAATAATCTTTTCTTAACTGTTACCAGTTTCAAATCATCTTCATCGGACATTGTTCTTTAGCTGTCACAACCTTTTCATAATCGACAGGCATCGACAACAACAGAAAACAGGCCATATCGGACTCGAGAAATCAGCACCTAAACTTTTCAGTTCTCTTTGAATTTTATTATGTTTACTAAAATGATTTTGCGAATCATCTTATGGATTATATCTTAAACTAACCAGCTCTTTTAACAAGAAAAACTTTGAACATGCACCTTTTTAGCAAATACAGTTTCCAATTTTGCCATCATTTCAACAGCATGATGTGAATCTGCTTCACTTAGAATTATAATGTTTCTTGCTTTATTATTCTTTTTACCCATTCAGCATCCTTTTCATTCTTCGTTTCTTCTAATACACTGTGTATATCAACGGCCATCAATACAGATTTCAGTCTAAATCTCCAATTATCAAAATTGTCACCACTAAATGTAAGTATACCATATTTATTGTCAACCAGCCCACGATTCATTTCCATCTTTTACGTTAAAAAAACGTATTTTTAACCTCAAAATACTTTTCACCTTTGGAAACAATTTGCACAACTGTTCTGGGCCCATAATTAATGTTAGGAAAATGTGAAAGAAATAGTTGTATTGTTCCAAAAATAATTAACCTTAATAAGAAGACAAATAAACTGAATTTTTAACAAGCATACAAACTCCGCGTTACAATCTTCTTTTTTGTACCTATTCCACTGTTGCCACTTACTTCTTTTTTTGTCAAGTAGTATTAATTCTGACAGGGTTGTCATCTAACTAATTTAACAATTTTAATACAAAAGACGTGCCGCGACCAGGCGCATTGTGTACTGCATAAACAGACCTTCTATTTTTATGTAAACGATTACAAAGAATTATGTTCGCAATACGTGCGCTGTCACATTTTTGGTGTGTAGCGTATATTTTATCACTTGGCTACGCCTCGTGTACAAAAACGGTTTCTAAAAATTGGACGAGTTCTATCAATTTGTAAAAAATAATACTTTACTTGTCTAATTTATATTTAATATTACCGCGTATTAATACCATTTGAACATTCTGTCATTTTCGCTATCTACGTTGTCTAGCCATTACAGCATCTACGTCACCTCAGTATCACCGTTAATTATATGTCTTGCATGATCTCTACCATCCGCTTTATTTAACCTAATTAATTATCTCCGCCCTCTATGCGTGTAAGTCCTGTATATCATCATGTCATCCGCAATATTTAAGTCATTCGCTTCATCCATGCTACCTAGTCATCGCCATCGAGTCATCCGCGTCATACACGTTATCCTAATAACCTAAATCATTTGCGGCGTCTACATTACCTACGTCGCCACATCGTCTAGTTAGTTTACCCGTTTTCCATGTCATCTACGTCGCATACGTATTGTGATTGAAGCCATGTACATCGCCGACATCAGCTCCACCTACATGGATACAATTCATTCATATATGATTTATGTCACCTATATCGTCTAAACTATTCGTCATGTATTTTTGTTTACCGATCATATACTGTTGGTACTCTTTTCGGTTACATTTTGTTCTCAGCTATGCCACCTGCGTTGTAAGCATGCCTGGGTCGTTTATGGTGTGCATTTTTAGGGTATATCTTCCAGACGGAATGTGTTGCCCACGTTCTTTGTGAGCAGTGATATTATCAACCTTCATTTTCAATATCTGCATTTTTGCAACTCTTATGTCACATGCATCTTTGTGTTGTACGTTTTTACATGATACGGAGTACCGTCAGTATCAGCACCATGCCCATCAGCTACGTTTCTCTCACAAAATGTATCCTTTATAGCCTGCATTAACATTCGAGCACTTAGACATAATCCCCTGGATACCCCTGGACCTATATTAGCTTATTGCAGTGTATTTTTTGTTATAAATACTTCAAAATTACGGATGCATATGATTTTGTTATGAAATGGATAAAAGTGTTTTTTGATACTTCCCTTTCCATGTTTTATTTAAACTATAATTTTTAGAAAACATTCAGTCATTGTTAATTAGTTATTATCAATTTTTTGTTTTAATACAAGCCCAAAAGGAAAATATATACTGGTAAGCCGTCCGGAGTGGCTCCTCGTTTGTACCTATTTGACTAACCTACTACTCATACGTGTAATTCTTAGGATATTGTTACCTCTCTAAAGTAATGTAGTGGAATAACACATTGATCATAACAGACATAACATACCGGTGAAGCTTATGTGGGTTTGGTGTGATACCTCAATAAGAGGGATGATTGAATGTATAATCATTTAAAAACACTTAGAGCTGTTCTCTCGTTTTCGGTTTTTAAAAAAACATGGATCCAGTAATATTATTTCCCAAATTACTAGCCCACACTGTAGTGTCTCACGATATATATATATATATATATATATATATATATATATATATATATATATATATATATATATATATGATATAAATTCTGTTAGAAATTTAATAGCATCTTGATTTTACAGAAATTAATTTGAGCAGAATTATTTCTAAATCTAATAAATTATTGACCGTCTAGTGCTATCCTATGCGGTGTTATGTTAATTATACGAGATAAAAAGGGATGGAGTTAAGTCTTGCATCATAGTGGATCAGTCAACCAATAAAATTACTCTTCTAAGGAGTTCACAATGATGATTCAACCCGTTAATTATACACTGGAACAGAATCATCAGGATAACCCAGATGTTTATTAACAAATGAGTAATTTTACAAGTAACATTTATAAATTAAAATAAAACAAACAAACAAAAGGTCCAAAATGCAAATAGAGCAAAGTGTAATCAAGTGGTAAAGTAATGGTAAAATAAAAAGCAGTTTAACGACTCAACAATAAAAAACAAATAGGGTAGTCAGAATTACAATAAATTACATATAAAAACGGCTTGAAGATAAACCCACGTGAGCTAGATACTTTATCCAAACACCCCTATTTGTTACCATAATGTTTACTTTCTTCCCTAGGATTTTTAATACCATCGAACCTTTACCTTCATATGGGACAAGTAAGGAAAACGGCAATTGCACAGATAATTCTGACGACCTCAAATCATATTCAAGCTTTGGTCTCTCCCATTGTCGATATGATGGAAGCTCCATCAGAAATAGTAGAGCTGTTAGAAGTAACGAAGATGGCGTTGCGAAAAAACTAAAACCCCGTGATTTCGAAAACGCAAAAGAGGGTCCGTAGCAAATGAACAGAGAAGAAAAAGAAATGTGAAGGCAAAACCTGAAGACTGAAAGATTAGTATGAATAAACTTAAACGCATGAAGGGTGAAGAATATACTGGAGTTAGGAAGAATCAGTCTGGGAAGCTAATGTGTGCACAGAACAGCAAGAGAAATGGGTTTCCCTTGTTCAAGTACTGAATGCAAAAGGGTAAAAGCAAGAGTATGTGCAGATATCTTAGAAGCTGACAGTGAAGCTTATTTACAAGATTTTGGCAGCACATGAATTGGCAGCAAAGAAAGGTCTACATAAACAGTGTAGTTAGTTTCAAAAAGGAATCGTATAAGAAAAGGTATTAGCAAACCCATAACGAAGGGAAGGTACATTGCACTACCATCCAAAGGTGAATCATAAGTTACACCCAGTCTGCAAAAAATTGTTTCTCTCGACGTTTGGATTGAAATAATGGACAGTGTGGAATTGAGTAATGAAAAGTAAGGCTGGTATTCACCAAAATCGAACTAGGTAATGGTAGTGTAACTCCCAAAACTCCAGAAAGGAACGAAAATAAATAGTTACCTTCTGCATTTCTGAATAGGCTCCCAAAGGTGCATCCCACTACTATAGAGCCTTTACATCAAAGGAGTACTCAGAGTAAATAATTTAATCCAAATCCGAACTGCATCGACTTTACCTCGAGGCATGTAAAATGAGGAAAAACTAGCATTGGCCAGAAAACAGTTTATCGACATATTTTGAGAAAGACTGTCGGACTTTTTTAACCGAAGAAGGAGCAGTGCGAGTTCTGTATTGGGCAAAACCTGAGGAAGATTATGCAAAACATATGAAGTGTAAGGAGGAAAGAAGAGAGAAGAAGATATGGGAAAAAGAGTAAGCTATAAAAGGAGAGCAGCTAGTGTACACAATTGATTTATAGACTGTAAAGCTTTTCCAAATGCTTAAAGCTAGCTCTCTTTTATATAAACAGAAGTTATGTGTACATAACTTCACAATCCACAACCCTGCAACAAAAGATATCGCCTGATATGCGCGGGACGAAAGTGAAGGTGATCTCGTAGCATCTGCATTCGCTAGCTGCCTGACGGATTTCCTTAAAAATAAACTTGAAAATGAGAAGAGTAATTTCCTGGTTATTATCAGCGACGGCTGCACATATCAGAATAGGAATACCGTTCTAGAAAATTTTCTGAGGAACTTGGCTATAGAGAAAAGTGTGACAATCATCCAGCATTATTTGGAAAACGGACACACGCTAATGGAAGTCGACAGAGTATACAGTACCATACAGAGAAAGTTTAAAAACCGGAACATACACATCCCGTTTGATTATGCCAGAATCTGCAAAGAAGGCAGCCTTGCCGAGTCAACTACCATGATTACTTCTTCAAGCATTTTTTACCTGTTCAGTATGTTGCGTCTGTTAGACCCGGAAAAATTGCAGGTGATCCGTTGGTCACAGACGTTGGCTCATATGAGTATTTACTAAATGGTGGAATACATTACAAAATCAATGTGACTAATGAATGGCTTAAGTTACCACATTGAATGAGGAAGGGACCTTTTGCCACAACTGTATTCGGCAAGGTTAAAAATATCAGAAGTCTAGTTTAAGAACCTGCAAGCATCAAAGAAAGTCTTCCCATGTGAATGCTTAAAAAACGTATCTAAGCACTGTCTTTTTTTTCCATACTGTAAGTAATATCTCAATTTCGAAACCTCGTATACGCCAACGTTGTACAGCTTTTATAAAAAAGAGTACCACTTAAGCAACAAATGTATTTTTTTTTCTAGAAAAAACGTTGCAAAAGTGTATGCCTATTACATGATGAAGATCCTTGTCAATTCACTTAATATAACAAAAATATCTGGTAAGGAATACCACACGACATTCCAACCTACAGATGGAGATTAAATTAAATATCATTATAAATATAAAATATGGAAAATATCATTATAATAATATTTTTTATGATGATTATGCAACCTCTTTATAAGATTATTACAAGTTTTTGTAATAATAATAATAATAATCTCAGGAATATATATATATATATATATATATATATATATATATATAACATTCCCTCGAGCCATAATCTTCTGATTATGCCCTTAATACATAAATATCTATTAAGTTAACATGCATTTATGTCTATCAATCTCTATCTGACATGAAGTTTTAAACGTCATTCTGACATAGATTATTGTTTTTGTTTTTACAATCTTGCCCGTTCTTGTTTGAACGTATAAAAAAGAAGTTGCCTAAATATCCTAAAAAAAAAATGAAATTAAAATTATTTCATTTCATTTATTTTAAGTTAACATCTAGATGTGTATTAATTAACCTCTGCCTGTCATGAAGTTTTTAAACGTCTGTTTGATATAGATTATTGTTTTTGCGTTTACAATGTTGCCTGTTTTCATTATGAATATCTTATAAAAGAGGTAGCATAATTATCCTTAAAAATGTTATTAAAATTATTTCAATTCTTTTTATTTCCATTTTGTAGGTTGGAAGGCCTTTTGGTGTTCCAGACCAAATATTTTAATTATGTAACTTATTAAAATTTGAAGCAATGTATTTGTTTCATTTTCTAACTCCCTAAAAATGCCAAGCCACTGGTTGATTTTGCTCATTAACGAACTTGTCCTAGATTTTATGGCAAAGAACTATTGTACTTAACTTCATATCGACAGCTTTAATGGTTCAAAGGATATCCCGCAAACACGCAGACACAACCAGATAAGTCATTCTTTTTTTTAAAACTTGTTTTTATTGATAGCTTTTATGTTTCAAAAATATCGCGCCCACACACACACACACACACACGCACACACACACACGCACGCACACGCACACGCACACGCACACGCCACGCACACGCACACCACACGCACACGCACCACCACAGCACACGGACACGCCACGCACACGCACACGCACACACGCACACGGCACGCACACGCAACGCACACCACACGCACACGCACACGCACGCACACGCACACGCCACGACACGCACACGCCACGACACGCACACGCACACGACACGCACACGCACACGCACACCACACGCACCCACGCACACGCACACGCACACGCACACGCACACGACACACACGCACACGCACACCACACGACGCACACACGCACCACACACGCACACGCACACACACACACGCCACACGCACACACACACACGACACGCACACACACGACACGGACACACACGCAC